>LR990957.1:14800000-15400000 GCA_905163465.1 Craniophora ligustri
GGAATACACGTCCTGCTGCACCATAGATAATTGCGAACATTTCCCATTTGACACTGAAACCTGTTCAGCTAACGTGATAAACCAGTTCTAGTATTTGAGATGGTTATGTATTCTATTGATAGTTGCGAGCAACCATACTTGTGTAAGAAACTACTGTTCCAGTACTATTATTTACGTTTTTGTATTTTCAAAACCCGGTCAATCAACGATGCAATCATGTCCGTATTAATATAATAATAAGTTTATCCCTTATTTTAAATAATGATCGAAAAAAACCTTCATGCTTGATAGATTGGACCCATCATTCAGCCAGCACTAGACCAACATGGTCGAATATAACCTAAACTCTTAGTTTTTAGATTCCATAAGCCGAGCGAGGATTAAAATACGAAGAAAAATTCCAAACACTGACGTACTTAGAACCTCATAGAAAACGCCTCGTCCTCATCAATATTAAACCCATATATAATAGATACGGGGTGCCAACATACTGCATGTGTTTCAAAGTTTCAACTTTATCTACGTCATCAGGTGTCGGAGCCAGGATCGTGAGAAACGCGCGGTATTAGCATTCACAGCATGCAATATCACTGTGATATTAAAAACTGACACTAATAGATTTATCGGCATGTGACTGTAAATAAATTGAACTAAAACTGCACGCAATTGATGAAGAAAATGACAATAATTAATCATGCAAGCATTAGGTATTGTCACATGCTCAAACGGTGAAGGAAAATATCGTGAGGAAACTTTATTTTTCTTTCTTTAAAAAAACTTTTGCCTCACACTGGGATTTTCTTCTGTGTCGTGGGTGCGTTTACAAACACACATTTTCACATACACAAACGGCCAGACTCGGAACAACTACCTGTAGAACGTACAAACGAACGTAAAACTTGGCTGAGAGATTATCTCGACGGCATGTGAAGTCTGCCAACTGGCAGTAGATGAGGGTGTTGGACGATGATAGCCTAATCTCTCAAAATAAATGAGACCAGTGCCCTGCAGTAAGGCAGTAAATGGGTCGATGATGAAGCATAATAGAACTGTAAGTATTTCATCATTAATATCTGGGAATCGGATAAAATAACATAAACACACAAATATATATATGTCGGCGCAGGAAGGCCTTCATCAGAATTCATCGTGTATTCAGTTGTTGTGGGCGTATTTTCGATCAGGAGGCATCATAATTATCGCTTCTGACTTCTCATTATAATCAGATACTAGGGCACACTATTCGGGCAGATTACAAGCGATTCGTCGCAGACTTGGTGCGCTTACGGTTCCCGTTCAGCTCGTCTCCAAAACAAGATACCAGCACCGCTTCAATTCACACGACGCTCCGCTAGAGCGACTTTTTGACAACAGCCACTCTCAAATTTGACATTATCGACGACGCACGCATGCGCCGTCATATATTTTATCTCATCGTCTTTCTTTTGTCAATATATCAAACTTCTGTCAAATTCTGACTCGCTCGCCTGGACACGTAATCTTTACCCTTTTACACCTTTTTGTCCGTGTTTTGAAAATGTTTTCTAAAACATATTATATCTATACTTATATTATAACTTTTAAGTTTTTGACGTGTATGTGCATAATATACACGAGTTCTTTCGCTCGCTGAGGCATCTATTCTGGAGACAACGAACAACTAAGAGCGGGTAGCAGTGGGGTATAGTATGTAAGAGAAAGATTGGCCATAGTACAGTAGTTGTTCAGTCTCCATGATTCAGAAATATCCAACAGAATTGCATCGTCTTTTACCTACATTCAACCTGTTAATGCACATTTTTTTAAGTACTTGCATAAGAGTAGATTACCCATTAATAACACAAAAATAGGTTATATGTAATTCAAATAAAATCGTGAGGTTAATCGCGTAAAGTTGGCTTGCATAACCTTGTCGCAATACTTAACCGTCGAAAGTTCAAAGCATAGCAATGAACGACGCATATTTATTTATTTGTAAAACAGCAATTAATATTATTCTCACAAATTGACAGCCACTTTCATGTTTGTTAACTTAATTGACACAATACCCCAAGGACGTGTTGCTTAACAAATTGATGTTAAAAACTAAAGATATATACTTTTAGGGCCGATATATACTTAAATTATAATAATAATAATAAATAAATTCCTGGACATTATGAAACAGCGCCATCTAGTTCCGAGCTAAGCAACGAGGCTTGTGTTACGGATACTAGTTGGTTGATATATTACATATATATATATATTTTTTTGTAAATACATACATATTATACATAGATACATCCATGACTCGGATACAAATGTTTATGCTCATCACACAAACATTTGTCTCTACCGGGATTCGAACCCGGGACCCATAGCACAGAAGGCAGTGTTAACTACCGCTGGACTAATTGGGTCGTCAAACTTATGGCTGATCAATCGATTCTACTTCGGATAACCGAGAAAATCTCTCAGGTATGCATATGTTTTATCACGTTTTCCTTGGCCGGTGGTATTACTTATACATAGAAAGCATATTATAAATTAAATAAATCTTAGGTCGTATAGTAACATTTGTTAATTAGTAATGTTGATTACTCTAAAGCTTAATTTACACTATCTATTATATTTATTACAGGTATAATGGTACAGTCAGCTTTGGGATGCCCTGTATACTCGTAATAATATAAGCATAACTTCCAAAAACGCTCCACTGCAGTACATTGTATGCAAATAAATTATTCTTTGTAAAAGCCAAAACTTGTAGCACGTTGGTATAGGCCCTCTAACTGATCTATACTAATATTATAAATGCGAAAGTATGTCTGCCTGTCTGTTACCTCTTAACGCTTAAACCACTGATCCGATTTAGGTGGAATTTGGGATGGAGATAGGTTTTGAGTCCCGCGGAAGGACTAAGGAAAGTTTTTGTTCCGGAAATAATGTTTTAAAAAGGTGAAAAGGGTCGATGTTTATATGCGGAATCGATGCTCTCTTAAAAGGGGTTTCTTAAAATACATAAATAAGTAAATTCTACGCAGATGAAGTCGCGAAATCTAGTTATTACTAAGAATACATGCCGTACCTCCATGACACAGTAAAAGCTCCGAAACCTCGTGATTAATAAAAATATATATATATATATATTCAATTTACCACGATAAAATCTGTAAAATAACGTTTTATTTCAAAATCTAACATTCACGCCAGTTGAAGAAAACATTAAGAAAGTGTTGTTCACAAACCCATACTCGTCTCAAACATGACAGACACATCTTCAACTAAAACAAAAGACGTGAACATACATTATACATATTATTATCTTTAAACGGATACAATAAATCACTTTCGTTTGTTACTATCCGTATTGAGAAATCGTGCCAAACATTATGAAGGCATATAATGAAGCGAAAACAATACAACCGGTGGTTTGTCAACACAGCAGGTGTACCGTATGCAGAATCAATTGCGCCGCGTCACGCGTAATGGCAACAAAAAAGTCAGCAACGTGGGCCATAAAGATTTCATAGTAAATAGAATACAAAAGTGCCACTGAAAAAGAACGGACAATAATCGGTCATATAGATATTTAATTTAAAATTACCTTTTTGAACTTACTTGTACCTCGTGTACCCCGTGGGTAGGTACTGCGAAACGGAAGATTAATCATAAAATAAAACTTTTTGTGTTAGTCAAATGTTTAATTATTTCAATTATATAGATAAACCAATAAAAACGTACTTTTGAATTATCAAAACTACCATGAATCGATATAGAAGAAAATATAAGGTCTAAACCGTTTCCCGCATAGTTAAAGAAACGATAAAGCTTTTCTTGGTTTTATTTCAATTTTATTGCATGTTGACCACCTTATTATCATCCTCTATCCTCTTAGATCCTGATGGTTAATAGCTTAGCACTTAGACATTACTTATTACATTTTATCTCGATGTCCAGCGTTCCACAACAGTGCGGTTTTTAAGGCATTTTCTGCCTCGCACCACCGCTCTGTGGAACCAGCTGTCGCCGGCGGTCTTTCCGAACCGTTACGACGTGGGAACCTTCAAGAGGAGAGTATATTCTTTATTGAAAGGCCGGCAACGCATTTGCAGGTCCCCTGGTGTTGCAGATGTCCGTGGGCGGCGGTAATCACTTACCATCAGGTGAGCCTCCTGCCCGTTTGCCCCCTTATTTCCATAAAAAAAAAAATACATTATTGTCATATCACATGCAGCGAAATATTCTGTCTAACATCATCTTTAAAATGTGAAGAGACAATATGGAGTTACTTTTCTGCACATAATATCTTGGTCTACGATTATAAGAATCGATGTGGCACGCAATTACAAGCTTAATTGGAAAGAATGCCGTCCTATACCATCTCTGGAAGAACAATCAACCAAAAAACTCGTCAGAAATGTGTTTCTAATGAATATGTTCTTTGTTTTACGGAATAAAAATAATACTTCACGAGAAAAACCGTGAGAAATATCAGGGTAGATATATTGTATCTCGTATTTTTTTTTAATGCTGGGATAGTGCCTTTTTTTGGTCTCGCGCAGGAATCTTTTAATTTGTAGGTATTTTATATTTTAGTCGTTTTTTAATGTAATGTCCTGCGATAACTGCGGTAACTTACATATGTTCATCACAGATAACGTGGCATTGGGTGATATAATTATTCAGATCCGTCCAGTAGTTACAGAGTTTCATTGCAAACATACAAACAAAAGCTAAATTCATTATTTACTAGCTGACCTGGCGAACTTCGTACCGTCTTACAGTCAATGAATATTATCTTTTAGCTGAACTTAAATTAATATTTAATAACGCAATAAAATGAACACAAAAAATGCATCAATAATTTATTAGGATATAAAAAACAATAAAATGCATAAATCAAGTATTGTGAAGTTAAATTCATCCACACCTTAGTAGCTAAAATGCTGGCTCAGATAACTATTTGTTATATTTATTTATTTTTTTTTTTTATTAAGAAAGAAAATACTATTTGTTATTTTTATTGATATTGTTGTCGTTAACAATGATGGTCGGGAATATTTTGTTCATGAGCTCATCTTTCAATGAGCCGAAATTGCAAAGGAAGTGAAATAAATCCACTATATTGGTTGACCGAAACTCAGCAGTTACCAATAGTCAGCAATAGCTTCGAGAAATTTTCATCAGATAGATCGTTAGTAATGTGAAACCACGAAATTGTTGTGATAGTTCGATCATTATCACTGAGTGATCGACGTCGATGTGAAGACAGTTGGCAGCCATCGTAACCAGTGATGGTCTTCGCCATTAATGTTCGTGGATAAAGTTTAGAACACTTGCAGTCGACCATGTACGGTGAGTAGGGGTTGATGGCGCCACACGTTTCATGAAACATATTCTCAATAACAACATGAAGTCGGTCTATGTCAGTCAGGAATATCGGCACATATTATACCATCTTCGTGTGGCTCAATTCTTTCGACTAACTAAATAAGAATGTATGCATGCGGCAAGCCTCGTTTTTGGCATTTGATTGTATACATCAAGCATAGATCCCCAAAAGACGTGATTGCTTAACAATGTAGTTCATTGGTGACTGGGTGTTTGAAGACACGTGTGGTAATTTCGTACCGATCACTTGATGTTTGTCACTTGATTATTATCCCTTTAACCGTAGTGACAAACGTACGTAATAGCATCTTCCCGCATATTTATGTATATGATGGACTACTCGTGTACGTCACCGTTATTATGGTCAATCGATTAACATTAGCTGCATCTCTATAGGTACTCATTGCAACGTGTAAATCGATATACTCCTGCGAACGCAGTATAGCTTGGTTGAACCGAATGCAAGTTAAGCGCTCCTTTTCGATTTTGAAATTCCAGCCAATAATTATCTGGATTTTCACGAATCAAACAAAAAATATGCGTAATAATTCATCAAACTAAACTTTTTGGTACTGTCCTTACCTGAAATAACAAGTAATAACCTGAAATAATAAGTTAAGTTACTAATTTCGTTGTTGTTATTTCAGGTAAGGACAGTACCAAAAAGTTAAAGAAGTAGATCCACTTCTAATTTACTACTAAATTAGAAGTGGATCTACTTCTTTTAGAAACCGAAACTAAAAAACTACGCATCATCATTATCATCCTATTAGCCGTTAGACATCCACTGCTGGATATAGGTTTCCCCCAAGGATCGCCACGACGAACGATCCAACGCCATCCACATCCAACGTATTCCAGCAACCTTTACCAGGTCATCGGCCCACCTTGACTACCTTCCAATACGTGGTCGCCACTCGATAATCTTTAAGCCCCAACGGTCGGCAGAGTGGCACAACTATGTATGTTGAAATGAAAACTATGATATCGATACTCACTCTTCAATAGATTTTTAATTTTGATATTGCAGTGATAATTATCATATCCTTGCCAGAACATGAGTAACGGTTCATATAAATGGTGTTTCATTAATTAGTTGCAGTTGCCCAGTATCGCGACGTGTAAGCACAATATCTCGTCTTTCCAAGTTTTTAACAACTATCAGGATTGCAGCGGGTCCTGTATCCGCCCTGATCGCACTTTGATATACGCTTCACAGTTTCCCAGTGTTGTACAGATGACAGTCATAGAAATGACAGTTATGTCAGTTTTCTTCGTTTTCTTTTCTAATGTAAACTGCTAAGGTTACAATGAAAGCGGTAATATACCTAGTCGTTACGATTTTTAGTTTGTTTTAAATGTTTTATGGCTGTCGAACGGAATAAATAGTATCCTATGTGCTTTTCCTGGCTCTAAGCTACCTCCTCACCAATTTTCAGCCATATCGGTAAAGCCGTTCTTGAGTTATAAATAGTGTAACTAACACGACTTTCTTTTATATATATAGATAATACTATAGTTCACATTTTTGTTTCTATTTCATCATCATCATCAGCCTATATTCGTCCACTGCTGGACGTAGGCCTCCCCTAGTGAACGCCACAGACCTCGATCTTCGGCTCTTTTCCTCCAGTCACTGCCAGCTATCTTGCGCAAGTCGTCGCTCCACCTGGCCGGCGGCCGTCCTACACTACGTTTGCCGAGACGCGGTCTCCACTCAAGAACTCGTTTGCTCCAACGGTTGTCGGTTCTCCGAGAGATGTGACCGGCCCATTGCCACTTCAGCTTGCTAATCCTAATTTGTTTCTATTTGTATTATAGTTATTATACAAACTGTACTATATCAACCACACAATACTGTTCACAAATCTGCCCTCGACAAACACAAAACAAATACAATTAAAATGGCAACATCAAAGAGTATGTCAACAGTTCGGAACCGCAATCCTATATAAACGAACTCCGAATCAAACTACAAGCAGATTTACAAATTGGGTGGACTGGAAACGAGTATTATTTAATACCGTATTTCGGTTGATAGGGTGACACAGCCAGCTATAATGTACGGCCTAATGAGAATTACAAACGAATTTGGTTGGAGTCCATCCATTTTGTGACGATGCTGTGTTAATTAAACTCAGCGGCTAATATCGACCTTACCACATATGTGATAAAATGTTTTTTACATCGATAATTGGTGAATTAACTTTTCGTCACTTTTTGGAAGCTTAAAACGATCCAAAGGACATAAAATATTAAAACTTTTTGAAGCTATCATTAGGTCGGTAGCTCGGGTTAGCTAATCTGAATGCCAGACGTCTGCATACATTTGAAGGCAATTTAAAATTCGAAAACGCAAAAGTATTATCCAGCGGCGCTTACTAGGCAAATTCAAATTCTTTAAAAAAAACGAGGTCAGCGTTATGCTTCAACCTTCATGGAAGAATAACGAAGCAGTCGAAAGGCGTGCAGATTTAGCGATCGAATGAAGCAGAGCCGAGGAACTCGATGTAGCCTGATGTAGACACTACAATTATAAAAAAATATAAGGCCTTAAGTAGGTATAAATTATTACAGTACCAAGTCCAATGATCGCCACTATGATTGTCATACGAACTCACCAGGCGAACGTTTTCGTTTGTTTAAGGATTTCTTTCCTTCTTTCCTTCTAGATTATTCTGAGATTAAGACTTAATAATCAACGTGTGTAGCTTACAGGAGCAGGAACTACAATCTGAAGGAACACTAAGCTGATAGAATCTGTTAAAGGAATGATTAAGGATGTGGGCTGGAACCAAAGACTAGAAAGATACTCGTTGGCTGGAACTGACCAGTTGTCGAGTGGAGACCGCAAGAGACAAATGATCTGTCAAACCGATAATCTAAGAAAGGCAGAGGACTGAATATTCGATGCTACTTGGGAAATGCCTAAATCCGGCGATAAACTGCATCTAGCCGAGTTGATAACATTTATAGCCATTAATATTATTTCTTATACAGATTACAGACATTATACATGTAATGATCCCGATTATTACAGCAGTTAACATAATTGATAAGAGAATCGTCTTTAGCCAGTCAATTTTGTTTCCAATTGGGTAGCATTTCAACTAACTATTGATTTTGTAGGACTTCCAATATTTAGATATATTTAAGGTTTAGATTTATGTAAATGATTGGTCTACGTCTTGTTTAGGGTTTCGCACATAACTTCCGAAAAGTAAGTGGTGCGTGCCTTGGGTTCGAACCCGAGACCTCTGACGTCTCAGTCCACTGGTCACACCGCTAGGCTACCAGGGCTCTTGGTAGTCGTAAATCGTTTACGATCGTCGTTCGTCAACTGACCAGCAAGTGTGTCTGTAAAGCGTAAAAACTGACAGAAAATAGTTACTATTTAATAGAATATTTTCACTTTTCACTTGTATTTGGTATATATGTATATATATACATATATACCAAATACAAGTGAAAAGTGAAAATATTCAAAGTTGGCCAAATTTAATTAGACTCTTTTTAAACGTCGACAATGAAGACAGCCCTCAAAAACGCCCGCCCTTCTTCATTCTTACCTTAGAATATTCCTTCTTCACACATTATATATTTAAAATCAAATTAGTATTGGGTAGGCTAGACAAGGACATTAGCCTTAAGTGAGTTGTGTGTGGTAAAGACCGAGCTACTTACTTATTCTATTAAATTCTCCCTTCCCAACTGAATTAGGCTCGTCGCTCATTCAACATTGCGGTATAAAAGATTGCTAAGGCCTTCATGTTACCAAAAATATAATTGCTGAAGGTTTTTTTTTCATATAAAGGCAATTGTAGACAATGCTTTCTGTACATCACCGTTGAGTCAAGTTCAAAATATAATTTGTCCAATGTAAGCCAAATTATTTGGCCCTTTTTCATACTGGCCATTAGCTGCTTCCTAGTGTTTTTGTTGAGAAGAAGAAGTCAAAGTCAAAATATCATTTATTCAAAACAGTTCAAATTTAATTGGCCCTCCTTTCACGAGAAGCGGTTCATCACACAAACATTTGCCCTACTGGGATTTTGACCCGGAACCATTTACCACAGAATCTGTAATACCGCTACCTTACATAGGTCGTAAAAAATCAGAATAAAAATAACTAAAGCCTTATTTAATTACTACTATTATACTATTCTTCATATAATTTCTGTTTCCTAGATGAGAAAGGAAAGGAATTTTAAAATAGAAACCAAGAATTTAATAAGGGCGTTTAAAAAATGCGTTTGGTATATTTATAGTAAGTAGCGTGCATCAATTTTAATTTCTTACTCAAGTCTAAAATTCAAATTAGTGTTTATAAATCATCACATTTCACAAGGTTTTCGCACAATCACCAACATTATATGCAGTAAATAAGTAATTAACCTTTGGTCCTTATGTCTAATAATAAAGTTTTAAAATTCACTGCTGCAATATACTCGTAGCTAATCGAACCTCCTTCATTGTCTTAAGTACCTATTGACATTTCCAGAGTCGATTGAGGATTTAAAGGAACAACATTGTATTAAGTAGGTACTACTACCCTTCCGAGTAGATTGAAAGAGTCAACATGAAGGAAACAAGCCGCATTCTTTGATTCAAGGAATATTAGGTCAGCCAATTGTATGCAACATCAATGTTTATAAAATATGATACCTTTAACGCGTTAAGAATTTTCTAGAATGTTCTAAGGAGCACAACTTGAATCAAACTAAAATTATATCAAATTGAAAAATAATACTAACTTAATAATGTTATTCATTAATGTTATTATGACGACCCGTTTAGCTCAGCGGTAGTTAACGCTGCCTGCTGTGCTATGGGTCCCGGGTTCGAATCCTGGTAGGGACAAATGTTTGTGTGATGAACATCAACATTTGTTTCCGAGTCATGGATGTATCTATGTATAATATGTATGTATTTACAAAAAAAATAAAATATATATGTAGTATATCAACCATCTAGTATCCGTAACACAAGCCTCGTTGATTACCACGGAGCTAGATGGCGCTGTGTAATAAATGTCCGGAAAAATATTTATTTATTTATTTATTTATTCAGTCAAAAGACAACAATAATATGTCTACAAAAACCATTAGAAGTATTTTTATTCTACGAAGACGCCTACAACTCGCATATTTTCTCCTTTTACTCAATAACAACCAGTTAATCATTCAGAAAACAGTTCGTAACAACATAGTTTAAGTTTAAGTAAAAAACGTACCTAGTTCTAGTTAAATTAACGTATAAAAGCTAAAGCGTATCTCATTTACGTTGATCGAAGCCGCAAGCGCTAATTTCATGCAAATTGCCCTTCGGTACACGATGGTTCTATCTAGCTTTACAGCGAACAGTACGGTTGTAACCTGAGAGAATTAGGGTAGTTTAACAAAATACCGCGTGCGAAAATAACTACTTATTCTTTACACAGATTAATTCAAATCCACAAAAAGGCACACTGGCGAAGAGTAAAATAAGAGCAAGGAAACGTCAATCTAAATAATGTATACCTATGTAGGTATAACAAATGGACTTGACACAACAGAACCGTCAGTTTTAAGCAGGTCTTTTTAACGTTAACATATAAGTAGTTACTTCATATTCAACAACATCAACCGAAATGTGATGCGTACGCGCGACGTAAACAATATTAAATCTTACCGATTTGCGATTACTGGCTGACTGAACTCGCATCGCGTATATACCTTTACTGTCAGCACCAGTATCTAATGCCCACTAGAATTTTCTTTACTAAATATACTGAGACGATAGTCGATAACACATATTATTGACTGAACCCCTTGGTTATGTTACAATCCGTCCAGCAACGCGATCTGTGTTTCCCAATATGTTGCAACGCATCCTAGCTAGGACGAAGCCTGCGATTAGTTGTAACAAACAACTTGTAGCAATATTAATCACCAACTATTGAGTTAAAATCATTAAATATGGTCGAAACTTAATACAAGCATAAACAAAGTTAAATTGTTCGTGGTAATAACATTTCTAACAACATGAGTTTAATAACCGCCACGCCTGTTTGAGTTAAAAGGTTTACTGTAGTATCCAGTTTATCGATAACATGATAACTATGAGAGAACACTGCATATAAGTTCTGTTGTTATGCTGGCTTCGAACATAGAAAATTTACCAATCAAGACTAGACATATTTTTACCACAACGGTGGCAAACAAGCTTAAGGCTCGCCTGATGGTAAGCGGTTACCGTAGCCATCAGACGTTTGCAACACTAGAGATGTCGCTTGCGCGTTGCAAACCCTGTAAAAACAGTTTTAAGTTACTTCAAATAGAAGAGCTACTAAACTGACACCAAATGGAAATTTCGCCAAATAGTCACTCCCCTAGTGATCTCTGGTAACCTTACTCACTCGCAGAAACAACTTTTGTTGTTTCACTACGGTCTCCTATAAGGCTGAGGGACTTCTCCAGTCGGCCAGCTTAATTTGAGCAAGAAATCTCGCCATGTTCTACCTCTAGCAACTTATCCGTTTCCAATCGCCTAGTTTCAGTATCAAAACTCTGTCACCTCAATGCTTCTTAATCAAGAGACTATAAAATTTCTGATCGGAATTCTCCTTATGACCAAGTTCTGGGATCCGTGCAACTAGTTAAGTACGATTTACGTCAACTTTTCATAAATGGAGTTCATTTGAAATAAAAATGTTTTGATTTCGATTTCAATGTTCATCTGAATGCGTTTCAATGTGAACCGATTTCCGATTCATTGATGTGGATCTGCAATCGGTAAGATGCAGTAAGCCAGTCTCATTGCAATGAAAATATTGATTAAAATAAAACTAGATTTTATGGATATTATTACGATATATTGATATTATTTAATCATGTTGTTTCGGACCCTTTACAACATAAATATGAATGCAGAGTGACTGGTATAATATTAATATTATGGATTAATAATACAATATCAATGTGCTACTATTAAAGCCGTTCTAACCAATTTTATTTCAATGTCCAGTATTTGCGTAGGTACGTATAAAAAACATAATTCAGTGGTTTTAGTCAAATGGAAACCGTCAATCAATACTTACATTTTGTACAAAACAAACTGCATCAATGAAACGGCTTCTTTTCCGCAACCTCAGATATTCATCATGCATTTGGGTGAGCCATCATTGACAATAAACGCGGATCCACGTCATATAGTGCTTCAATGAAAAGCATTCCAACATCAATAGCATTGCAGTACAAAGAACCTGGTGCACACTAGGAAAATGGAATCCTATTGTGTTGCCACCAATGAAAATAGGCACCAATGCATTGGTAATGTATTTTATGTGGCAATGTTTTTTATTTTGTTTAAAAGATGAATTGCTTGCGTCTTTTTATTGAAGTTTGACTTGATCTCGCCGCATAATTAGCTTGTTGAAGCTAACATACCTACTTGAACATAACATCACGCTTGTCGTCCCTGAATAGTAGGGCAGAAGTGTAGTAATATACAGACCCATTTCGCCGGTGTGTTTTTGGTCCCATGCAATAGGGCGCGAGCCTACGCAACCCTAGTACTGAGAATTTCATAGAAAAACCCAATAACATTTAAGAATCGAGACCTCTTGGTCAGCAGTCACACTTACGAACTTACGACCACTGATCAACGAGGCAGTCCAAAAGATATAAACAATCCTAATAAAATTGGTTATGAATAACAAACCTATTGCATTTTAATGATATGTATTGTGTGGGCTTTAATGACCACTTTGTCTTAAGGAACAATTGCCTATGTCGTATGCACGAAGCTGCGTTGTTTAAACTGTCCTTGCCCTGATCGATCCGCTGATCCGAATGTATGAACGACACGTTCATTACACACGGTCAGGAACATAGTCATGTCCACTTAAAACTCAGGTTGAAATAAAACTTCATATAACATAATACCAAAGGTATACAAATATATTCAATAAAACGTATATTGATAACACGTAATCCGGCCATTTCGTATCTTTTAATACGTTTAATGGACACGGGCACTGTAAATGGATGTTGAAAAGAATTCGAATCGTCAGGATTATAATATATACCTAATATCAATACATTACAATAAAGTTAATAAAAAGTATTTTTTTTTATATTAGCGTAAGTGTAAAAAATCAGTATACTGGTAAGTTATTTCGCTATCAAACCATCCACTGGAGAATAACAGCACAATAATTGAATTAGTTATTACGTAGACAGACACGAACAAACAACATAACATTTACAACGTCTGTTTTCCCTGAAGGGAGACATGATACTGCCGCATATTTCACTAGAAGGCTATCAGAGTTTTTTTTTTAAATCTCTTCTGTGAGGTGTTTTGGTATAAAGCTTAAACGGTTATTTAAGGATCCAGGAATACGAATGAGGTATACTTCGCTTAGCTGTAAATCCATTCCCAAATCCATCCTCATTCATCAGCCTGTGCACTGAAAGGTCACAGTCTGAGTAGGCTATATTTAAACAGGGCAACGTCTAAAATTGGTATATTTAGCAGTGTTTGGTATTTGATCTAGATAAATCTTAATTATAATAATCTAGGCTGTAGACAAGATACTAATTGTTTAATAATAACGAGAACGACCCGCTCCTAATCGCTCGAGAATTAGTTACATAATTACCAGCGTGTAATAGTCTGTAATTAACAAAGTAAACGCTTAGTCAAACAAATATAGCGAACACAGCGTTAATTGGGATACTGGGTTACATATATATTTTTGATTACGTATTTGGTTCTCTCTAATTGAATTATCTTTTATAATTACAATGCCAAGTTGTCAATATAGACGATACGCTACAGTAAGTTCAAAACATCGAAATATTTATAATTAGTAAAACAGAACACTGACGTAAAGTCATTATGCATACGTAATTCATACATAATTTATATTTCAAAACTAACAGCTAAATTTGTCTCAGTCCGTAGTATTTTTTTTTTCTTATTTAATTTTATATTCTATCTAAAAATAAAAGCTGTGAAGATTTGCCAAAGAATTAAAAATGAGTGCGTGGATAAATTGGCACGTCAGAAAAACGAATAATTGGATGGCAAAGAAAATACATTATTTCTGGGGACCTGGGAACTAGACCCCAAAATATCACAAGAGGCTGCGGAAATTAACCTTTTTGCCTCTCTATCGTCGGTTGGAGGCCAAGATACTATTTTATTTCTTCAAGAATTTCCCGCCAAAAGGTAAATATTTGAAGAACTCACCACAGGTAAATCTGTGTGTAGTGTATTTGAGTATGTTGATCCCTTGAATAAATAAAGTCACTTTGTAGATTGAGTTTTGGTTTCGCCTCCATTACTTTCAATATCGATCGAACTACTCTGATTGTAAATCCGTCAATATTGACTGTTCAGGATAGTTTATCACAAAACACTTTTACGTCTGTTAGTCCTTTGGAAGAAGTGATGGTTATGATTTCTTATGTAATAGGTATATTTTTCCTTAACAAAGTTATCCAAGTATTTCTTACAAACAAGTGTGTTTATTAAAATATAAAAACTATTTACGGATTCTGATATTATTTAATACCGAAATTTCCGCGACGCTCGTTCTATGTAAATCCGATTGTTCATAAGTAACAAAAATGTACGGTAGGTATTAGTAATAGTAACTTAATAATCAGACACCTAACACTTCAGTCTCCGTGGATGCTTTAAATGACACGCAACGCCGGGTAAATAATATAAATAAACTTGTCGCGATAAAAATTCGTAAAAAGTTGTTTTATTTCAATCTACAAGTATTTGCGTAAGTGTAAGAAATAAGTAAGTGCGGTTATTGACACTACTATAAAAAAAATCTTTACGTTTTTCTTGAGTGAATCCGTAGAATCACGCTATGAAATCCAATAAATTAGATACGTACAGTTCATTTAATGCGGGTAATATCTCTATTCCAGTCAAATGACTTTCTTTCTGCAGCCATTATTCGCTACCTCATATCACAGAGCTAGGACTCTAGGGATTTGAAGTTACATGTATTTTTCCTTTTACCTACAAGTTGAAAAGACTTGTGGTTTAGCCGAGCTGAGAAAAAGTAATTAACTGCGCTAGTTAACGACCTAACTACGTATTTGGAAGTCACATTTAAGGATGTTTTATATAATTAATTATACATATAATTGGTACTTAATTTGCGCGTCGTCAAAATAGTGCGATCAAATTAAGCATTAAAACGTCAATGACCTCAGACGGATATTATCGCTAAATGAATACCATTATAATCTGTTTTTTTTTTCTTATATACCGGTTTCCTTCGAATTAGGTATTAAAACACACATTAAGTAGTAATCATGTAACAAGATTTGAACAGCGGCTTCTGAGTTTTAGGATAAAAATACATTTGGAGGTTAAAACTTTTTTAAAGAGACTATGTTTGGCCGTGATCTTCTACCATATGCCATAACACTACAAAATCCATCCCTGTCGACGCGGAACTTAAATAATTTATTTTATAGTTATTTGTATGCTTAGTTGAAAAGTAGTTGTTTGAAAGGGCTCGTAACTAAGTAATAACCACGCTGATCAACCAATCTACAAGGTTAATCTGCACCTGGTAAGGCCAGTTTGCGGATGGGTAACCAGTAAATAAGAGCCCCCCGAGGCCACCTTCCCACGACATATTTTGACTCGAGAACAACATGAATCGTCCCTTAGCCATCTCTTCATTATTTTCTTCTATAACGAGCAAACAAATCGTCGCAACGATGTCCACAGAATCTAATATTCCTCCTATCCCCTCAGTTTATGTTATGGTTTAGATAATAGCGTTACATAAACTAGTATAATGTTGGCAGCAGCGCCGCAGCGGGTGGGCGGAACATAAGAAACATTAGGACTATACTAAACAAACGTACGTAAGTGTTGGCTTTCTATATAGGTGTTATGCGCTACAAATATTGTTCTGCACGTTTTGTCAGACCGGTGGGAATGCAGTGCAGTATTTCTTTGCGTTTAATCAATACCATTTCACCCTAGTGTAAACTTTTATGGTGTCATTGATAGACTTTGGTGGGTAGATTTATTTGATAAATAAAATGCGAAACCAGGTACATTAAATCAGATTATTAGAAACAGATAGAGAGCAGATAAATGATTTTATTATATAAAAAGCTCGATTTTTTACCTTGTATCTTGTTCTTATGTAAACGGCCACTTCTCTCACTATCTAATCCTCCTATTTACTCCGTATCAATTCTGATACTAAAACCTTTTGTTAGATTTAGCAGGTATAAAGATCGACGGATTGAAAGTATGGGTAGTGAGGAAGCATCGATTGGTGAACAGAAATGGATGGAAGAAAGACATCATGCTGCCCATGAAGTGGCAGAAAAGTAAGCGAATGATTCTGACGGATGCCAAGCGTAAGCTGAAGTCGAAGTTAGTCACCTCTACCGATTTCAACCTTAGAGTGCCAAATCAAATATCGTAATGATTGTAGTCATTAAAACTTTACAGCTTAAAAATATTGAATGCAGTTATACAAATAAAATACAGCAATTGATTTGGACACAGCATAATTTATTGCCAATTTATTGTATCAATACTATAACTGTATCATTTGACAATTTTGTAACGATTCCAATGACCCACTTTCGTTATTTATTTTTGGTCCAAGATAAATCAAGTCAATAAGACCAATTTAAGAGTGAAAACCTCGTGCCTTTTATATGACATACATTCTAGTTGACACATTGCATTTAAACTTGTATTCAAGTGGCTTACTAAGTCCATATCTGAATGTAACGATAAATTAAACGTCAACTTATAATAATATATTTGCAACATGCTATTATGTCTTAAATTCTTGGCGGTCAAAATTTGCTCCCAAAAAATAAGCGTATAATATTTGTATGATAAACAAAATTGTAGGGTAGCTGTTAGTAGTTATAACATCAAGACACCTAACACGTCAGTGCGCCCAAGAATCGATGAGGTAAAGCTAGAAATACACTGCGATAAAATCAGTATATTTAGGGAGAATTATTTGTCACTCCATGTGATTGTATGATTTCAAATACATGAACTAATTTTCAAGTGATGTATTGGCAACAAACTCACACAGCTACAATCAAAGGTACTTCATCATCAATCTACTTAGAGGTAAAACCCTTTTAATCTCAAAATAATAAGGGTGCAATGCGGTCTACTGTTAAGGTTGTTAATTGCACATCGTATACAGTATCCTATTTCTCCCTTTAATCAGGTGACCTGACTTAAGAAATACTACCGAGCTACGCAGTTGGATAAAAAATACTGCATTCTGCAAGAAAAATACCAGACACCGTTACGCTACACGTTACCCGATCTTAAATTCTATTAAGGATCAGCCGGCTTAAAAGGCTTAAGCTGAAACAGTAGCATACGTCTACCAACAACAGCCGACAAATGTTATAAGTACCCTCAATTGTAATGCATGGACTCGGTTGTCAAATATGGATTAGAGTTATTCAGGGTTATTGTTTCTTTAATAGTCTGTGACAATCGTGACCTTTGGAGCTAGGACAATGAACCAGTCGCATTAAACTCTAGTATTGTGTTATTTGAAAGCTTAATGTCGTTTCGGCTCGTGAAATACTCGTATAAGTTAAAATTATGCTCAAAGTTTAAACGGCATAAAAATATAATTCAGCTGATGCTTCGCCAACTTCGTCTCTTAAAATTAAAATGAAGGTACGTATTAAAAAAACGTAATGGCCGTTTGCTCTGTTTAGAATTAGATAAAGCTCTTAAGGATTGTATAAATTATTCATGTAGGTATACTAAATCACAATTAAAGTTTGTTGTTATTTCTGTTTAATTAGAATATTTTTATTAGGCTTTATGTTTAACGTGCTTTAAGTTATGAAATCTTTGTTTGGGCTTAGGCGTATTCTTCTTAACAGCAAAATAGAACAAGTTTGTTTACATGTCCAATTTTAAGAATTAGCAATTAAAAAACCCGTGCAGGCAGATTTATGCACCAAGTCCTATATTCTGCGAATTATATGTTTATGAGAGGTTGTAGAGAACAACTGCCTCTATTTTTTGATATTGATGATTATTTGATTATTCTCATCTTGTCGTTATTTTTTTTATTAGTTGGCGTCACCAAGGTACAATGTTATCTCCATTTCAATTTTATCCCTAAAAGCGGAAATTAAATCTTTAATTTAATCTTTAATTCTTCTAATCTTTAAATCTTTAATTTAAAATATGGGACCATTGATGACCATTGATCCCGCCCTGGTAGATAGCAGGGCGGGATCAATGGTCCCATATTTTTAATAAGCAAAAAGACACGAGGTATAAAGATGAGTATTTCAGATGGGTATTCTGTACCTAGCAATTCGATTAACTGTACATTCGAAAACAGTTAGAGCATAAACAATAGGCTGAACACCTTATCACACCTATTCAACCTCATTGTGTCATGACATGCGTAGTAAATTAACCTCTTTATTGATAGTCTTGTTCCTAAGTCCTAACAAATGTACTTCATTAGGTGTCCCTTTGTAAGTCTAATAAGGTAAGTAATTATTTAGGATGTCTAAGTTGTCTCTTGATGAATGTCTATTAAAATCTAAGAAGGAGGAAGGTACCTACTTTGTATTTTATTGTCTAGATTATTATGTTGAAGCCAATATGATGAGAGCTAGAAGCTAGAGTCCCTATAACAGAGTATTAAAACCCAGGCTAAAGCAAGTGGAGGTCATAAACTGTGTTTTTCTGCGAAGTTTATTTCATCATCATCATATCAAGCGTTAGAAGTCCACTGCTGGAAATAGGTCTCCCCCAAGGATCGCTACGAGGATCGGTCATGCGCCGCGCCGCCTGCATCCAGCGGATTCCAGAAAAGTCGTAGTTTATTTATAAACATTTACCTATTTTTTTACTGATTGCTCAAACCCGTGGGGCATTTTTCATGCTCGTAATATCAATATACTGCGATAAAAAGTAGTTAGGTATATTTCTAGTGTATGTTTTATAATAAAATTGCAACTGCATATATCAATCTTGAAGTGATAGCAACATTTGGCAAACTGAAAGATCTTGTACAAAAGCCCAATCGATGGACCATGTGAAATTGGGAAACTGCAATCATTAGCGTAATCATTCGACTAAGTTCAAATCAATCTTAGATATAAATTTACAAATCGAGATTCTAATCCTTACAACATTGTTTGGGCAACGGCATCTTACTTTTAAATAAGATTGGCTAAGAGTATTATGCACGGTCCTCTTGCAGAAACTATACAAGCCGGAATCGCATAAATTCAAAAACTCGTCTTGTTCGTTTTACAAAAGTAGTGAGATAACTTATCTCTGAGTAAAGGTACCTGCTTCCGAGGTAATTAGGGACCCGTTGCGAAAAACGGAGAAACTTTAATCCGCTTTGTTTTCTTTTAGCTGTAAAATTGTAATCATAACTGTTGTCTTATTTGCTTTATTTGGCAATTAACATTAGTTTTTTTGTATGTAGTGTTCTTTTTGACATTAGAGTATATTGTATATGTAGACGCAAACAGGTCACATGGGTATATTTTTAGAATGTGAAGCGTAAGAAATTATTAAGAGATTAACTCCTGCTTAGCAATCGATTGCTTTTAAAAACATACTGTGAATATAATTCTTTTGATGGTACTTAAGTGCTGTCTGTAATCCTCTATTGAGACTATTAAAACGGATTAAAACTACGTGGTACATATACTCGTATATGTATAGGATAATGTACACAAAAATATTGCTCGGCATAAAAGTTCTAGAAAAAAATTGTTAATATCGTGGTTTATACATTTTGTGTAGACCTTGTCCATATTCAGCTGTACGTTTCGATTGTAGTGTAGTCTGAAGCCACCTTTAGCACACGATCCCAACCTTCGATGAATCAGCAACACTAGCAACGTGTTGCCGATGTAAATAGGGTTTCAGATAATTCGTAACACTTAAGAAACATGACTGTCACAGAAAAGATATGTGATAAGGAACAAAATTAACAACAGAGTCAGGCCATGGGCAACCCTCTTCAGCCCCGCAGCACCGCTCGCATAACTTCGCCAACCACCAGAAAACCTGCGCACCACACTTCTTCACAATCTCAGGACTCTCTCAACTTCACAGCGATCTTGCAATCTCAGGACACATCCTGAGATATGGTAACCCTAGATGTAACGGGTCCCGAGGTGACTGTTCCAATCCTGTTCTTGGCGGCAATCAATTGATTCGGAGAATGAGCGAGTCTTGCTTTTCAAATAGTGTTTAAATTTTAATTAATGTAAGGCGTGTTTGCAAATAAATTTATCTTTAATTATTTATGTTTTTAAGTTATGACAGAGGGCTTTGTGTATGTCAGCAGTACGTATGGCCTTTGACAGATATGATAATCACAATGGCTAAAGCAGTTAATTATAAAACATAATATTAAACTTTGCGGAAAGGAACAATTATGATGAAATTGCAAAAGATACAAGTATCCATGAACAACGCTGCAAGAATAAATTATTCTGAAATAAATAGGTATTTAGTAGTCGGTCGCCGTATAACTAGAAACGCTATTATTTAATTTTGTCCAGTTCTTTCCCACAACCATGAAATTTACATTCTCCGTGACATCCTTGAGTGAAGACTGATAAAAAAAACTTTTTGTAGTAGATTCAATTCGTTCTGGAGACTTTATGATAAAGAACGCAGATTTATTTTTAGAATATTCACGTTAAATAAATCCCGTAATAGGGTGGGAGTATGAAGCGAAAAGGTTGGCCAAAATCGTATAGGGGGTTAAAAACAGTCATATTCTTTTTTCACAGTGCAGATTCACGCGTATTATTTGATTTATCAACCTAAAAATAATAATTGGATCTCGTCTCTTTTGAAAGGTATTATTATAGTCCATCATTCAGCTTTACTCTGGTGCGGGTTAGCAGACTTCACAAATTCATCGAGACAATATCTAAGGTATGGCGCGTGCCTTGTGATCGAACTCAAGACCTTTGTCTTGACTATTTGTAAAAGATCGAAAAATCGCGATCAAATAATATCAATATCATAAACATCATCAACCCAGTATTGTCCCACTGCTGGGCACGGGTCTCCTCTCATTTGAAAAGGATTAGGCTGTAGTCCACCACCGCTACCCTACTGCGGGTTGGCAGACTTGTCATGCCATCGAGTCTGGTATAGTTGTAGACATTGTAACGTTTTAGGGTCCACCAGTTATTGCGAAATTTTAACGGTTTAATAGTGCTATCAAGCGAGCAGTTAAGTAAGCTTTATTTAGATATCTAGTATTCGCATAAGTGTAACAAATTAGTATAGCTACTATGATAAAGTCATAAAAACACAACTTTATGAAACAGAAAATAAAAATTTCTCATGAAGGCGGTAGTTTTAATTAAACAACTGTTGAAATGACTTTCTATAACAATTGCTCGTTTCAACTTGAAAGTCGTAAGCTTACGTTAAGAGTTCGAGTTACTAACAAGTACATACATACATAAGTTAAAATAGGTACTTGTAAAGTTGTACAAGTGTTCAATAAATATATTATTTACATTTGCTCATGGATGCAGATCACACTTTACATCTTTATACGAACAAACTTCTACAATATTTAACTTGAAGATTTGCTTAAAAAGCCGAATAAATAAAGTTACATATGTATATTTACTTAGGTTATTTAGTTTTATGAAAGTCACCGATAGATTTGTTACACTTAGCCGAATATTAGACATCGAAATAAGAATCAATTACTTTATCACAGACGGTGTCTGCTCGATATGGCGTAAAGAGACCGAAATTCGGGATTCAGTCATCTAAATCTCGACGTTTCGACACATGCTTATGTGTAGAATTATTATTGTAATCGAATTGGACTATAAGTACGGAATTTAATAAAATAAACAAATACATAAATAGATGTAGTTATGTTGTTACAATACGAATAACTAACGGACTGACGACTTGGTACTCAGAGTTATTACACTACATCGATATTTTTGGTATATTTATACATATAATACTATAAGAGCCTATTGGTTTGTGAGAGTTCTGTGTGTGTGAGTTTTGTGTTCTTCCAATAACAGCAAGAATACAATCAGAATAAGATTGCAAGCAAAACGCAGGTGTAGAAAGAATTCGCAGATGTCGACGCTATGTCAGAGCTACAAAACTGAATGAGAAAATACGTAATGCTTGTACCTTGTACACATATCTTAGACATATATGTAACTACAAATATTCTGTGTAACTTTTGAGAATTCAAGAAAATAGATCAATATGATTGTGAACTTTATTCACTGCACGGATAGCTCTGGTGAGGGATGTGTTCTGATAGCTGGTACAGTCAGAATCATCATTTCAAAAATGATCTAATCATCTAATAATCGAACTTATAAGTAATGCTTATTTGACTATCTACTTACATTTAAAATACCTACATCTAGCGAATTACTTTCAGTTGTATTGAGGATGGATACTGGACGTAAAAAGGTGACATGAATAGGCTTTCATTGACAGTGAAGGTACTAGTAGTGTTGTTTAATCTCCTTACTTAATTACTTATAATACCTACTTATAAAAAAAACCTACGTAAAAACCTTTCTGAATAAAAATATACAATAAAATATAAATTATCTTCTTATATAAAATCTCGTGTCACGGTATTTGTCGCTGAACTCCTTCGAAACGGCTGGACGGATTATTATGAAATTTTGTATATTTGGTAACTCTGAGAATCGGTTGTAGGCTATTTTTTATACCACTAGATTATAAGGATGTCCTACACCAGACGCTTTTTTTCTTTTTTTTTTAACAAAATATTTTTTGTATGTTTATAATTTGCCACCAACAAAACACTTGTAACCCTAAATTTTCACTTTTCTACCACCAGCTATATTGTGGCAAAACAACGTTTGCTGGGTCACCTAGTACTCATATAATATCATACAATAGGCAGATGACTTAAAACTAAAATTTTATAAAATATCGTAGGTGCCTATATCCGAAATACCTAGATGTTGTAAATCTACAAATTATAACTCTATCATACCTACCTACTATTTACCTAATTGATATGCAAATTGTACACACATGTGTAAGGTACTACAACCTACTTACAATGTTTCTAAATATTCATTAGGTAGATACTGAAGTAATTTAGACTAAACTATCAATATTTATTTTAATTTCTAGATTCAACGACCAATACTTACTTTAATTAGTAGGTTACCTACACGTAAAATTTGCCAATTAGAAAAATAATAAATGTAAAAAAAAGGATGTCGCAACGAAGCTACGTAATAGAAAAGCGAATAAATTATATGTAATAACATATTTATCACGTATGTATCAATGAACTAATTAATTGAATTGAAATAAGAATAAAGCCATACAGGTACCTACTTGCCTGATTTTTATTAATAAAGATGGCGCGTAACGCAAAAATGTTACACTAAATTTTTTCCAACCCCGATAAAGAAGTTTCACTTCAATTAACTTTAAAAAAAAAAGCAAAACCAACTTCAAAAACTAAAAAGCAAAAAATAACTTCATACAGTTGTACCTTTTTTTTAGTTTTAAAGGTATGTAGTCGGTGCCAAGCCAAACGTAATAGTACCTAAGTACTAGAGATGGTCGTTTTTACATTAACGATGCCAGGCATCGATGCCAGTTGCCGATGCCGATATCCGATGCCGAGTTACGTTGACAACGGATACCGATGCCATTTAGTTGCCGATGCTCAAAACCGAAAACTGGGTCATCGCATCGGGTATCGTGTCTAAATCCCCACTCCCAGGCATCGATGCCGATGCCGATGCCGATGCCGATGCCGATCCCGAAGCCGATGCCGATGCCGATCCCGATGCCGTTGACACATGACGATACAAATATCATATCGGATGTTTTGTATTACTGACAATGGATGCTAATGCCATCTACTTTTTCTATTATATTGTTTTTCATAGATGGCGTTAACGCATCGTAATATAAATTCGCTTTCTTTCTTTATAATTTGTTTAAAGTTGTTCCGTTGTCAGTACCTATCATAACTAACTATTACAATAAATTCAAATTCTCGTAACTTTACGATTAGACGCGTTATGTGATATCAACAATGTATGTATTATGACAGAGCTAAAAAAAAAAAAAGGTCATCCCACGTAGAATGGGCTAAATGGTAATGGTAAATACATATGTTTGGCATCGATGCCAAAAATAACGATGCCGATATCGGATGCCGCATCTCTAGTAACGATGCGCATCGATGACAAAAATATTCAAAAACGCCCATGTCTACTAAGTACACTCTTCGCGAGTGACCTTGAGCGGGGTGGTTACAACCACCACATCATCGGCACCGACTTCATTCCTTTAAAACTAAAAAAAAGGTACAACTGTATGAAGTTATTTTTTGCTTTTTAGTTTTTGAAGTTGGTTTTGCTTTTTTTTTAAAAGTTAATTTATTTTTTTCTTTTTAGTGTTGTATATATATATATTAAACTTTTCATATCAGGTCAATCTAATAGCCTGAAAGAATACAACTATCGATCCATATATACTTATAATTATGAAAGATTTTTCCTTCAACTCCTAACCGTTGAGGAGTTGTACCTTCCATCATCAGATCATTACATGAAATGTTGATTTTCAGATGCAAATACTTGAACAGCTTTGGAGAATACATGTAAATGTAATAAATGCTTATAACTGAAAGAATTTTCTTTTAAATCTTAACTGTTGAGGAGTTCTACCTTCCATCATCAGCTCATCAACCTCAAATGATGATTATCAGACACAAATACTGGAACAATTTTAGTAAATATATTCAAAACGTGATAATTGCCTATAAAATTTGAGGGTTGCCCTCGATTTCCCTGGGATTCCATCATCAGATCGTGATGTGGTTACAATGGGACCATCTGTGAAGTCTACTCTTTTGAACAAAAAAAAAATTTTGCAAATCGGTCCAGGCGTTTTGAAGTAATTCGTGAACATACATAAAAAAAAGATTCCGACGAATTGAGAACCTCCTCCTTTTTGAAGTCGGTTAAAAAACCTTTAGAAGTGGGTAAGTAAATATATTTTATAAGTACCTTGATTAGGTACCTATATTATCGACAGACACGATGACATCCAAGGTAGATCGGGCAAAAGGGAATACTAGGGTCCAATGACTGGGTGCTGTGAGGAAGCTATCAAGCTATAAAAGCTGCCTGGGAATTGGGATCCGCTGGTCTGATCTGCACTTAGGATTAGGATAGGTTGTTATACCGAAAATCTTGTATTCATGGTAACATTACATTCTACACATTTAGTAGAATGTAGTAAGTATATATACGCATTAAAAATAAAAGTTCTTATCGGTAAGTGAAGGCAGTAAGTCTAGTGAATACCTAGATACCTACATACGTGAGGAAAAATATTTATATCGAGGTATGGGTTAAGTATAAAGTTTTACTTTTTCCAATGTTCCAGCATGTGATATTAATAATGATTTTAATTTACTGAAGTACCTATTCAGCAAACGTATAAATTATTCATCTAGTTATATAGTAGAAAAACAATTGCACAAAATGCAAGCACAACAGTTATTTATAAACATATTCTATGTGCAACCCAAATCATCATACGGGTTGAACGCTCAGAACTAACCTGTTGCCAAGGAACGCCTGGGAATGGCGAGATATCACCACCCGGCCGACTCAGCTCCAATTAGAATCCAATCCGACACAAAGAATACGATAAAATCACTGTTTACAACACTTATCGAAATCACAACAGCGATCAGAACAAATTTTATTCTTCCAAACGAAAAAGTTTAGATGAAAAGAAATTGCAACACTACTTTTTAGTATACATTTTAAATAATACTTTTTACACACAATAAAAGTTTTTCTGTACTATTACACAATTAAGAACGTGAGAACATTGAAATATATACACTTTTTAACAGTTTCATTTTTGTTGACGATCGTTTTGGCGGTAAAATCGGCACTGACACGTGTTCACTCGACGCGGGTATAACTGGACTGAAGCAAAAATGGCGGTCCGTCCGCGGTAGCTGGCCGCACTGCTGCCTGCTGGCGACGAACGGCGCCGCGCATTCAAAGATCATGCGTGCAATGCACAGGTGAAAGAATTTACCGTGGGTAGCACACCACTTTTAATAGTCGGGTACCTATGGGTATCTTATTTCTAGGATTGGAGGTCCTTGTTACTAAAATTTCAAGCGCTTTTAAAAAAAATGAGTACGAAAAAGTTCTGATTCCCACAGTTCCAATACTTGTATCGTAACTTCGACCTTTTCCAAATCTTTTTTCACTCACTTTATTTGTTATAATGTGGGATGATAGATGATAAATGATTGTCCCTGGAGCCTCTTGAGTTTCAGTAAAGATGTGGTTCTTTACTGAAAACGATGCGGCATTCTTTAAGGAATTCAAAAACTCACGTTACATTGTTTTATTTCATGTGCAAGCACTAATTACATTTAACATTAAACTTCGGCTAAACACATATTTTACAAAATAAACAAATATGACGCTTCCCTTACCGCATAAGTTCACAATAAAGTTCAAAATTACCAAGTTTAGTGTATGTATATGATAACTATTTCTGTATAATAACGAATTTCTACAGAAAGACATACCAAATTTTTGTACACTTTACATTATAGTCTTGACAAATACATTTATAAATTAAATGGTATAGTATAGGTGTTTGAATAAAATGCTAGATATTATAAATAGATACTTCTTGACTTTCTACCTTACCTAGCTTAATCTATGATGCATGCAACAGTGCAGCTCTATAGAACCGCGCCGCAAAAACCGGATTTTGAAAATACATATTCAAAAATCAATGCCCGTTACATGGTAAGTACCTATGTGTCTATTAGGCAATATTAGAATTAGATTGATAAATGATATATAACTGTTTACATAACGATTCATATTCGTAACATGCTTATTAAAATAGCATACTTACTTATTATTATAGGATCTGTCAACTTTGCAAGTTTGTCTTATTTTGTGGTCCTGGTCGCAGACACGATGATTTAGTTAGTGTATGTTACTATTATACTACTGGTATTAGGAAGGGTTAGGCAGAGGTGTACTTATGTACACCTATATTTTGCCGGTATGCTTTAGGTCCCATGTAATAGCGGGCGAGCCTATTCCCATAAACCGGGCACGCATCGAAACTCTCTTACAGATACTAGTAGGTCGATATACTACATATACACTTTTTATTGTAAATACATACATATTATACATTTATACATCCATGAGACCATGACTCGGATACAAAAGTTTTTGCTCATGACACAAACAATTGTCCCTACCGGGATTCGAACCCGGGACCCTTAGCACAGAAAGCAGTGTTAACTACCGCTGGATTAAATGGATTGTCGCACTCACTTGCTAATTATAATACGTACAAATACCTTTCTATCAAGTATAGCTTGTTCGTAAGATTGGTATAAATTGGATCCAAAGTAATGGCATTTCTATAAAGTGTAAAAAGGTAAATGGATCGGAATTTTCAAAAGGTTCAGTAAGAATGCTAAGGGATGAAATGTATTGAAATGAATGTATTATGTACTTACGTTCAGTGATAATGTGCAGACGATTTCGTATTGAAATACCATATAATAGAAGGTGCTTATATACCTACCTAACAAATACATTTGAATAGACTAAAAGGTTGAAAGGAAAAATAAGATTGATGTTATTGAATGTTTTATTTTATTTGTTTTCGTAAGTATACTAGGCTTTCTAGATACCACAGATTACTTAAGCTTAACACAGATCCATTACACATAAGACTTGAACATTATGTTTAAGAATATTTTAGAATTTAAGATATTATCATATCAAAGTAAAGAACGAATAGACTTATGAGTTATGAATGGTAAGAGAGTAGGTGAGATTATGCAAATGAAATCACTAAATCATATTTTTTAACCACCGACGCAAAAACCACGGGGTGTTATAAGTTTGACGTGTATGTGTGTGTGTGTGGGTGTGTTCCTAAATGTGGCATCGGGGCTCCCTAACGGATGAACCGAATTTGATTTTGTTTTTTCTTTGTTTGAAAGGTGAGTTAGTCGGAAGTGTTCTTAACTATGTTTGATGAAAATTGTCACAAAATATTTCGGTTTTTTTTTAATTTTAATTGATAATGTCTGATTTTTAGAACCTTAGGATAGGTACCTAATAGGTAGGTTTTATTGTTATCTATTTTTGTTTATGGTATAAAAAATAACATGATAAAAAGGTAATAAAAGGCTTCGGCGGTCGCCAGTCAGAGGGTGTGCAGGGTGTTTTCCCTCATTATTACTCCCCTCGCATCCTCACATAATCACGTACTGACCTACCTACAACATAGATATCCCTGAACCGTTCTACCGTTCATAGTAGTCCTCTATAAAGACAGATCAAATCTATCTTGATAACAGCAAGATAAGGAGATAATGTTCTTTGTAAATGAACATTTTATTATCATCAACCATACTATTGCCCACTGCTGGGCACGGGCTCTTCTCATTTGAGAGAGATTGCGGCCATAATCGTTGTTTGTTGTTGGTTGGCAGACTTCACATGCCATGGAGACGATCTATCAGCCATGCAGACATCCTTACGATGTTTTTCTTAACCGTTTGAGCATATGATGAATACTCACGTATATTCGAAAAGTCATATCCTTCGGCTCGAACTCAGACCATTGACGTCACAGTTCACTAATGATCTGATCACTAGTCTATCACATGTTTTGACCATTTTGTATTAACTGCCAAATTAGGACAAGAAACATACTTTAATATAAAAGGTACATACAATATATTACCTACTTCAATAGCAAATAAGCAATAAGTAGATATGTGATTGTAAATACATAGTCCCAAACGTACGTGAATATGTCACATCTGCGAAAAATAGATTGATTACGTTCGCCCGTTAGGCAATACGATTTGCGAATACCGTGATTGATTAGTCAAGCGAACAACTTATTTTATAAGTACTCTGTTGAGATTAGTCTGACAAACAAATTTATTTTTGAAAAAAAAAACTGGTCTTTTTTGTCAATATGGGTAATTAAGTAGACACATATTTATATTATTTTTAATAATTTAGGAAATTAATTTTTCATATATTTTTTAAACGTTGCTCTACCTATGTTCCATTTATTGTTTTTGAATTGTAGTTGCGTTTATAAAAAAAACTAGCTTTAGCCCGCTACTTCGTCTGTGTAGTCTGTTCTCTCGCCCTGGAGTGTGGATAGAGAAATTAAATTAAAATGTGTATTCCTATCACTAAAGGCTATTTAATTAGAAAAAAGAACAATAACTTGGGAACTACACACTACTACTAAACAAACAATATTTTAATTTTATATAAAGAGTGTGTGTGGACTGAGACGTCAAAGGTCTCGAGTTCGAACCCAAGGCACGCACCGCTGACTTTTCGGAAGTTATGTGCGTATTTATCACAAGCTCAAACTGTGACGGAAAACATCGTGAGGAAACCAACATGCTTGAGAGATTTGTCTTGATGGCATGTGAAGTCTGCCAACCCGCAGTAGGCTAGCGTGGTGGACTATAGCCTAATCCTCCTCAAATGAGAGGAGACCCGTGCCCAGCAGTGGGACGTTAATGGGTTGATTGATGTTGAATGAATGAATATAAAGAGTAAGTAGGCAATAATATCTTTTATGCCGGTTCTTCTCCATAAGAACTAAGAACTGAAATAAAACATTTGACTTTGACAATGTAACTACTTACATTGTCAAAGTCATTAATAAGTCGACCCGTATTCTACAATACGGGTCGACTTAATAATGACGACGTTACATTAACATATATACATTAATAATAATAATAATAACGTTTATTTGGACTAAATTTTCGTAGTAGACGGATACACATGGACAATCCTTTGATTCGAGCTACGAAATCGATATCGAGTTTATTAAGAACATGTAAACTATGGAATAAGGTTCCTGCGTCAGTATTCCCGAAACAGTACGACTTTCGCCCCTTTAAGAAAAGAGCATAGGTACTTAAAGTTAAAAGGCCGGCAACGCATTGATGACAGCTACGTTATTCACAATACGATGTAACATCTTTTACAATTTGTATCTATTTATAATATTTATCTCGATTAACTCTCTCTAATTCGTCTCTTTTAGTCTATTGGAATGTTTTGATGATAAATAATGATTAAACCCCTCAAAATGGTGGGCCCCATTTTCGCGCCAAATATCCATTCCAAACTGTCACTTGAAATTATTTTATTGGTCAGGATAAGCATTTAGGTAAAAAACTAGACACTCCACGTAAATAGGTCCTTCATAAAATAAAATACATAGGTTACATACCATAAAACAGATTAGAGCTTCATTTTTATTATCAATAAGTATTGTTTTTATTTTTATCAGTTCTTTTAAAATATTAGTGAGTCCTAATTATACTTGCATAAGCTTCAGTTTGTTTTCAATGCTCACTAATTTTACAATTCTGAATGTAAATAAGTGTATGTATAAAAATTAACTAAAACTAATGTTTACATTATACATGACTATAACACGACATGTAGGCGCTATGAAACCTTTTAATACAATGTCAAGTTAAAACCTTATTCTCCTTCATACTACAATGAAAAGGTGTAAAAATATGACCACCAAGTGATTAAAAAAAATAAAAAGCTATCTTGGCCGTAAAAAGAATAAAAATATGCATATTGGTAAATATATTTTGTACATTGCACATCTAGTAACCGACCAAAGCTTGAATAGAAATAGAAGCTGGCAAAGACTGAATCATTTATAATTTTATACAGATGTGACTGTAGAGTAAATGGCAATTAATTTCAGGATTTAGGTATATTCCTCTAAAACGAGGTTGTGTATTTGGACTAATTGCCAACTCAACTATTTTATTTAATAAATGTACTGGATTCAATCTCTGTGAGCCTCTGTTACTGTTAAAAACAAGTATTTAAAATACTTTATTTAAGATATATTTAAAATAGAATTTCAGTGAATCTCTCCAACAATCTTTTTGTATTTTTTAGCTTATTTCAAGCTAAGCTCTCCAACAATATTACATTTATACATTTATAATACATTTTTCACACTAAGCATCAAATTTGTTGTCTGTTGGTCGCTCTTGTTTAATGCCCACTACACTTACAACTTTGATTGGTTCTACAATCTCTGTCACTCCATGTATTCTCAACAAGTGCCTGCGAAGTGAATCTCTACGATAGAAGCCTTTGTCGCATTGACTACAAGAAAAATTCTTCTCAAGATGTGTCTTATGATGTAGGACTAACTTCTCGTCACTGTCCACAAATATTCCACAGTACATACACACAACATTGCGCTGTGTATGTCTAGATCTATGGATTTTTAATGCAACAGCTGTATACATACTGTATTCACACACATCACATTTATAGGTTCTAGCCTTTAAATGAACTTTTTTACGATGATTACATAGTTCAGCAAGTGAATAAAAGTTGGCAGAACAGATTTCACATGTATGCTCTTTAACTCCTGTGTGCCGTTTTAAATGCATGGCTAAATTAGTGCGATTTTTTAATGTTTTCTTACAAATATCGCATACAACTGATTTGGAACGATGTTTTCGTAGATGTTTATAGTATTTACTGCGGCCTTGAATGAGTATCCCACAGTATTGGCATGTTCTTTCAATCTTGTAGTCCTTGTGGTGGGCCTCTCTGTGACCTTGCAGGGAACTGTGTTGCGTGAAGCATTTAAAGCAATCATGACATTGAAACCGTCGATCTCCTGTGTGTGTTGTCAAATGGGAATCCATATCCTTAATACGTCTGGTGTGATATGAACAGTCTTTACAGTGGAATACTCTCACTCTTCCTTCACCTTCAATATGGACTTTGGCAGCGGCTAAGCAGCTTCTTGTCTTTTTGTTTTTGTGAATATTAAAGGCTTTGAAGGATTTGAATGCACGTTTACATGATGGGCATACAAGTTTGGTGTGTAAGTGAACTTGTTTCCAATGAACACGTAGTTTACATTTGCTTCTGAAAGATTCTCCGCAGTCATCACATATCAACTTTAAATCAACAGCTCTACTTTTCTTTACTTCTTTTTCAACTGTATCTTCAACATCAACATTTATTGGTTCTGTGTTTGCTTCAACATTTGTAATTACAGGATCTACCTCTTTAAATGTTTTCAATTTATTTTTACATGTATTAGCTTCGTAATTTTCTGATATCTCAGATTTTATTGGTTCTGGGTTGTCAGCAAAGTAATCTGCATTGTGATGTTCTGTTGCATTGAGACAATCCACTGTATTGTGATTATCTACTGCATCATAATGGTCTAAATCATTATCATATTCGACACCCACTTCCCTTTTCACTGGTACTCTAAACGTTACCTTACATACTTTCGATGGTTGTTGCAGAACACTGTGCAAAATTTTGTTGGAAGTTTCACATTTCTGTTTGAAGACTATAGCTGTTTCCAGCTGTAATAAACAGTCTGGACATATTTTGGCCGGCATACCGTCGCCCTCATGTATTTCAACGTTCGCTACATATTTAATCTTTTCTGATATCAATGAACTGTTGTAATTCTCGAACAGGGAAAAGCATTTCGTTGTTTGCTGTAAGTCGCAACGTAGGCAAACTCGGCAGTCTATATATTTTCTTTGTTGATTCATGGTTGGTTATTCACATTATAATAGCTATTAGATTTTTTTAATATTTCTTCAGAATCAACAGTCAACAATAATAATCATCATTCATCAGGCAATTTATAAATAAAAATCAATGATATGCTTAGTGCTGGTCAGACTTTAAACACCACTTATTTGTTTTCTTTGTTACACTTTAGTCAAGTCATATAGGCTGACTAAAACAATACGAATGTAATGCTTTCATGCATGACTTTACGTTTTTGAAACGGTCCATTATGACATTGACATCGCCTGTCAATACATATATGTTTTTTTAAAAGGTTTTATGGCATGGTTACTGAGATCTTTTAGCTTTAAACTTTATTTATTAATTCAAGTTTTTTTAATTCAGTTGGCTCTTCATTATATCGTTGCCAATAAACACAGCTTCCTCGGTTTTGCTGGGAAATAGATATGGCGCAATATACATCCATTTTGCCAAACAAAAAAAATCTAATTGACATATAAATAAAATATTAATTATTAAATTTGTCTCGTTACGTTAATGTGCTCACATAAAACTGAATCGTGAGCTGTCTTGCATTAGTCGGGTTGCAGTCTGTACTCCGAGTATGTATCCGTGCTTCTTTTCAGAGGTCGTCATTTAGGGGACACCACCGCATTTATGGTGCTCGAATCGATAATTTCTTATTTCATCGCCACAGCAACACCTCATTGAATTATTTTGTAATAAATGTTACTGATGACGACACCGTTAATGCATCGGCCAAATGTTCAAGCCATTGGTTCCTGCGCGGCATATCGCGGTTTCAATCCTAGAACGGAAAAAATATGACAGGTAGTGGTTTCGAATCTGGATGTTTATGCATTGTGAATATTTGTGTTTGTAAACGCACCCTCAACACAGCAGGTTTCCTAGAGTGGGTCAAAAAGGAAATAACAAGAAATTAAACGCGAATGGTAAATAAATACTTCATATTTTCTTGTATTAATATTTTACTATAATACATATATATCACTTTTTTGTGGAATTCAGTTTTACAAACTAATAATTATTTAACACAACTTATTACAAGTACCTAGGTATTTTATAAGTAAGATATTAAAAAAATATTAGAGTTAGAAGAAATTAAGAAGACTAGCAAAACTTTATAGGTACAGACACACCTTACTAATGAACAATCTCATTGATGACATGAAAAGGAACAAAAAGAATCATAGAAAATAATTATAGCAATAATTAAAAAAAAACTGTTCAAAAAATTACACAGTTACAAGGTTTCTGCGTGACATATTCATTTTTTTTTAATTTTGTTGAGTAAATTGTTATCGCATACAATACATTTAAGAAGCTAACAAAACATTCGCATTTTGCACGAATTTGAACACAGTACTTATTATACAAAACATGACAATCTCTGTATTACATTGTGATGCTTCTTCAAACATTACAAAACATTAGGGCAAATTAAAAAATAATATGCAAAATAAACATAGATACATTGATTTTAATTTGGGGCATAACATACAAAAAATAATACAGGCAGGTTTTCCTGCAATGAATTTTTTTACGTCACCAGATGGCGCTACCCATTCATTGACTTATGAAGCGCGGCCTATAGGAAGAAGTACCATAAAAAAGTAAATATTACAATAATATTAATCTTAATTTATTAATTAATATTATCATTATTGGTTCGGTTGGAAAACAACAACAAAACATATATATGTTATATCGTGATATGTTTTGTTGTTTTCATCACGAAACGTAGTGAAACTGTTACGTGTTTTCGTTTTTTTTACATTAATTCAATAACTCAACTATATATGAAACTTATTCCCATAAAGCACAATAACTTACATGCCATACATAATGACACTTGTATAGTAGAAAGCTCCATCAGGTGCGTATTTTATCCTAAGATGACATTACAATTTCATATTTTTATTTAAACGCTATAAATACAAGGTTCTAAGGCACTTATTCAGACATAAAATGACTAAATGTTGCTCATTATACTTAAAACTGCTTGAATTGTCTTAACAACAAACCGTCAAAGACTGTGTTAACTTAGTAGCTGTTTGTAGATGAAAGTATTTGGTCCCAAAAAAACAACTAGTACCTATGCAATACTAATTATTTATTATTATACATTCATTATTGCCAACTTATACATAGGAAGGTATTTAACTTAACCTATTGTACTTGTAACTACATGGCTTTTATTTTACCTATTGTCTGTACATTAATAACAATATCGAATTATAACATTTTCTACTAATTAAACTTATAATAGTGTCTGTTCATTGGTCTTAAAAACCCATCCCTATTTTATATTTATACTGTATTGTGTTGCATTCGAATAATATAAAACGGCCAAAGCCATATATTTCTCACGAGAGTCAGAAGAATGCAGTGCACGCTGCATTCTGCCTAGGTCTAGAAATTGAGACAATGCACTAAGACAGGACATCGAACCAGTCGAATTAAACTGTCAAATTCAAATTTCGAACGATTATTCCTACTCCCGCGAGTACTTAGTACTTAGGTATGTATCTGTTTTTTTTTAATTCCTCCGTGACTAGGTATTGTTTATGTTGTGAATGGCAGGTAAGATCATAGTAAAATGGCCTTTATTCAAGGAATGCGAAGAGCTAATTTTGGAATTTCCAAGTCTTAGCTTTAGTCGTGTCTCCAGTCGTTAATAAGGAAATGCGTCAATAATACATAAAGCCCAAATGTAATGATTCATTGATGAATTCTAATACATTAGTTATGTAAACAGGTGAGTAATTGCTCAGCGTTGAACAGAACGTCTTTGTCGAGATATCTTTTCAATTCGAATTACGTCATAATTTCACGTGGAAAGTACAACACAAGTCAGCCTTCTGTATTTTAGGGTGTTCTCTGTTAAAGTGGAAGCTCCACGCTAGCCCGCGAAATTCAAATGTTCGTACGTTTTTTGCAATTTGCCGGTATTTGTCAGGCTGTACATTGAACAAAATATGATTCGCGCCTGTAATAGGTATTTAGTTACAGAATTATACAAGTGGTCACTTGAATAACTTCTGACTTTAAAAGTCTGTGCTCAAATAATTAATCAGATCACAGTTTAAAGCGCTATTCTAAAAGCAGAAGCACTAACGTATGTCTCACAGTCGATGTGTCAGTCCTAGTCATTGGATGAATACGTATAGCACATTGACATAATTCCGATAATGTTACTGCGAAGTAGGTATAGTTTGAAGTATTAATACAGATTTGAAAATATATAAAATATCGAAGTTTTATGAGAGAGGAGGAGACTGGTAATAGGTCCTTTCAGATTGAGTGGTTAAAGGATATAGGTAATAGACCAGCCTGCCTTAATGCTGGTTGGTAGTATAATATATGTATAATACCTGCATAGTCGAAACTCGTCCGATATACAGGTGTCCTAACCATATTTTCCATCACCGTTTCGGCCAGTGATCATTAATAAATGTTTTACGAAAGTCAGCATTGCGTAGTCTTCGATTTGAGCTGAAGAGCAATACTTAGCAGTCACATGAAATAGAAAAAACACAGTACAGATAATGAAATACTGTCAAATCACCACAAGATGGCGACACACTAGCGTATGTGAATGCACTTATATTCACTTAATACTTAACAAATGTCTTGGGTCACTGTCTCTGACGTCACCATTAACACTTAGCCTAAAAAATTGTATTATTGTACTACTAATCTACCTACTAGGCTAAAGACGACCATGTATTCAATCCGGCGGCTCCTGGTGCGAGCAGTGTGGCACCGGCGTGGGCGAGGACTTGAAGGCTCTCGGGAACAGCGAGGAGTAGGACGGCGGGGGCTCGTACTCCGGGGGGGAGGGGGGCAGCGGCTGCGTGAACAGCTGCTGGGAGGCCGCCGTCACAGTGACGGTCGGCGAGAGGTCTATGCACGACGGCGGGATGTTGATCGGTGTGTCTGAAGGCTTGGATCTCTTGCAGCAGCATTCTGGAAGTCAGGAAGTGACGAGTTATAGGACAATGCATATTAACATAAACATAAAGAATTTTTCACTTCAAAAACTCATACATATATACATACATACATACACTCACGCTTTTTTCCCATGGGGGTTGGCAGAAAATACAGATTTCCACGCGCTGCGATCCCTGCATACCACTTTGACTCGTCCACATTCATACATCTTGTCATGCACGCGCGCCGGTTAGGAGTACCGCGCACGTGATCTTTTTGAAGGACTTTACTAATTAGGTCGGTGTATGTCCTTCTAGGGCGCCCCCTCCCGGCGTTTTCACTGACATGTGGATGTCAGTTATAAATTCCTTTCGTCCTTCGCCTATAATTCATCCTCAAAAAACTTATTCTCTCAAAAACTCACCCCAAGCTAAACAGAACATGAGTATGGTGGCGCAGACGAGCATGCCCACCACCAGGTAGCTCCAGGGCCCGTACGGCTTCAGAGCGGCTGCGAACTCCATGAACGCGTTTGAAGGCTTCTCACCCTCGCTGATCTTCACTGAAAGTGTCAAATCGCCTGTTATCAGTTACATCTGGTATCATTTTAAAAACATCGCAGAAAAAAATTAAATAAAGGGTTGTTTTTATCTGATTTTTCGCCGTCAATTTAGTCTATTAATAGAGGACATTTATTTTGGGTATATATTACCCAGTATTCTCCAATTGAACATCAATGTTAACGATTCCTATTGCTTAATTCCCGTTTAACTCCGAGTTAGGGACTAGTTTTTAATAACAAAAGGTGGGGAGCACAAAACTACACTCACTTATAACAGAAGGCTTAGTCATGCCATCAGGTTGGTCCAAGCCGAGTAACTCTTGGTTCCTTGCGGCGAACCTCCTCAGCAACTCCAGCAGTGGGGGGTCATGTCTGTGGGAGCAGACGCCTGGGTCCTCGTCCTCTCCCCCGGGGCAGTGGCGGACTCCGTCGCAGACTAGGTTTGAGGAGATGCAGAGGCTGGTAACGCCGCAGACGAACTGAGAGTCATTATCGCAGACTGAACCTGGAATAACGTAAATATCATCATGCTGGTGTCTCCAAAAGACCGGGTAGAGAAGGTTTATAATATATACTAGTACATGCAACCGTTGCGATTTATCGAGCGCAAACTGAAACTCAGCTGATAACTACCTACTGAGAAATTCATAGAAAACCGGATGACACATATTGAATTGTGACTAACCTCTTTTGTTTTCTGGACCTTGCATTTTATCATAGTGCAAAAGAAAGAAGCATTTTGAGTAAAATAATCAACTCACCACTATTTACAGCCGTAACGACCAGTCTCAGCTTCTCGGTGTGCTGGTACGGGGAGGTGGGGGGGTTCCACACGATCCTCAGCTTGGAAGGCATCAGCTTGGTGCCGGCCCTCGCTGCTACTGCAGCCGCGTTTCCTCCGCAGAGGTTTAGCCGCCACATCGGGGTCTTGGAGTCACTGGAGTACTGGAATAAGGAAGATTATTAGTTTCTTTGTTGTTCATAGTGTTTGTCAAATAGGCTTTCTTCTGGGTGGTCGCTGCTGCTAAGTGCTTGACCAATTATTCTAAGCAGTCACACTGCCCAAGCTCCAATTCTAAGTTTAGAATAGTTAACGATAACGAAAATGACATGTATGTACACCTCATTAGGTATCATAGATGTACACAAATGTACATTTTCTTTTGTATTAAAAAAAAAATTATTGTACAATTAGGCAGTAGCTGGGCATGGAACTAGATTAGCCGTATGTTTTTTTGTCACTTTAGTCGCACAAAAAGTAAAAGTTGAATAATTTTGATTCGATTTCGATTTCAGACCAAATTCGATATAAATATTTCTACGAATCCTACTGTTTTCTTATACTTACGCAGATATTACATCGCAAAAAAAGTGTCGGGATTGAATAATGAAATACCGCGGTTAATGTCGTAAATAGTAAAAGTATTTATCATATTAATATTTTATACGTATTTGCATGTGAAGTGAATATATTAAATGGCGAATGTCTCGAAACTGTTTAGCAAAGTATGCGCGTGTACATTTTTACAGTAGGTATCCACTTCTGACAGCAGATAAAGCGAAGTACTTACATATAATTGAAGACATTTGACTTCAATTAACCCGAATATTCACATAATATAAGTGAACCACGCTTACCAAAACTTCGCGGGCACGAATACAGCCATGAAGATGATCAAAATTCCAGGTCATTCATACTTGATAATCTGTATTATTATTATTTATATCCATTTTTAAAACGAATCAGATATGGATTCTTATAGAATGTTTTGAGGAGAAACGGAGCGTAATTATTCTGGACTCAGTCCGCCCGTGAAACGTCAGATATGACCGCGTAAAATCTAAAATAATTTAAAAAAATATGCGAAAATTCTCGCCAAGGATTCAAACGGATTACATGCACGGCAAAGATGCGCAATCAGCCTGATCATTTCATTGTTGGTAATTGGATAGTAACTGAAAATCCCAACCACCATTTTACCATTAGATATTAGCATTGCATAAATAAAAATCGAGATTGAACCCGAGGCACGCACCACAGAATTTTCGGAAGTTGTGTGGGTATTTATCATGGCGTGTGAAGCTTGCCAACCGCAGTAGGCTAGCGTGGTGGACTATAACCTAATCATTCCCCCAAGACCTGTGCCCAGCAGCGGGCTATTTAATGGGTTAATGATAATTGCCTAAAAAGGTACAGGTTTATTGAAGATCTCAATTCTATAAAACACTTTTATCGCTTTGAACACTATCTAGCTGGCACATAAGTATTGATAATTTCAAAAACTCACAATCAGCAGTTTGCAGGAGTCGGTACTGTTGTTAACGGGCGCTGATTGGTCTGTGGCAGTGTCTTGCGCGTGGGCAGGGGTCCGCGCGCTCCATTTGCGATTTAGCCCTGCCACTGGAGGCACCTGTATGTCTGTGAGGCCTCTCTCCCATTCTGCTAACGACTCCTGAAATTAAACAGAGAAGTATAGATTAATTTTTTATTTTCTTTTTTTGTGTGTCAAAAACCTGTATAAACAAGGCCCTTGGGATTCTATGAAAATAAATATTTTATTAAATAATTGATCCATGAAAAAGTCTCTTAGGTGCAATTTCGCAAGGTGCAATGCTCAGGTGCAATTTCGTAGGTCTCATTTCTTTTTAGTAGTTACTTATTATGTTTCTAATTAGGGAAATATGTCATAATACATTGGAAGTTTATCATTGATATAGATTTGATTATATTACTAGTACAGGTATAGTTTATGGCACTAAAAGGGAGACGAGTATATTTTTATGGTATATGTACATTTTTTATCAACAGTCTTTGTAAGCTTTACATATAAAATGTTTTGATATGAATATAACTAAATTAAAGTACAAGTAAATTTGTATACGTAATTTTAACCTTAGTGTTCTCAGTAAATGATATGGAAAATTAAACAATAATTAATATTGTATATCTAATCAATTTCCATGGTAATTTATAGCCATCATGTGACTTCACACTTGAGTCAATAGAATGTCGTAACCGACATTGATAAAACACACAAAACATATACGGTATTCAAGTATATCTAAGTTATAAATAAAACAAAAAGTATTTGCTCAAAAAAAATTCGTCTTACGTCATTATATTGTGTGTCACAAATTTTGACATATACACAATAGCTTGCCAAAAGTTTTGTGAATGAGTACGAAAATAGAACGATCTTGATTTCAGTTCAATCTTTGACCGAATGGGAAGTGACAATGATGATCAGAGGAGAACGTATCAAGAAGTAAAAACTACAGAACGCTACACGATACGATTCCTACATACCTACTATAAATGTACTGCACTTTTCTTTTGTCTATATCTACATTTCGTATTATGTATCTTTTACACTTCAATGTTTTTCCAAAAGACAGACAGACACCGATAACATTTAAACATGAAAATGTTTTTATCCTGTCAAAAAATATTCCGATTTGCAAAAAACATATAGATACATACAAACCGCAACATGTTTGACGAATCGTTCATGCATGAATGAAACATGTTCAAAACTTTGTGACATTTACGAGTAACGGCGGTGTTATTGCTACCAAAAACAAGACATATGTCAAGCAACATGTTGCAAGACTTTAACATGTAAATATTTTTCAAAGCCTAGTTTAGACTATAGGGTGGTTTGGTAATTAGGTGACGATGGTTGATACCTATACACACAAGTTACAGTAGCACAAACATTACAGTAACGCATCGACCTTAATCACCAAAATAAACAAACCAACACGAAAGTTATTCAAACAATTAGTTAATTACTTCAATCATGAATGATCTAGCTATTGGGAGGCGCCCAAGACTATAATAGGTAGAAAAAACTATTAGTAACATTGGTTAGTTGCTTGTCGATAATCTATACTAATATTATAAAGAGGAAAGATTTGTATTTTTGTATGTTTGTAACGAATCTCAAAAGTACTAAACCGATTTAAAAAATTCTTTCACTATTACAAAGTTATATGTATTATTCCCCAGTAACATCGGCTATATTTATTACTAGAAAAAAATAAAGATAAACCACAAAGTCTACCCGTGCAGAGCCGGGACGGGCCGCTAGTACCTAATATAATAAAAAAAAGATTGGGTAGATATTATTTAAAAAGGAAAAGCCTTTTCAAATATATGACTATAAACACCCAATGAACTAGGTTTAAGCATGTACAGTATTTAATACTAAATCAGTTCTTTTTAACGTCTTTGTTTACGAAATCAATCGACATATTATCAAAGTGCGTAACATTTTGCAACATGTCCAATTTGGCAGATATGTTAATATATTTGTTGCAAAGAAACGTACACTGAATATTAAAAACCCATTGTTGACCATTGTTGCGTAGGACAAGCGGTGCATATTAACGTTAAGTAATATTTGCTGTTTTATTTTCTAAAATTCGAAATGAATCGGTGTTGGTTAGTTTTGTCTTAAGATAATTCAAATGAATTGTAGGTTTTAGTAGGCTTTTCTCATGATGCTTACATTTTTAGTTTGATAAATACTAAATACGTTTACTTCTACTTTCTAATGGTAGTATACGTAATCTTGTGTGTTTTCATAGTAGTCAAATCACTGAATAATGGTTTTGTAAAATATTACATCACCAATGTTTTATTTAGCATTTCAATATAATTATATCGGAGGGGTGCTGACTTGCCGTGAATGAGGACGCACTTTCCCGGCAAAAATTGGTTATATCAGTTACCTGAGGGCACACCAGCGATGTCCTCAATAGGCAGACCCAAGTCGCTGTGGCCGAAATCGGCCTGGATCATATATATATATATATATTTAGCATTAAGTATCTAGTATTAGATGGTTTAGGCTCCCATGTTAAACAAAAAGAGACATAATATCCTCATTTCTTTTAAAATTAGATTTTCCCAGTCGCGCATGGGTTTTTTATGTTACATATTGCATAAAGGCAGACTGCATTCAACAGCCTTTGCAGAATCGACATTCACCGTCGATAAAAACTGTTTTTTGAAGTCTTTGTGGCTGTCAATCGGTTTGATATTCCACGTACAAGCAAGGTCGTATAATGTAAGAATTTACGATTCAACTGCACATATTTTTTGTACAGCAATCTCAAAATTAGTACCGTAATCACGGACGATGATTCTGTTTCCTTTACTTATGTAGTATTGGTAATATTACAATATGCACAGATAATTATGTTAGAAACTTTAATCTAACTTTTTTGTGAAAAGGCAAAATTGGCATCCTGGCGATGATTGCTGACAGGCTGGACTGCCCCTACGTCCTGCATTGCTGCAGCCCTATGTTCAGCCAAAGCCGTTTCGCAGGCGTTATTAATATTTGTGTATATCTATCTATCTCTATTGTATTGTATTGTATTTTAAATTATATAATTATTATTGTACTTTTTAAAGTATAGGTATATAATTATTGTAATGTCTGTAATTGTGCTATGGGCCTAGTTACCCGAAATAAATGAATTTAATTTCATTTAATTAAAATAATGTAGGTGTAAGAAAATGTTGCTGTGCCAAGCAATAGCGTAGCGCGGGTTTTTGCCGCCCGGGGCCGACCCGAAATTTGCCGCCCCCTATTTTAGCTTATTATTGTAAGTAAAATACTTATCCCCCAAATTTGCCGTCCCCAAAAATGTACCGCCCGAGGCCATGGCCCCCCCAGCACCCCCCACGCTACACCACTGGTGCCAAGCTCATTATTACATACTCTAATGACGTAAATATTGGATTAACACCAAGCAAATATATACATTCAGATACCTTGGGGTACGAGGATAATGTTATTCCACAAAATATCATATCGCAAGATGAAGCAACATCTATCAACAGGCAACAGCACTTGGCTTTACTCAATCTCATTTCATCAATAGTGTAGTTAAGTAAACCCTTATCACCAAAGACGTGTAGAGTATGAGTATTTTTCCCCTGTATCGGGTTTTGCATAAACAATTATGCAAAAACATTGTCATACAAGAGAATCAGTAGGACTAATAAAGTACATTTTTGTTCTTTTACCTATTAATGCTCGTGTAAAGTAACAAATATAAAGAAATTAGCTTTTGCCCGTGACTTCGTCTGCGTAAAATTAGTATTTTATTTCCACCCCCCTTTTCCCCCTTTTAAGGAATGATTTCCGGGATAACAATTATCCTATGTCCTTCCCCGGGACTCAAACTATCTCTATACCAAATTTTATCTAAATCGGTTCAGCGGTTATAGCGTGAAGAGGTAACAGACAGACAGACAGACTTTCGCATTTATAATATTAATAGTATGGATTAAGCTATGTTTTTTTAGTTATAGGTATATACGTATACTATATGTTATACTATATATTTTGGTTATAGGTATATACCTATAACCTATATAACCCTACATTATATTATTGTATACACATGTATGATAAAAGTTAGTAACGGGTTACGGTGTCAGAGACTCCGCCGCCATCTAGTAACTCAGATCTAAAACATTGATATTAAAAAGTGTGTATAAGATAAAATGTTATAAATATAAAGCATTTTCGCCATTTTCACGAACATTACACAGCCATAACGCGTCAAATGCTGTAAAAAATTTAATCACTATAACAATAGGTGTTATGAAAATGCAAACAATGGGATCTGTTACCCAACTGGGTCGGGCAACATGCATGTTGCACATAAGCCAGTAAACCAACAATTAAACCATTGTCTTAATTTACTGAAGCCTAAGATTTGTGATATTTAAATTGTGTTAAGATTTACCAAACTGTCTACATTGTTTCAGATAACTGTAGTTGCCGATATCATCATCAACCCCATGAGTGTCCCAATGCTGGGCACGAGTTTACTCTCATTTGAGAGAATTTAGGCTATAGTCTACCATTCTAGCCTATTGCGGGATCGCAGGCATTCGCGACGTTTACCTTCGCTGTTTGAGCATATGATACTAGGGATTTAGCTTTGAAAAGTCAGTGGTTCGTGCCTTGGGATCGAACACATGCCCCTTGACTTCACACTTCACTGGTCACTAGGCTATCACAGCTTTTATATATCCGATAATCCGGGGAGATCCGGGGGGGGGGGATACAGATCGTAGAACATATGAGCTCTGGGGCAGTCTATTGAAACGAGACCACGAACGGGATGACTCAGCGTAGATCGGCCTTCATCTAGATGAACGGACGACTTGGTCTTTCGGTACGGATAATGGTCCTTGTGAAAATCTTTTTGAAGCCTTTGTTAGTCCTTTGGCTTGTATACTGATAATTACGCTGTTTGAAAAGTATCCGATAGTATCTCGACAAGTTTTAGTTCAATGGTGGCTTTTTGTTGTCACATTATTGTCACCATTGAATTCAAAAGCGATCAAAGCGGTTTTTGCCAGCATCTTGACATACAAACGTCTACGCCAAGAAGGTTATACGGTCAATTTTATATTTTTGCAATAAACTAAATTACTGTCGTTCATCCCTGACAGTGAGACTGAACCTAGCATGTGAGACAAAGGAAAAATAATATAATAATAACAGGTAACAGTGTGAAACAAATTACATCACTAAGTTAGGGAAGTATTTAACGCGTCGCGACGCTGTCTAACATCTTTGTATTGTGTTACTTCCGTATGAATAATGGCAATCACTGATCCTGTTCAACAATCATGACACTCTCTAGATTATAAATAACATACGATCACGCCAATATCCCTGAAGAGATAAAGAGAGGTGTACTGGTGTTCACACACAGTACTGCAATATGTTTAAGGTTCCGTGTGTGCATGTAATAAAGGGAGAGCCGGGCACAATTACATATTTTCCAAGAAATAAAACACTACTCGAACTGACAACTGAGGACGAAGGCCTGGCCTTCAGCAGTAATGTCTAAAAATGTTTCCAAATTTTGGAACGAACTTCCTTATCGCGCGTTGCGAGAGGGACGAAAAGTTGTAACGACACTTTTTGCTATAGTAAGCTATTGTAAAAAAAAAACAATTTTATTACAATTCGTTCACTAATTAATCGAAAAGAACTTCGTTCCATCTTCACACCTCTCAAGTTTTTTTGATTTATTGTTTGTTTAATTTTGGTGATTTTGTTTAGCTACTATAATAGCGAAAAATCGGTCCTCAAACAGAGGAGAAAGATGTCTACAAAACTCTTTGGTCTTAGCCTGTTTGTGTTATAAATAAATTACGAAAATATACACCATCATTGGAATACAGTTGTACCGATATTTTGGTCGGAACATAACTCTCGTTTTGCCCTTCGAAGACGCCTTAAAAATTACTTTAATAATAAAATCTAGCCCATAAAACCAGTAGATTATTACAATTATAGTAATTAGTTAATTGCTCATATAAAGTAATTGTTTGTCACCGTCTGTCCTATATCCGGTCGAGTTCCCCCCCGATATTGTAGCGATATATCCTGTTTGTAGACAGTTGATAAATTGAATTGTCTTTGATTAATGGAAAGTTTGTTGGTATTGAGACGTCGACCATAATTTATAACCACCCGGTAGATATCGTGCAAAATGCTTGTAACAAAATAATCTTATCTACCTTTACTAATATTATAAATTATTTATAGTCTTTTAGTCAAAATTTTACCTTTTCTTTATGGTAATAAGGCGGCAAAAGAGCAGGCGGTTCACCTGATGGTAAGTGATGACCGCCGCCCATAGACATTTGCAATACCAGAGGCTTGCAAATGCGTTGCTAAACCCATTAGAAACCGTTCAGGTTTCTTAAAATAGGGAGTTACTGAACTGACAGCAAACAAAATTCCCATGCCGTCAGTCAGAATAGTCACTCCCCCAATGAGTTCTGGTAACCTTACTGACTCGCAGAAAGACAACTTGTTGATTCACTGCGGTCTTCTGTAAGGCGGAGGTACTTCCCCAGTCGGGCAGCTCAATTTGACCGAGAAATCTCGCTTTGTCCTACCTCCTACAGATACCTCCTCTAATTAATAATAATAATAATAATCTGAAGTTGAATAGAAGTGGAATATAATCTGACCGATCAGATAGCAAAATTGTGTCAAAAAAAATAGACTTCAAATGTACACAGGAAGCACCAGCTTCCAAAAAAGAATCTTCTAAATCGGTTTACCCAATAGAATGTTATGAGGTAACAAACATAAAAAAAATACAGTCGAATTGAGAACCTCCACGTTTCTTGAAGTCGTTTAAAAATTGAACTAGACGGGACCGAAGCTAAAGGCTTACCCTTAATGAAGTACGTAATTGCTTATGTCCACATACTGATAGCTAATAGGTAGCGCACACGTCGTTAAAGTTAATATAGCAGTCACGCCTTCCGTATGACCTCCACAAGCCCTTCACCTAGACACAGTTACAACCACAGATATTATATTAATCTTTGCTTACAACCAAGTAGATCGAATGATCTAGTTCTCAGATTGACAGCGCCCAAAGGTACCTATTATAAATATGTCTGTAAATTAATTTGTTCAATTTGTACAAGTTGTTTTACAGATTTGCCACTTCAGTTATTGTTGTCCCACTGCTGGGCCCAGGTCTCATCTCATTTGAGAGGCTATAGTCCACTGCGCTGGCCTAATGCAAGTGGGCAGATTTCAGACACCATCGAGAAAATCTGTCAAGCATGCAGTTCTCACGATATTTTCCTTCACCGTTTAAACATTTAAATATGCATGTAAATTATGATTATAATAAAGTTAAGTTAAAAGCTTTATGTATTTGAATATGTATTGAATTAAATGTAGACATGGATATATTAACTAAAGAAAAGAGGCTTGTCTGTCATTTCCTGTCGACGTTAGTAAACAGGTGAACGGGAAATAATTTCATGTCATACTAGTTTATTTTGCCTGTGTCGTGCCTTCACAATAGATATACCTAATGATATCAAGTTACAATATAACCATTTTCCTTATGGGAAATCTTGGAAAACATATTTATTTACATTAAACATTATTACCTAGTTAATCATGATATGATACATAATTGCATACATAATAAAGTTCAATGCAAAAGGAGAGATGCAAATTATGTGATAAGTGATAAGATATTTAATTCTAATTATTAGTAAAACTACATAATAAATATAATTATATGTGTTTTTATCATATTGGTAAGAAACAGAAACTATTAATGCATGAGTAGTCGCAAGCAGAAGCTATTCCTACTTCATTCAGACAAAACGAATGTTGAAAAAATGTTTCACCATTCACAGAACTCATTTATGACAGTTCGCCGGCGCTGTATAATTTTCGTCGGCGATGAAAAACATTGGATTTCAGACCTGAATTTGTGATACCTTTCTAATACCTTCATAATATTTGGGGAACCTACATAGATCGTTAACCGGCGGGATGTTTATTGGACTTAAAAAATACTGTTATAAACTATCGCTTAAATGTATATTACAGCCGATTATTCATTACTAGCTGCCTCCCGCGGCTTTGCCCGCATGGTATCTAGATAAAAAGTAGCCTATGTGTTAATCCCGGTAATAAACTGTATGTGTGCTAAATTTCATTCAAATCTGTTAAGCGGTTTTGCGTGAAAGAGTAACAAACATCCATCCATACTAACAAACTTTCGCGTTTATAATATTAGTAGGAGGTAGGATAATACGTGAAAACCTAACTTCTCGCAAGCTTTGTCATTAACGATTAGCAAGTGCTGCAATCTGTCATATTGTAAAATGACAACCAGTAGGTACTTTTTACTTACTACGGATTTAATTTAATTCCATTTTCCGTCTCCATTTTAGGAAGAACGAGCACATCTTGTGATTGTACAGTTTTAAGCTTGGATTTAGATTGAATAGAATCTATGATTCCAAACAGGTGGTAAGGAACTAGCCATCTTATCTTTTGTAATTAGGGTATTGTGCTGTATTCTTAACAGGTTAGGGTGTACTATTAGGTCCCATGTCATGTCCAGCGACTCTATCGCCATTTATTGGCCACAAATTGAAATTCCGAACTGCTATTGAGTATTTTATAGAAGAACCTAATGTTCTGCAGTTGCACTTGGGATTAATAGGTTTAACTGTATGGTAGGTACTAATAGTACCTGTGGTCTAGGTATTTAGCCTAATGCCAACCTAGACGAAGGTAAGGTCTGTGTAGACGTGATCGGAGAGACCTTGAGCTGAACTGCAGTCGCATTACCACATGATAGGATTTCTAGTAAAAACTAAATGTATGCGTTTATTCCTTGTTTTTACAAGCACAAATCACCTTATTAAGTACGTTTACAATGTAATGTTTTCTTGACATATAAGAGTTATATACATATAGATTACCTGCGTTGGTATTTTTTTATCAATGGACGCATACTTTATCGCCGATTGCTATGATATTGTGATGTCAATAGCAGTTGTAATTACGCATTGTGATTGAGTTTTTAGGTATGTTTTTAATCATTGCTTTTTTATTTACTAGTCATATATGTATCTTCGTATCTAGTGCTATTGCCCTAAGTTGTTTAAGGCTTTTAATGCTCTAACACGAGTTTATTGCAAGTGCATAGACCAAAGTATTTTAAATCTAACCAGTTACATAAGGGTATTTACAAGTCATGGTTCTAGAACAATCCAAGGCTGTTAACCCCACATTTAACTGCAAAGCTATGTATATTTATTTACGAGTAATCTGCAATCAAGCGACCTCCGTCGGCGGTCGGAAAAAAACTGCAACGTGACATAGACAATATAATATGATTAGCACTGGCCGGTACGATCATTTGTACGGCATCTATGGATTAATAATGGACACTCTTCGGGACAGTGGCCCATGCGTGGACAGACAGAGGTCATGGTGGCAAGCATATCTTATTAAAATATGTATAAACATATATGTGTGAGCGGACATTTATACAAATGTAAGGCAAGAGGGTTTTTTGTGTATGTTCATTATAACCATAGTAGCTACTTAACGTTGAATAGTTTTATTATATTATTACATAGAATCATATATTTCATAAAATATATTTCACAGTTGTTAGGGAATTTGTTATAAAATTAGTATAAAGCAGTTCAATATTTTTAAGTTCATAAAACATGTTTAAATTAAATAAATAGGTACGTGTTCCTAATATATTTGACTGATTATTTTTTGGTTACTTAAAATTGAGATACGTTTTGAGTATCTGTCCATTCGTTGATCTGGTAATCCTTAGGGTTTTCAAAGAGAGAGACTAACAATAAGTCTCAAGGAGAGATTTTTAACGCCAGTAAATGATTACAATTAAGATAATCGCTTCATTGAAGGAAAATTTTACAACAAAGCCTTTGTATGGAAATTTAATTATTATTACTAAGTTCTTCCTCATCTCTCTAGAGTTAATAGGTAATCGTTATTTAAAGTGGGTTTTGAAATTACGTCGAATGGACCACGACCCACGACTCGGGCGTTCGGTCCTCGCAAGGAGCAGTCTAGTAGAATGGAAGCTAAATCCAACATATTTTGAAGAAATGATTGTAGGTATTAATTGTAGGTGGCTGTTTTACAAGCACAGCAGTTCTGCGTCGTTCATACCTAGTATTTGGATACTTAGTATAGCTACAAACTCATTAACTGTCGGCGCTAGCAGAAGCAACATAATTATATTATGCTTAATGTTCTGGAATTAAGCAGAATGCACGCAGAATCACGGAGAAACAGAGGAGTATAGAATATAGACATTTAGGAATGGTTAATGGCTTTAGAGCTAAACATTCATTCTCAGACCAATTCTAAACACAAAAAAGAAAGTTTGTCCCAAAAAGTCCCTCAAAAACAGATCAATAGAAACTGGTACCTCTAATAAATGAAAAATAGCCATTTTAAGCTGATCTCTGACCACAGATAGGAAAAACAAGTAGTGTACTACGCAGCTCTTTGTAACTGTGACGGTAAAGACACACCCACACAACCTTGAGGTGTGACATAACACGCGCCTACAATCTTTTTGCTAAAGCTTATACTAATGAGTGTGACGTCACTAGGCATTCGGCCGTTGAGATTGAAAGGGCGCGAAATAGTTTTTTTTTATAAATCTTTCTGTCTGTTTTTTATCCAAGGAGTTTTATTAAGATTTATGTCGCTGTTCGTGGATAAAAATATATCATTGAACTGTCTTCAGTTGAATATGAATATGGGTTGAAACAAAGGTTTTGGACTGGCGACCGCGTACGAGAACACGCAGCGTGGGTAGGGCCCCAGCAAGGTGGACTTACCACCTGGTCGGTGGAATCTGCTGGATGCGTGTGGTGGACTCGTTGTCGTGGAAATCCTTGGGGAAGGCGTATGTACAGCAGTGGACATCATTACGCTGAAATGATGATGATGGGTATGGATAGTGATGAAGTTTGTATTAGACTATTAAAATTATTTTTCAACAAATTCTCGTCTTACATTGTTAATTCGTTGTCTTAATTGTTGTTAATTCTTTAATTCTCTACTCATATATTGACCATGATTCTTTGAGTGGGTTTAGCCGTTTTTCTCAAGTCGTAGTCAGAAATAGCTGAATTTATCTAATATAAGAAAAAAGGTAAAAAGTCTACTAAAGATTTATTAACTGAAATATATTTTATATCATTTCTTTACTTCATAAAGGACAGTGTTTGGTCTTTTTAGAACTCAAAATAGGTTAAAAATATGCGTCAAGAGGTGTAAGCCCTTCAAAACTAATTACTTATGCAACAGTCAGTCGTGTTTGATTATTTATTGCACTTAGTTGTTAAGCCGGTTGTTTATTACTGTAATCGGAATTTGGCAACAATCGATTAATAATATTGCGAAATATTAGCAAACTGTAATATTTAATATTCCATTATAAACGTCTTGGAATAATTACAGGAACATTTTAATGTAGATTCTTCAGTCCAATAGATTAAATCTTGAAAAAAAATATGTACACGTACTTCAAATACCATCCACCATCTTGTTTTTGCGTTACGTCACAGTCTATGATATCAATTAACTAATGAACAGGTATAAAAGTAATGTGTCAATATTTTCTATTAAAAAAAAGAAATCTGAGGCAATAAAGTTTCGCAGGGAAAATTTGGCAGAAATGAGAGAAATTTGGCAGAAGGGTGAGAAGCCCTATGCCCAAGTAGCGGGTGGATACAGGGTTATAAATTTTGACCCTTGTGTGTGTGACAACAGCAAGCAGTAGCAGTTTCGCCGGATGATGGCAATCGGCTCCCCCACCGACCTGTAGATCTTCATCAGTTCGTGATTCTAAAGACGTCATTATTTAGTTTTAAAGGGGAATTACTTCATACCGATATTAACTATAAATATGTAGACAGATATAACACGAAATGTTAATTAACTATTCTAAGATATGCACTGACGTATGTTGGAAACAAATATAATTATGAAGAACTCATAATTTTTACATACATAAGCTTGCAGAATGCGTCGGTCAAGTCGTGCAAATATAAAAAGCGAGATGTCTCGCTCAAATTGAGCAGCCCGACTGGGGAAGTACCTCCGCCTTACAGAAGACCGCGGTGAAACAACAATAGTCGTGTTTCTGCGAGTGGGTAAGTTTACCAGAGTTCGTTAGGGGAGTGAATATATAATTGTGTTTTCTGTCAATGTAGTACCCTTATTTTAAGAAACCTAAAGCCGTTTTTACAGGATCTGTAACGCGCGAGCGACCTCTCTGGTGTTGTGAACACCAGCTTATGGGTGCTACGGAACCCCTTGCCATCAGGCAGGCCGTATGCTTGTCTTACACCCTCGTATACCCTCGGTATTAAAAAAAGATTAGAGAGATAAGTCAAGGCTGATTTATTGGAAGCTATTTTACAACTCGTTTAATTATCATAGACAATTTTTTATAGTTTTCTCACGCTAGCCTCGTCTCAAATATGCAAAATTGATTATCCACAAAAAAAAACACGATCGTGACTGAGGCACAAAAACTCCAATATTCAATAATTCTACACAAACAACACGAACTAGTACAACGTATTTAAGAACGTGCGTAAATATGATGACATTCCTTGGTAGCCTCAAACAACCGGTTAAATTTAAAAGGTGTTAACTACAAAACTTCGCTTTGGGATCTAATGTCTATTCAAATTTGTCGGTTCATCGTCAGATCATACGTAGACGACAAACGAAACCGGTTTGTATTAAGTCAACACAATAAAAAGGATTGGCGCTAAATAGTACCATGGAAATGATAATTAACTTTGTCGGACTTGGATCGAGTTTGCATACACATAAGGTTATCGTTCTAAATTATTTAAATGGTTTTCGCTAACTCATTACTTCAGATATTAGCAGTTATGCGGTTAAACTAACTAACCATTACCAGGCCATGCAATTTCTATTGCTTGTTTCATCACCGTCAAACACCATCATTAAGTGAAGTTTAGGTTTTGTTTATTGGTGTTTGAATGAAATCTATTTCATCATCATCAACCATCAACCCATTTAGTGTTCCACTGCTGGGCACAGGTCTCCTGTTATTTGAAAAGGATTAGGCTGTAATCCACGTTATCAAGAAATTCTCTCCGGAATGCAGGTTTCCTTACTACGTTTTCCTTTACTGAATAAGAATAAATACGCATGTAACTTTTGAGTCAGTACATACCCTGGTTTTGAAACTCAAGTTATCACAGATATAGTATAGTTATCTAATTCTACCCTGAAAAGGTAAAATGGTTTTTAACCGAGTTTCTTGAGGGCCTTCTAGGTAGAAAGGTAAAACTTAATAAGTTTTACCTAAACTAAAAGACTTATTTACATATTAAAAGACATCTTTTTCTATTAGAAAGGTAAAACTTAATAAGTTTTACCTTTCTACCCGTGCCCAGCCACGGAACACTGAATGGGTTGATGATTATGAAATAGCTCTGAAGAAAAAATCTTTCTTAGATTGTGACAGATGAATATTTAACACAAAACTATTGTAATGAAGAGGTTTAATCAACAAATTAATGTAACGGTAAAGGGGAACCCCATTATCTTTCAATAGGTAATAACACCTATCCTACTAGAGGTTTTCAGAATCGAAAGCCATTGAAGAATACCTAGAAAATTTAAAATTCTGAGTCATCATCATTACCAACACATTATTGCCCCACTGCTGGGCACGGGTGTCCTCTCATTTAAGACGAATTAGGCTATACACCAAACTAGCCTACTGCGGGTTGGCAGACATTACATGCCATCGAGCTTTCCTCACGATGTTTTCCTTCACTGTTTGAGCATGTAATAAATACGCACATAACTTCCGAAAAGTCATTGGTGCATGCCTTGGGTTTGAAATTGATACCTCTGACATCTCAGTCCGTTGGTCACACTACTAGGCTACCACAGCTCGTTTACCTCATTTTGTTTCAATAGGTAATAAAACCTATCCTACCAGTGGTTTTCAGAATCGAAGGCCATTAAAGAATACCTAGAAAATTTAAAATTCTGAATAACTTTTATTATATTTGCAGATGAGTTCACGACTAATGGTACAGACAGGAAAACCATGATGATATTTTGCACATACGTGTAAATATGACTAGATTCCATATGAGAAAGGTCAGGGAATTTTTTAATTGAACTGAGTGACGAATGCAAATAATATGGTAGTACTAAGAGCAGAAGTGTTGGCTATTTCATATTAATTCTTTGTATACATACAATAGACGTCTATGCCGATCGTATCCAAAGAACGCAAATATAACTAAATATTACATTTCATTCAATGAAATATAAACTATAGATACGTTACCCGCCCTCTAAAATGGCAACAAGAAATCAAGGCAATTGCCGGGATCGCGCTTAGTAATGCATCAACCAGCGCAGCGTTGCGACGCGACAGTACGTTCCGTGAAAATAATTCGTGCTAATAGTTTATACTTCCTGAGAACAAGGTGCCTTCATGTGTTTACAAATTACACTACAACAGTGAAAGATAAAAATGTGTGTTTCCCTTTCTTCGCACAAATTAGTCGCTATCGCCATTTTTCATAACCGTGATGTTCGTGCATGACGTGTCTATAATAATATGTCATTGATTTCATTGAAAAAAAAACTACTTTACCTACTTTTACGCTTTTCATTATCATCATCATCAATCCCTTCGCTATCCCACTGCTGGTCACGTCACGGGTCTTCTCTTATTTAAAAAAGGATTAGTGAGGCCATTCTTAGCCATTCATAGTGCAGGGTTGGCAGACTTCACGTGCCATGAGAAATTCTCTCACGCATGCATGGTGCAGGCTTCTGTTTTATGCACGCACAACTTTGAGAAGTCAGTGGTGCCTCAGGATTGAACTCGAATTTCACAGTCCACTCATACCAGGTCATTGAAATATTTATACTACAGATTTTATCAAAATGTTGTCATTAATTTCTTGTTTCTTGCTCAGAAACAATAATTAGCTGGTTTTATAAAAGATTATGTAGTAGTGCAATTAAGAAAAAATAGCAATTTATTTTAATGTCTCGGTTGCCTTGAGTGACAGCCTTTAAGGATAATTGTCTTACAATAAAAATCTCTCACAATTATTTAAATAAATAAATGTAACAGTTCAGCTCAATAGAATAGGGTACGGTAATTAATGACAATCCAATCTACGGAACAGAAAATTTTCTGTTCCGTGATCTAATCGAACACAAAAACAAAATAAATAAAGGTTGACAATATGACGCCTGTCGGTCATTTAAAATCAGAGATTTGACCTTTAGTAAATTGTCAATTGAAATGATCTTTCATTTTGTTGTGTTTTTTTGTGAGATACAAGAGTGGAATATAAGTTAAAATTAACCTTTATCTCTTTCAAAGGAGTTGTGTAATAAATTTTTTTATTGATGTATATTTAACAACTTATACATTTATAGGTCAACATTATATGTTGAAGCGTAGAGGCAAACGCTTTAAATTCAATTATTTCTTCTAGATTTATACGTTTTAAATATTAAACAAGGTGTCAAAAACTATCAAAAAAAGGATTACGTAACAAATAGAAACATCCCTAAAACATATTTTAATAAAACAACCTGTACTCCTTATTTTATACATCTCAATGCTCAAGCACCGTTTTATGCACGAAAACAAGATCAACAAACTTATTCAAAAACCATCTCTTAAACTACTGACATTAGTTCGCAATGTTTTAAGTACCATCTACTTAAAGCGTGATTTCCATATACAAAAGCATACAGACTTTACAGACGATTCATTTGAGTATGTACCGATCACTAACATATCACACGACATAAAACAATCCACTCGCTGACATGAAACTAAGTGTGTGACGCAGACGCAGGCCATTGAGGCTGAGGATCTAATACATAATAATGATACATAATGACTATATTTATCTACATGCAGACGACTGCTTGTTAAAGCTTGAATAGTTGGTAATAATTTGACAAACGGACGTCTAATTAGTTAAGAAGTAAGGTTATAAATATAATTTTGTTTAAGGAACGTAGATTGATTGATGAACTATATTTTAATAGTATGATTATTATTATTGTTATTTATTATCAGCTGTAGCCTGTAATGTCCAAGTGGATTCGAAGCGAATTTTGACTTTTTAAAGTCATTATCGTATTGCCAAAAGGTGAAGGAAAACATCGCGACGAAACCTGCATACCTGAGAGATTATCTTGATGGCATGTGTAGTTTAAAGTCCAAAGTCCAACCTGAGTCCAAATGAGAGAATACCCGAGCCCAGTGAGACTATAATTGGGCTAGTGATCATCGTAAAAAAACAACCTAATCTCTTCCAAATAAAGATACAGATTGAATAACACTAATATACAAATCAAGCATGGTATTGAAGAATGAGAGCATAAACTATATGGCCCAGGTTGAGACCTTCTTTCTTACGCGCCGGCAGACTATTGTTCATTGGAATGGTAGAACCGGTTACTTATTAACATAACAACATATGACGTTGAAGTAACAATAGCGAAAGTAAATGTAAGAAACAAAAGTTTCACCTAGTTCTATTTATTTTTCTGCTAACTGTCATTGCATTGTTATCTATAATTAACAACCTACGTAAGTAATAGTATTGAGTGTTAATGAAATACAGCCGATAAAAAAAAACATATAGACAGGTTTTCGGATTTTCAAAACCCCCTTTTCACGCAAAAAAAATCCTATGCCGGGACTCAACCTATCAAAATCGTGTCAGCGGTTAAAGCGTGACATATTTTTGCATTTAAAATATTAGTATTGGCAATTTCATGATATGGTCTAAGCAAAAAGTTAAACTAATATAAAAAACGTAACAATAAAATTATTTAATTCTTTTATGCTGTCGTTTGAGCGTGGGAGGAACGACTTAAATATGTTTGCATCATTATCAATTTGGGATGGTTATAAACCTGAATCGTCATAATTTTATTGTCTTAATAATGTTATACCAGCACGCAAAATCTAGTACAGCAACTAAGGTTGGCAACGCGCGAGCGACTCATCTGGTGTTGTAAACGTCTATAATAGGCTTGTTCTTACTCGGTCACTGAATAGATCGCTCCGTACTAGTACAATCTTTCATATGTTCGGTCTTCTAGTACTATTAGTACAGTAGTACCGTAGTACATTGAAAGACTAGATAACAAGGACCAAGTTGACAGTTTAAAATTATCATACATCCCACTCTTTTGTGTACTAATTTTATATCATAGGTCGTTCAGTCGCGTTTCGTGCCTTTCTAGTACACATCCTACAGGACTATGTAGCGTGCGACTATTCGTTCAGAACCAGAGTCTAAGAATTATTACATTGTAAACGAACGACGAAGTACTAAAATAATGATGTACTAATAATGACAAGGAATAGTTCTGTACTTGTCCGTGTTGGGACTAGTTCCTATAAGTACTACACAAGCCTAGTCTATAGGCTAGGGTAACCGCTTCCTATCAGGCGGGCCGTACGCTTGTTTTCAACCATCCTGGTATTATTTTTTTATTCAAACAACAGGTGTGAAGTGAATTAAATAGAAAGGTAGATAAAAAAGCCAATATTATCAATTGGGAAATGCTTACCTAGAAGTAGACACGCGGAGCACCTTTTAGCAAATATCTTTGCACAAAGGCAGAGTTGAAAGGAGCTTTTTTTTATCATGAAAAATACATAGAATACAAATTCTGAATCAATTTACTTACTTCATGCTTTCGAAAATTAAACCAGCAGATATTTTTAGACACGGTACATACCTGAAACAAATGAAATGAAATTGATTAGCTTGTGTTGATGTTATACTCATTGCTTGGCCGATTTTCTAATACATTCAGTTTAATTTCATTATGCAATTATAATTTTTATTGGGTATTGGAGACTTATTATTTAGACTTTTGTTTAAGCCATATACATACATGAGATACTGCGATAGTAGCGTGACCAGTGGACTGTAAAGTCAAAGGTCTCGAGTTCAATCTGAAGGCTCGCACCACTGACTTTTCAAGTCATACGAGGAAAACATCGTGAGGAAACTTCTTTGCCTGAGAAATTTTCTGGATGGCATGTCAAATCTCCTTAGTTCCCAACCCGCGGCACTAGGATACTTTCATAGACTACAGCCTAAACCCTTTAAGAATGCCGAAGAGACCCGTTTCTAGAATTGACAATAAATGGATTGATTATGATGATATACATACGTCATTGACTTGAAATTGACACGACCTCATTGACGAAAAATAATAACGGATTTATTTTCAATTCGTTTGTACCTCTTGTGTTAAATACGTGTGTCTTAAATATCACATTTACATAGCTACATATGTGTACTGTCACGCCATCGTCCCCGAAGAGTTAGGCAGATGTGTAGGTATACCAAACGGGTGACATTTCGCCAATATGGTTGAGGTCGATGTAAAAAGGGGCCCGCCAATTGCCATCAAACGGGCACGAATACAAACTCCGACCGGCTACTGAGAATATCATAGAGAAAAACCTGGGAATGTAACCCAAAACCTCTTGCTCAACAGTTGTTTTTATATCACAGTATCTAATAAAAAACAAGTTGATTGTGGAGCTATAAGAGCAAGCTCGACGCAATAGTGCAAATTGACAATAATGTTATAAAAATACACATGACACAAAGTAAACAAGTTTTTGCAGTTGTTATTGTCGAAACTCAACGTTAATTAAACTTGGCCGGTTGCGAGTTGGTTTATTTGGTACGTGACCACGGCGGCGTAGGTAAAATAACACATGGATAATTACACGATTTATTATCCATTATATCAGTTATATAGACCTAGGGCCAAACCATCTAAGCGCCCCGGGACGAGTGATTCCTATGGCCCCATAATTGGCAGGGACCTGTACCCCAGTGCTAAAGAGCGCTGGGGCTAAAAAAAATGCTTATCCCACTTTTACCAAAATATAAAAAACGACCCCGGGAAATTCCCGACAAGTTTCATCTTTAAAAGTTTAGGATAGGGTAGCCTCACCCTAAGGCCGGCCCTGCATAGACCATATTCTAGAATGAATATAAATCTTAATAAAATTATTTTCTGGAAGGTAGGCTTGTTACCGCGAGCAGGACTAATTACATATCTTGTTATAGATCACTGCACTCATGAAGTTACCATCTAATTTACATTGTGGAATGGCAAATAAAGAATATGAACATGAAAAACCATCAGTCTTATCTCAGTAGCTTAGTGTACCTATCACACATTTTCGAGAACCTCGAATCTATGTCAATGCATGTCTGGTTTTTTTTTTCACAACTTGGAGCAAAGCCGATTCCGGCCAGAATTAGAGGTCACGATGCACAGTACCTACATAAAGATTACAATCTGCTCCAAAGCAAATAAACGACCCAATATGTATGCAGTACCTATGTTTTTATTGAGACAGTATATAAGTTTATGTACTTCAGTGCTTACTGCAGGCCAATTGATCGCGTGCAAGACCCATTACCAATCTCTTTCAATTGACTCTTGGCAATTTCGACAGGATGACTTTAACAACTGAATCACTTGGGGAGAGTCAGACTCTTCTAAGAAGTTTGTAGTGGTATTCCTGCTTGTAAAGGTTTTTTTTTCGTATCTATAGTTTATTTTCCCCTATCTATACACTCTTTAGGTATATATTATTATATAAGGGAAAAAGATATATAATAAACTTCATGGTTGTATCCGAATTCTCTTGGTGTGATTATTCTAGGCATAATACTGGATAAATTTCCAATGGAAAAAATGGAAACATAATTAGTGACAGTGTTTTTTGGTAGAAATTGGTCGGTTTTTTAGTGTTAATATACATAGTTCTCGAGATTTATTAGCAGCAATATCCAAGTGTCTTCAAGAAAATGACACATTTATTCCGTAGTTTTTAGGTGCCAGTGTTACTTATTATCATATGTGCCTTCATATCAACCAAACAGCTTTATGGGTTTTTAGAAATGAGATGTCATCTAAATTCTAACCTGCCTGCCTTCATTTCAAATCTGTAATTTAGAAGATTAATTACTATAAAACACAAATTGGCGTCGGGGGTATGCAGTTGGAAACGGGTATATTATTATTGAAATATTATTTGGCTTGAATAAATATTTACTTGGTTTATCAATGGATCCTATTATATGTATTTTTACTTACAGTAGTCATTTAGATAAAGATAATTATAATCTGTGGCCACTAATATTTAACTGTTACTGTTGCCTTGTTTTGCGGTCAGTGGCCCATCTTATCTAAGTGAGGTGGTCTCGTGACCGGAGAAAAACATTATCATTAAGATTTTAACATTAGGTACAGTTTGGGATTAGTTAGGTAAATAGAAGTTTATTGAGTTGTGAGAATAGGTATAAGTCCTGGGTGCTTCGTTACCAGTATTTCCTCCAAAATCGAAATTACTGACCCAGTACTAGTGAGAAACCAGTGCAATGGCTGTACACAGTACGCGAATATCAGTCTTCACAACCTCCAATTGGAATCTGAGCTAAACGACGCATGTCTGGGTAGTATTTACAGCCACTGCTTACAAATATACATGTTTTACAAATTAATTATATTTTTATACTTTACTAGCTGACCCAGCAAACGTTGTTTTGCCAACCCTTATCACTAAGGGGTATGAAAAATAGATGTTGGCCGATTCTCAGACCTACTCAATATGCTCACCAAATTTCATGAGAATCGGTCAAGCCGTGTCGGAAGTACGGTCAAGGAGTACGGGAACGAACATTGTGACACGAGAATTTTATATATATGAATAACGTATATGTCCACTACACTCAGTCAGGTTCCTACTACTGTTCGAGCCAGGCTTGGAGTTTCTTGCCGGATTCTTCTTCATAACTTAAAGTTATTGTAATCTTGCAACTAAGAATTACCATTTATGAACCAAAGATAGTTTATGGCTTTTGAAAAAGTTTTGATTTGAAATAATTGCACTCGAGTCTCTCAGAGATTTCTCAGATTCTTGCTTCGTCAAGGTTCAGTTCTAATTGCTTGCAGAAGATTGACGAAACAATTCGCGATGTTTCAAGTAAATTGCAACAAGTTACCGTACGTTGCAACATAACCATGTGAATACTGTTTCTGTTCTGCAGTCAAGGCTCTTTCAATTTGCTCACTGGTGCAAGGAATCTTTATTAGCTGGTGTTTTTGGGTCAAATATCAGATTTTATAGCACTGATAAAATAGGCCATTTCGAACGTCGACCTTCATTGTTAAATTCGCAAAATGTATACCAAAAAGGGAATTTTAAAGAGACCATGATTCGTTATGTGTGTTTGTTTGGGCATTTCTTCTCAGAGATAATGATATCTGTGTGTAATACAGAGAAATCACAAAAAGACTACAATTGAAGCTCAAGTACCTACTTATAACAGTGTCTTTAAACGATCGATTATTTATTGAATAAACAAACAGAAATATGTTGCTGGTGAGATTGTTGCTCCAATGCTTCTTCCCAGCAAAAACAGAAAATCACTTAACCCCTGGGCCTCCACACCTTCGATCTCCCATACATGTGATGACCTTTTAGATTTTAGGGTGGGCACCTAGGGCGGGCACAGTCTTATCGGTGGCCCAACATTCTGGGGTTGTCACTGGACAGTCTGGGGTGGGAACTGGATACGCTCATGTTTATACTATATATTAGCAACCCGAAGATTTCAAAGGCGAAATAATATGTAGTACATAAGTTATACTTAAATGCGTTCATAGATTATTACGTACGTAGGTCTTTAAGTTTGTCCAACAGAGGCGGAATTACCTCAGCAAGGTGGATAAAGTCGGTCAAGTTCAGTCAACGCGTGATGTTTATTACTTTTGCTCGATAATCGGTATTTATACAAAAGTATAATACATACTTTTAATTACATAACACCGCTAATTGAATGCATCAGCAGTAGCACTTACGACCGCTAGATCAACGTTGCGGACAAAAAAAAGTTACATACAATGAGAATAGAAAAAAAAACACAAATCACAATCAAAATATTTGTTCACGAAGTAAAAATAAATATTTTCCATCTCCTAATAAATTTTTAGGACACGATTCTTTAGAGAATATAACAAAATCGTGTTTGATGCCTTATCATCCAATACGTATTACTTTTTTAGCTGTTTCTACAGAAAATTGATGACGTAAATACACCATAGAATTTTGAACTTTGATCGTTTTTTTTTTGTCGTTGAGTGACTTTGATTTGTAAAATAGATTGGGCCGATACGATTCTTGCTCTAGGGGAAAATTCTCATCAAGTTTTAATTACGTAACCTACTGCATCTAGGTTCTTTTTTTTTCATTAGGAAGCAGTGGTGTTCTAGTTATATGATCACGAACTGCCAAGTGTTAGGTCTCGAGTTCGACTTCAAGACACGAGCCTCTAATTTTCAAATGATGTTACGTAATAAATATCATTTAGAAATAGCAAAAGACAATATCGTAAAGAAGCTTGCCCGCTTCAGAGATTTGATGTTTACCAATGTAAATGCGTTTGAGATGTGGTAGCCTAGTGGTGTGACTAGTGGACTGAGATATGAAATGTCTCGAGTTCGAGTGCATATTTATTATATGCTCAAACGGTGAATGAAAACATCGGACAGAGAAAACCTGCATGCTTGAGAACTTTCGTCGATGGCATGTGAAGTCTGCTAACCCCCATTAGGCTAGCGTGGTGGACTATAGCCTAATCCCTCTCAAATGAGAGGAGACCAGTGCCCAGCAGTAGGACAATAATGGGTTGATGATACTGAATCCTACAGGTCAATGACTTCCGGACTGGTCGGTTTTAAATCAAGTAGGTACTCTTTCATCAATTTGCGATTGGTCGTATAACATTTTAGAATATAAGCGCACGTTGAGACCACTTAACAAAACCTGTCAGAACAGGTTTTTCTATCGCAGAATATATTTTTCTATAGCAGCATTACATTTAACTAATCGAGAGATGAAAAAAAGGTTAGGCTTATTATTATTAACATTGACACAAAGATATAAAATATCTGCTTTGTCATTTTAATGTAAATAACTTGAGGAAGCTTTAAAAATCAAAGAAGCGTTCGTCACCGAACGCTTTCCATGTTCTATATTGTATGCATATATATGTTACATATGTATACTTTTTGTGTAAACAAAAAGCGTGATAATCGCGTGTCACCGCAAGCTTCTCATGAGCTGGATGTATACTGTATGTATATTTATTTATTTATTTTATGTACATAGATATACCAGCATGCATTTTAACTTCTATCGGCATTCCCCGAAGACTGCCCCGCGTTATTTTTCAAATTTATTTTTACTCTTATGAACTATTTTTGTTTACCTTATGATACTACATCGAACAGGAAACTTAACGCACTAAGGAACAACCCTATACACAAATATACGTACTATACATACGTCATCAGATTTCACCGTCAAAACGCCTCCGGCTGCGCAGGCGCCACTTTCTCGTACAAACATTATGGTTAACCGATTTTTAACTGATTTATGATATGTAAATAGTTTCTACAAATGGTGAGAGGTTCTTTGCTTTAACATTCAATCGAATAAATGTAAGATCGGTTTATATTACACTGTTATAAATGAAGGCAGGTAATGTTCTTGAGTTATTTATAATATTTTTGGACTATTCAATAAAATCATTCAAATGATATTGCGTTTTAAGTCGTGTAATGTATCAATATTTATTGGTATTATTATTATATGGCATCGGTCCTTAGGTACGGATTATAAAAATACTTAAAATTCCTGCCACCCGCTTGACACTTCATCGTAGAATATATTATAATTCAATCCTAAAACTGCAAAATAGAAAGGTAAGGTATTCTGAGTTCCGACTCAGAATGTCAAATACTTATAAATAAAAATGTAGGGTAACAGCTGTTGGTAATTATGACAATAAGACAAATACACATACAAGGTAAACACGAAAGGTCGGGATTAAAATAAAAACAATTTACCGCGTTAAAATCGGTAAAAGCTAGTCCTTTTCCACTAACTAATAATATAAGCGTAAGTTTAAGAAATTAATAAACTGGCTTTATGCTCACTATCAAACCAAAAACGAAGAGAAAAACATGCGATCGCACCTTCTTTGTTGCAGCATGCTATAATTGTAGTTTTACATTGTTGCCGTATCATTTGTGGCACACAAAACACCATTTGAACAGGTGTGTTGTCACGCGCGGGTAACGGCAAAGTTGTGTTTTCAAACAATATTAACAATAGGCCTTGCGTTAACGTCATATTGGCATGTTGAACTTCTTCTATGCGCTTAGAACTAACGTACTAAGGTAGGCTTTGTTTAGCTGTTGGTTTTGCTGTCCAGACTTCTATACTAATGTATTAAAACACAATTAAATTACAAACGCTATTGAATTAACGTTTCCATTTATCTTTTGAATAAGCTGTCTTATTGATCCTGTCGTCAGCTATTGAGTCTTTTTTTAGAATATTCTTTGTAGCTAGAAAGGCTCGTTAAAACCCTCTATCACATTCACAATCATGGGATCTAATACCCTTTTACACAACAAGACTGGGGTCTGACCAAGAGCTGTTCTGTAGGTATCTCCATCTGGTTGAATAAAGCAATAAGGTATCGAGGAATTCCATTGTGGATTAATTGCAGTGCAGTCAAGTTAGTCTGTCAGGCAGAAGTGAGATTTCATGTTACAAGAGATTGTGATGAACATATAGTTTTGTTGAATGAGTCATTATCATACCATGACATTATACAACAACTTTTTAATTGCACATAATGCAGTATTGTAACGGCAAGCCTGCATTGGTCACAGATGGGAGCTTATTTTGGCTGTATTTCGACTATAAGGACCAAAAATTTAAACGGTGATTTAAACTCCAGTTTGTTTTGATTTTTTATAAGATAGAAATTACTTAATTACTAGAATTACATATAGTTTTACTTACCTGTAGATAGGTAGATGTTCCAGTAGGGGACAGGTTCAGAAAGGTACAATAGAAAAAGTAAAAAAATCCTTGTGTCGGATATTTCTTTTAGACCAAAAAGTACCAAGTACTTGATGAACTTTAAAATCAGTAGGGTTGTTCTATTTTATGCTATACCGTTTAATCATATTATGACGTATAGTACAATACCTTTTATCAGAAAATATAAGAAACTTATCGCTTCTTGCGCGCCCTAATTCATATTGTATGAATTGAAAATTTACAAAATAAAGTAAAGCTATTGTTCTAGTATTGGTTGCGATTAGTACGAAATGAGGTCATATGTGGTTGTTTTTGAAATGTCAATACTTTTGTAGGTTAGTGGTAGGTTTGTGATGAAAATGAATAATGGAAAACGGCTGGTATTTTGTCAATATATAATATATTTCCAGGTGCGTAGATTATTTTGGTTCCAATAATGTGAAACACTTTTAATGCAAATACAAAAAGTGTGTCACATGGCTTAAAATTAGTAACAGAACACAGAAACCTATCTATCTACAACTGCACAAATTAAAAAAAAACGAGTTGTGTCGTCGAGATGAGTCTGATGTGCAATGTTTGACATCTCGCGTTGGTAATAAGCAACATTAACATCATAGTTAAAAGCACAGCTGAGGTTTGACGATAGTAACCTCCCGGAAAATGGGTAAGTACCATCTGACAGCCAACTCTGACTAAAGATTAGCTTTATTCCAACGTTTTTGGCTCATTATTCAAATTTTTCCTGGCTTCCTGTTACACCCTTCCATTCCTTAACACGATATCATTCCCGCAGATTGAGGCCACATGGGAAGTGCAGCTTTTAAATTAAAAAAGAATGATCAAAATCGGTTCTCCCAGTCGAAAGTTATGAGGTAACAAACATAAAAACAGAGTCGAATTGATAACCTCCTCCTTTTTTTGAAGTTGGTTATAAAGTATTGTTGTATGTACTTTGATAAGGCAATTTGCTAATAGAACAGAAGAATAATTAGCATGATGTCAATGTATGTGCAATTAAATGGTCATTGCAATGCATAGGTTGTTGGCACATCCTACGTGCCTACCCACATGCTTAATGAATATTAATAAGTTTACCTCTTACTTATAAAACAATCACTTGTTTAGTCATTCATTATCTCTTTCTATGACATATATATTTAAATTGGAGTGAAGAGAACAACATACCTGGGCCGACCATAGTTATAATTAATTATGTGGCTACTTGTTAATGGATTTATCATTGAGATTTGTAGTTTATGTGTGTGCATGTAAGTCAACTTAAAACAAGGTCATATATTTGTTGACATATGTGGAAGACATGTCTTATATCTTGAATATATCTGATTATCACTTTAGTGAACTGGCTTTAGCAATCATAATCATAAAACGTAATTACAACGCGTTCTAGAAGGACTCGCTTTAGCTTTCGCCTTTATTGAAAAAATTACATAATACATACTATATAAACACAAAGTCTCATATATAAAAATAAACCCTGACCCCTGATAAAATTACCTATAGGATATAAAAGCAGCGCAGAAACTTACAGCAGCCACAAAGAAAGAAAGCAAATGTTTCTCACAGGATTCCTTTACTCAAAAGAGAAATTTACCCATCATCTATGCATGAAAGCTTCATCATAAATAAGGATCCATATTCGTTCACAAACGTCAAAAATAATAAGTCATATGATTTAGTGAAGTATCATTACAACATGGGACATAATGCACTTGAAGTGTAATCGATCCAACATGCCCGCAATTATTAGGACATGGAATTTACTAATCAGTTTGATAGATCTACAAGGATAACGCGGTCTAGAATGTTTTTTAGTGTTGCGTATAGTGTGTACAAAACTGCAGAAATAATTAGGATAACTACTGTTATATAAAGAACCTTTTTATTTACATTAGGTACTCAACGTTAACTTTCGAGCAAAATGTTATTGGGTTTTTCTATGTCAAAATGTTTAGTACACCCCTCTGCCTAACCCTTCGGAGATGAGCGACCAACGATGGTACATTTACTCGATTGCGATCCCCATGAAAAAATGTCCCAAAGTACATCAAGAGTTATACTTTTTCGCCTCTAAGCAATTGCCAAGTTATAGAATGGTTTCTAAAGAGAGGTAGTGAGAGAAAAAAACATGGACAGGTCTGGCAATATATTATTATTATTGATAAAACTGTTACATAACTCTTGGTTCAACATAGATAATTACTCAGTTCGCGACATATTATTATGATCTGCGTGAAAATATGACGACATACTTACCTGACAGTTGGGCCGCGCGTGCGCAACTAATAATACTAGATTGCCTTGTCACCAATGGCTTCATTCCCAGAAATCCCATGAGCGACTTTACGCTGTTGGACCATTTATGTGCTGTAACTATTTTAAAATTTACAAGTTTCCATAAAGGTTAAAACGATATAAAGGGCATAGGGCATAACGAGATTCCTCGTTCAGATTGAGCTGCCCGACTGCGGAAGTACCTCCGCTTACAGAAAACCGCAGTGAAACAACAATAGTTGTGTTTCTGCGAGTGAGGTGATTAAGGTTACCAGAGCTCATGAAGGTAGTAATTATTCTGACAGCATGGGACTGCAGTTTGCTGACATTTTAGTAACACCCCTATTTTATAAAACCTTAACTGTTTCCACAGGGTCAGCAACGCGTGGGCGATACGTGGATGAAGTTAGGTTTAGCAAAGGCTACGTTAACTGCTAACCAAATCATCATCATCATCATCATCCACAGACATCCACTGCTGGACAGGTGGCTCCAACTCAACTAATAGGCCCGATGGTGTGGGCACAATACTTCTCTGTCTGCTAGCGAAACATGATGATATATAGTTAGGTATGTATACTGAATATATTTTTTTACCTTCTGTACGTGACGTAGGGTCCTTATACAAGTACCATGTTCACGGCTCTACCTTTGAAGGTCCCGCGTGACATAATTACTGCGACTTATGTAACACGAGTAACTAGACGCAACCTGAATACATACCACATAGCAGATAGGGCTGCTACCTAATTGTTTTGGCGTGGTTGTCATTGAATATTGTCATAATTGAGGCTGTGAGTGCCTAAGTAGCCTATCTTTTTTATAAACAATTGATAATCAATTGTGTGTGGAAATGATAGGCCGTTCTGGCTCTCACCCCCTCAATTCGTGTTGAGTACAATTTTATAAATACAAGAAGCATTTATATAATTATATTGCTTTGTAATTGAGTTGTAGATGTCGGGTGGCAGTTCGGTTTTGAGACAACCGACAACTATTCATTCTTAAATGGAAATGTCCATTTAAGATTGAATGGAAGCGACAATGGAAATTTTGAATACCATTCTGATTAATTTATGTGAAAGTATGTATGTTTTATGTATGACTACTTGTATTGAAATCTTTATTGTAGCGTACAATTTTGAAGTAAGCCTCCAAGCCTCATTGTGTCCTGTAAGATTCGCGAACTTAGGCGAAGTTCAATCACAAGACAAACATTTTTCAACTTTTTTTATTTTATTATTTACAGAAAGATAGAACCATCAAGTTGTTACTAGTACGTAAATTATGATCTATTTCAGTTTAAGGTACCTAGTAGGTTTCTCTGTAAGGATTACTTGGGTTATTGATTATTCTTCTGTTCAGTATTAACATCTTATAATCTCCTCAGGTGATAACCCTGATCGATACATAGGTGTCATGACAAGAATCGTAAGAATCTTTAAATGGTTTCATAATCTTTATGTAACACTCGAGTCCGAGTATGGCTCTTCTAGTATGAGGGAATATTAATAAAGTAGATAAAGTTTTTGGTTCGTTGTTGATTAAATTTATTCGGTTTTAATTTCCGCGTCTCTATTTGGTGTGCGTTCGCAGACTAGTATTGATTCGTCATGTTGTGTTTGCCGTATTTGGTTACTCCTGTAAACTCCCGAGGTAGATAAGGAGCGATTTTATTTATAGCACAAAGGTGGCAGAAAATCTTATCGGCCGGTTACCATATACCGTATAGACGTTTGCAAAACTAGAGGAAAACTTTTTAGGTTTTTTAAAACTAGAAAAGTTACCAAACTGACGGAAAATCCCAAGCTGTCAGAATAGTCACGCCACAACGAGCTCTGGTAACCTTACTTAGTCGCAGAAACACAACTATTGTTGTTTCACTGCGGTTTTCTGTAAGCAGAGGTACTTCCGCAGACGATTTGTGCAGGAGAGTATGGATTAGTAGAGTATTTTGATAATATATTTATTTTTAAATAAAATTTTATTAATGTTCCGGATAAACGCATCATGTTATAACATTAATTAGCAACCAATTACTTTAATAACGGAACATTTGAGTCCTGACACGGAAATAGCAACAACAAAATAGCTTCCTCCTGACCCGCTTAACGGTTTTGCTAAATTCTTAAGTGCTAAAGCTAGTTATATCTACGATTTGCGGATATTTGCGGATGCAAATTGGTATGTGCAAAAGGACGAGTAATAAAATATTTGCTTGTAAAGAATAGTAAAAGTAACTCCCTCTGTAAAGTTCTCATGATAAAAGGCTCAACTAATTTGAACAAAAATTGTTACAGCGATAGGTTTACTATGGTGCCACCAGACAGTGGCAGTTTAAAGAGTTCAAGAACAATCAAGAACTTTAAAAAGTATTGCTAAAAAGCACGAATATGGATTACGAAAGGCACTACAATAGCGCCGAAATTCTTCGTTCGAAATAGATAAAGCGGGATATGACTTTTGTGGCTAAAGGCGTCCATTTATATTTATAATAATTTATATTCAAAGATTATTTATCTTTACTAATGGCATAACGAAAAAACGATTAATCCCTTACTATTGTTTATCGTCAATATTTTATCACATAGCGGCTACAGATGCTCTAGATTCTCGCCTATTACACAATAAGGTGGAAACAGTTCTTTGTATCGATCGCTGCAGGCAAGTGACCTATATTGGTGGCCCATAGAGACTTGATGGCACTGCATGATGGTTCGAAGTTTTCTATTCTTTAATTATGTTTTAATGGATAGTTGAACAAACTCCTCTCTATGCGTTGGTAATCAGCCATCATCACATTTAATGATGTGATTGGAGCTAACGCAGTTGTATTACAGTATTTACCGTATGTAACCGCAACGCGATTTCTCACTGACACCCATATGCTTAAATAGTTACTAGACGAGACCTCGTCACCCAAAGCAGTGTAGAAAATGATGGGGTCTGCATCCAGTTAGAACAGATGAGGCTGAGTTTGAGTATTTTACACGAGTCATTGGTTTCCAGTCGCCGAAATCCATTATGTCAGGCTATTAAACACCAATAACGAGAAATTAAAATAGACCTTAACTATTTTATAAATTGGCGACCAAATTAAAGTAAATTCCAAATAGTTTGCTTTTCAGTAATGAATTTGGATAAAAAATATACGAGACGTACAATAATGATTGATAGGTGGTCGGACAGACCGGCGCCGGGTAATGCTCAACGCTAATAACTTAGACAAACAAGCCTGTGTTTAAGTGATTGAATAACATCACAAATACGACCAACATACGACATAGATTTTACTTATGTGACACCTTTCAGGTTCGTAAGAATTCAAAATAAAAAATATTTAATTTCAGAAAAGGTGGTCTTTCCATCCGCGTTTTCAGGATACATTGTAGTCAAGTCAAGACTTAGAAAAAAATTACTATGACTTCTGAAAATAACGAAATGAGATCTAGTTTTGGCCCCACCAGTTATACAGTTAACTTAAATACTATAAAATTAAACATCTTGTAATACTATTACATACAATAGTTATTACATGCAAATTGAGGATGTAACCTTGTTCAAATGCATTAGTAAATGGTGATTGTATGAGGAATAACTAAGGTATGACCTACTTGGCAGCAAATGTAATTCATATTGCTCACCTCTCAAGTAATTTTGCGGTTTTCATCTTTCCGTGAACTATTTTGACCGCGATAGTATCAATAACGAGGAAATAATATTTTACAATAAATACATTGACGTATATTTTAGTCAGCAGGCTTAAGCAAATCATGACATCACAACCGTTATAACTTGAATATCTCTTCGAGAAGAGTTGTGAGTTCTTTAAAACCCGTGCAAATCGATTCTGAGAAAAATTGCGTAAGATTGAATCGAGAAACGTCCTTTTTTATAATAATCGTTCAAAATTCCAACCATTTTCCTGTTTTGACTAAAGGTTAAACATTTTTTTTAAATGACTATAAAACGTAAATCTAATATCAGATTTATAAATATAAATTAATATCATCGATTGGTTTCGTGAAATTTAAACTCTGTAAAAAAATTTTGGTCCTTTGATACGGCGTTCATAAAATTTCCGAATTCATTCAAGACCATTGATAAGTATGAAGTAAACTGCGTTATTCCTAAAGGTTTATATTATTAATAAACTTATATACGGACTTAGCAACACCTATTCAGCCGGTCTTTCGAAAAAACGTTGCATAAGCTAAATAACGGTGTTGGAACTCATTTTACGCTGTTCTAAATGGTTTACGATCAAAATAAGTTCTTGATTCCGCTTTCTAGAAATATTCTTATGTTATTTTATTTTTTTCATACAAATACTTTTCTCTCATCATCATCAACCCATTATTGTTTGGGCGCGGGTGTCCTCTCATTTATTGAGAGGGACTTTTTTCTCAAGTACAGATTCATCATTTCAACCGTTTGACGTCCACTGCTGGACATAGGTCTCCCCCAAGGATCGCCACGACGACCGGTTATATGCCGCCCGCATCCAGTGGGTTCCAGCGACCTTTACCAGAGGACATAAACGACGCCACCGATGGCCTGGTACGTGTCATCCGCGAGGTGGGCTATAAATACTTTCGACCAAAGAGCAAAGGACGTAAGTCGGTACTCACAAGCGAAACTCTGGAATTGATGAGGAAACGACGAGAACTTACAAATGCCACACCGTCTGAGCGCCAGGTACTTAACAGGGAGGTGAAAAAGCTGATAAGACGCGATAATCGACGCGCGAATACCCGAACTATTGAGCAAGCCATAGAGCAAAACAAAGGCTCGAAGGTATTCGCCAAGCTGCATACCTCCCGTTGTCACCTGACGAAACTCAGAACGTCACAGGGCACTACCGTCACCTCGAAGCCAGAGATACTCGCTGAAGTCGAAAGGTTTTACGGGGACCTATACTCCCAAAAAACGTCCCCACCCCAGGCTCAACGAGTGGATGATCCGCGGGCCAGGCTTACACGCCACCGCACGGACGAGCTTCCCGACATCGACATGGGTGAGATTAGAATAGCTCTCGAACAACTTCATAAAAACAAAGCTCCGGGGGATGACGGGATAACGACGGAGTTACTCAAGGCAGGAGGAACACCTGTCTTGACCGAGCTTAGTAAGCTTTTCAATTCCGTCATCCACACAGGCATAACACCGGAGGCATGGAACAGGAGCGTGGTAGTCTTATTCTTTAAAAAGGGCGATAACACGCTCCTGAAGAACTATCGCCCCATATCACTCTTGAGCCATGTTTACAAGTTGTTTTCGAGAGTTATCTCGAATCGTCTTGCCCAAAAATTCGATGACTTTCAGCCGCCAGAGCAGGCCGGGTTTCGGAAAGGCTACAGCACCGTAGACCACATACACACCCTCAGGCAGATCATTCAAAAGACAGAGGAATATAATCGGCCTCTCTGCCTAGCGTATGTGGACTACGAGAAAGCCTTCGATACCGTCGAGACCTGGGCTGTGCTGGAGTCTATGCAGAGATGCCTAGTTGACTGTCGATACGTTGAGGTGCTAAAATATCTGTACAAGGTCGCAACTATGACCGTCCAAGTACAAGACCAGAGCACAAAACCAATCCAACTGCGTCGCGGGGTAAGACAGGGAGACGTAATCTCTCCGAAACTGTTTACAAACGCGTTGGAGGACGTTTTCAAGACGCTTGACTGGAACGGACGCGGCATAAATATTAACGGCCAGTACATTTCGCACCTCCGTTTTGCGGACGACATTGTCATTTTGGCAGAATCTCTGCAGGAGCTGGAGGTGATGCTAAACAGCCTTGGCGATTCTTCAAGGCGGGTGGGTCTCGGGATGAACTTGGATAAAACCAAAGTCATGTATAATGAGCATGTCATCCAGAGACCTGTATACGTGAATGGCGCTTACCTCGAGGTTGTGCAGGAGTACATATATCTTGGCCAAACTATTCAACTGGGGCGACACAACTTCGAGAAGGAGGCGGCCAGAAGAATACGCTTGGGCTGGGCGGCATTCGGGAGGCTACGTGATATCTTTAAATCGTCGATCCCACAATCTTTAAAGACCAGGGTCTATAACCAGTGCGTCCTACCCGTGATGACCTACGGAGCCGAAACGTGGACACTGACCAAAGGACTGGTCCACAAATTCCAGGTTGCTCAGCGTGCAATGGAGAGAGCAATGCTTGGGGTTTCTTTGGTGGATAGAATTCGCAACGAAGTCATTCGCCAAAGAACTAAAGTCACCGACATTGCTCGTAGAATATGCACGCTGAAGTGGAAGTGGGCCGGCCATGTCTGCAGACGGACGGACAGCCGATGGAGCAGACAAGTGTTAGAGTGGAGACCGCGATTGGGCAAACGTAGTGTGGGACGACCTGCGACACGATGGACCGACGATTTGAAGAAGGTGGCTGGCAGCGGATGGATGCGAGCTGCCCAAGACCGGGATGGTTGGCGCTCTTTGGGGGAGGCCTACGTTCAGCAGTGGACGGCTATAGGCTGATGATATTACCAAGTCGTCAGTCCACCTTGCCGGGGGCCTGCCCACACTGCGTCTTCCAGACGTATCAAGTACAGATTAATTGCCATTATTCACAAATAAAACAAATTAAAAATCATACTACCTGAGTCGTCCATTATTGGTCCTCTACACTGAAATTCCGCCCATTAATGCTCTTCGAGGTATTTTTGAAATATTAAGTTGTAAATTCTGTACTTTTATATTTATGAAGTCTCCACTGACCTTCCGTCAAGTGGGTGGTCTACTCGAGTTCGGATAATCTTTATCTACCATTCAACAATTGGTTTACTATGTATATAGTTTTACGGATGGGTCTCGGTAACAGTGGATCACGGTAATGCCTAAGATAATTATGACATCTTAGAATCCTATCATAGATGGATCAGTTGGATTAATTTAGGTGGACCGAAGCAGTTTTTGAATAATCCGTAAAAGTATTTTAAGTATCTTATTAGATGCAGACGTTAAATTTAAAGTGCTTTAACCTCTAATTCAATCTTCATTGTTCAATACAATCAGGCTAAAATAACCAATTACTCTCCTATTGATGTTATTTTCTTGAATGATGTAGCATATTTGTTAACTTATTAGTTAGATGATTAAGCTTTTATAGCAAAATTGGTGTCAAGGTGCAATGTTTCTTGGAATGGTTAAATGATTAAATATTTAAAAGGACCTCAATAATCTGACATTCTACAAACCCTGATTATGTTTTTTTAATGATATTATGACAGTACTCTTGGACATTCTCTTTGTTATTAAAAAAAGATATTGGAACATAGTGCCATCATATATATTTTAACGGTTTTGGAAGGAGAACCTGTTTTTTAATGTATCCTATTAAAACAAGAACTGGACAGTAACAACTGCAACACACTACAGAACAGACTACAGTAAACACACAAAAAACCCACCTTTGTTTCGTACAGTGTGTTGAATATATTTTTAGCACAGAAATATAATTTGTAGCGATCATCGTTTAAGGTACAAATTACTCTGCGAGTGAAAGGAGAAATGTACGTGTTGTGTTGCGCGTACGCACCGTTAATGGCTGCCGCCCGAGCTATTTTTGGACCTTAGAACCTGCTTGACGGGTCACCGGCGGGTTTTGCAGCCTTCTCGGCCGTTAAGTCGCATAGCCAATTTTAGCTTGATTTGATCTTAAGATAGGCTAGGCTCTAATAACATCTTTAGACTATGACGTGGAGCTATTCGATGATTTGCACACCGTGTATATTGGGGTAATTAGCGTTTATTATATTAATTGGCTCACACACGTCTTTTTCAGGCTTCAAAATCAATAAGATGAACGATGGGATTATCGGCGAATGATAATCTTCTCTATGTTGTATGATTTGTAAACAATAAATCTAATTTTAAATATGTGTATAAAAGAAGTTGACTTGATAGTTTTATTATAATACATTAACCTGTTTCAAAAGGTCCCTAATTGCGTCAGAATCCGCCATCTCAAAGATGACGCAATCAATTTTAAATCCTACGCCTATTCAATTTGATGATATTGTCCAACGTCAAGAAAAACAAAGCAAAAGGACAAAGACATCTATATTATACAAACAATAAAGATAAATATCGAATTCCTGCAACGATTCGTATTGGTATGTGCGTAATCCTTTCCTGGTCGTAACTCAAAGAAATATTGGGAAACCTGTTCATTAATTCTCTTTACTTTTGTCTGGTAGAGACCTCAACGCGATTAATAACGATTTTATTCATGTTTGGTATTACTGCAGTAAGTTATGATACGTTAAATTATCATGTTGGACAAAGAAAATACATATATCACCATTTCAGGTAGTGATTCATGTACTATAACGGATATTTATTTCCGTTAATGAACATGTTTTTGTTTATTAACTTAATTTAAACGTACTACTCTACTCACGTCTGTCGTCCCCGAAGGGTTAGGCAGAGGTGTACTATTTTACACCCACATTTCGTCGTCGCATGTTTTCGGTCCCATGTAATACAGGGCGAGCCTATTACCACCAACCGGGCACGAATCCAAGCTCCGAGCTGCTACTGAGAATATCATAGAAAAACCCAATAACACTTTTCTAGACCTGGGAATCGGACCCAAGACATCTTGCTCGAAAGTCGTACTAACGACCATGACACCAACGATGCAGTTTTTTGTATTCCGTCAATACTTCAGTAAATACCTCTATAACAAGTATCATCTATAATTTTCGTCTCTTCTTTAAAGCATCGACTCAAAAAAATCACTTAGTTCATTTCATTAATAGAAAGTTAACCTTAAGAACAATAGTCATTAAGTCCTGATTTAAAATAAACTAGTTCCTTGCTATTCATGTCAATGAAGAAGTCTTTCTATAGAGAAATCCTCCGAATTCCGTATAATGATAAATAAGTATACCGGACAATCATTTTAGAGAAAGCAACCTAAAAACGTCTGGAGCACAATCTGCTGATTCACTAACAAGTTAATGTCATAGACGCACGAAACGAAGACACCTCTCTATCACAGTATGCGAAACATTTCTCTAGGCGAAGAATGTTGATCTGCATGATATTGCTTGAACCAATTCTTTATACAAAATTATATTTTATAGATTTTACCGATTTTTTTTATCCTTTACAGCATCCATTGACACGGGCAGTTAGGATCCGAAACTTTGGGTTTCATCATCAACCCAATTTAATAAGTCCACCACTCTAGCCTAGTGTGGGTTGGCAGACGTCGGGATATAAATAATATCAATACATCGCAATAAAATGTTGTGTAAAAGGTATTAAATATTCATCATTAATGTATCACCATACATAACCTATAACCTGTAAGTAACACCTTACAGGTGTATCATCATTTCTAATAGGATAGATCTATTTAGTATTAATAGTCTGTAATCTTCAGTTTTAAGATTTATTTTTGGTGAAGTAGGTTGTTCTTCACCAATACAAAAATAAATTATATAACTCGTTTTCTCTAAAAGTTGTGAAGGTCATATTTTTTTTAAATAGCTATCGCTAGTTAGGCCGGGGCATTGCCTGTCATCAGATTAAAATATAGATATAGAAGGACCAAAATTCAAAATCTTACAATACAAATGAAAACAAGGAAATTTATTGAGTAATAAATACTTAAACATCTAACAATAAACGTTTATCCTAACAATTACATGGTCTCATTATAATCATAGGACAACAAAAGAATATTTGAGAAGATAATTATTTAGTACCTAATAATAAACATCTTAGCCACCATTGTATTCATTTTTCAAGCTTCTTTCCTTCCTTGATTTATAGTAATTAAACTAGAATTTATGGAGTAGTGTTAGAATTTAATTTATTGTTTCACTTGGGAAATAAGAAAATTACTTGGCACAAACTCATTGATAATCCGCCTATTAGGCAAGTACAATGCATTTTTTTAAATGCTATAGAAATCATTAGAGACCTTTAATAATTTTGATCTACAGATTTGCTGCAGGAATTTTCACTTTACAAAAGTAATAAAACAAAATTTGACTAAGTACATGTAATGTAAAAATACGAACTTATAATACTTACTTTGTAGTAAGTAAAGCTTAATATTATTCTACCAAATAACCATGGCTAATAAGTAAAAATATAACAAACAAAACATTCGTAACGTAAAAATAAATAATATAATTAAGTCATGACTTATGAAACCTCTGCTAATTGGCCTAACCGTTTTCAATCTGATACAATAAAATTTTTGGCATTAACGTAATACTACGAATGTTCGGCTGACCTTGGATTTAACGTATTTTGGACTTAAACAACCTGGTAATAAAGTCGTAGACACTGATTTTTTTATATGTTTGCATATCGGTACCCATGGCAACCCACGCTTGCGACAAAACTTCATAAAAAATGTAGTCATTTTTCCGGACCGGAGGACCAAGTCTGACACCTATGATTTATTTATATTAGTCTGACTATTCTAAGACAGCCTGATTCATGATGGTTGCTTTTATCGTTTTATCCGGTTTAGGTATAACTGATTAAATTAATTAATATATCTTGTGTCTGTGTGGGTTTTATCCACAAACTGCGTCTAATGCACTGGTAATAGCTTTAGATCTTTAGTTACAAAGAACAATGGATTTGGATTGTTTATCTCTAGCACTATTAGTAGGCAGACCAGAGTAGAGTATAATGACTAATAAATTACTAATAGCATTATTGTTATCTTAACGATGATAAAGTACTTGACAAATGGATTTTGGTGAGTCGTTTTAACTATGATTTTTATCGCTCTATATTCTACATATTAGTACATTTATATAGAATTTATTGGAATTTTAGTTTCTATTTAGTGAATATAATTATTTAGAGACATTAAATATTACTACGATACCATATAAGTATTTTCTTAGTATAATTTTATTTTTAAATAAGAAAATTAGAGCAGTAATGTTGTATGGGTATGAAATTTTGCTACGCAATTTTAGATTTAAATGATTTGAGTATGTAGGTCCGCTTTATATAGAAATGCAGGGGAAGCTATGACCTTCATTCGTTCCTTTATCAATTTAACCTCGATCAGCGGTGCATACAATTTATCCCACTTGTCGTGTTGACTCTCTTGAAAGAGGATCATGTGTCTTATTGTTCGTCGTTTGCTGTAACTAAATCGATCGAAACCTTCACGATGTCGAGGAAAGCTCAGGGATAATGGTATAAGAGCATTCTACACCTCACAAGATAAACATTGAAAAAAAAATGTAGTTTTTGCAATGAATAAAAATATCGAGAAATGTTAATTTATATTGTATAATAAGTAAAATTAATTAAAATTAATATTTTGGCGTTCAGCAGGGTAGGCTTATATCCCGCCGGGGTTGTGGTGCATGCTTCCGTGAATCTCTTGGCCCCAGCCTAAATTGATTAGTGAGCACCAATTTTTTGGACAAATCGTATGTGGCGTAGGTAATAAGTAAACTTTCCTATGAATTGCGACTGTACATAGGTTTATTAGACATCGTAAATGTAAGCGTACCAAAACCCAAAACTTATTGAGTTTTATATTAAAGCTATTTTAACAACTTCATTGGTCCATCAACACAACCAATTAGTTTAACAACCAATGCAATGGCAACCATTCCAAATTAGCGGGATAACATTTTATTCAATACCAAAGGACCACAATTCTTGTCTGTGGTCCTTAAGATCTCAGTGGTAGAGCCCCGGTCAATTGGCACCAATCAATCGTGAATGCATGCAATTTCAATCTTCTCACTGTCCGGTGCAAATTGAACAGAGTTAATGCACTTCATGAGTGTTCAGCTGCATGCAACGTGATTATGGTAATCATAATGACCGAATCAGAAGAATTGCTCGCCTGCCTTGTTGGTTTTGTGGTCGTAAGGGCACTGGAATGGTGTTTATTGGGTTTTCAGGAAATTCTCAGTAGCAGCTCGGAGTTTGGATTCGTGCCCGGTTAATAGTAATAGGCTTGCCCGCTATGACATGTACAATAGGACACCTCAGCCTAACAACAGCCATCATGCATGATCGAGTAACGTATATGTGAATCGAGAGTAGTAAGTAAAATAAAATACTGATATTGGTATTCTTGAGCTGTGGTAGCCTAGTGGTGTGACCAGTGGACTGAGATTTCAAAGGTCTCGAGTTCAAACCCAAGGCACGCACCACTGACTTTATGTTGGAAGTTATGTGCGTATTTATCACATGCTCAAACGATGAAGGAGACATCGTGAGGAACCTGCATCTTTAAGAGAATTTCTCGACGGCATGTGAAGTCCGCAAACCCGCAGTAGGCTATTTGATCTCATCATGTCCTACTAAAATGGTATAGTGTCAGGTCGTTACAGCTACAACATGGTTGAGTAGATCGACAGAATCCAATTATAACTGTAACTATGTAGTTACAAATTATTATGGTTCTACAGTTCAACAAATCCTGAGTTTAATGATTGTCACCAGTTTCATAATATATATCTTTATGAAACACTTGCTGTTTGGTCCTTTAATTAAAAGCAATAAACCTTAATAATTTTAAAACATAAAATGTAAATACTTGATGGTTTATTTTAATTAATTGCAAATATTAGTGTTGCCATTTAAAATAGGTAATTAAATAATTTTTGTCCGTGACAGAGGTCACTCGACATGTTTTCGTAGCCTTGTTTATACGCGTAGGTACTTAAAACAACAAATTAATGTATAAATCTATTGCTCGCGACTTCGTCTACGTACAATTTGTGATTTTATCTAATCTTTTTGTTCACCAGTCACCAGTTATTTATATCTACCCCGTTTTAAGAAATTGGCTTTTCCGCATACAAACTTAAATGCCCTTTTCGCCTTTTTAAGGTATGACTTCCGGATACGATGAGATCAAACTATCACCAAACCAAATTTCATCTAAATCAGTTCAGCGGTTAAAGCATGAAGAGGTTACACACGGACATACTGTCGCATTTATAAAATTTGTATGGGTACCTTTTTATAATTATACAGATGTATGGCCGTCAAATGACACCAATGTTAACATTAAATTATTCACTTTCTTTAAAGGTTAAGCGATTTTAAAGGCTTAATATCGGGTAATAGGAGACTAAGTCAGAATATTGAAATAGAACTACTACTACTAACCTCAGTCGGCCCGTGACCATAAAAACGGACATAAGCCTTACGTAATGTGGGTCAGTGTAATAGGCCATCTCTATTCTGAGAGGATTTTGCTTATTTAAAGGATAATTTAAAGTAGTCCATTCATTTCGACAACTCTGCTATAGTATTTCAATAAGTTAAATTTAAGGATTCCATTGTTTACACAAGCATATGATCGAAGGACCAATAAAATTAAGAAAATTAAACTTTACATATTGTTGTACCCTGCGGCCCTGCCTCGCTTTGCTTTGGCATAATGTGGGTAGTTTCAAAATCAATCTGAACAAGCGCGTTGCATATCGTGTCAAAAATTGAATTCAATCGATGTAGAACTTATTGTGTTTTGGAAGGGTACACAAACCAACTTAACACTTCTATTTACATATATAGATATATATACACAGAGAGAGAAAAACGTGAGAACGATATGATGTTATTAATAAATAATTATGGATAGTTTCTAAACAAAACCACGGCAGCTAAGTAGTGAGTGGTCAGCTGGTAAGATTTGTTACAAAAACAAAAGACATTTCTTCCAGCTGCTATTGAACAAAGATAATGATTATATTTATTAGCAGACAATGCCTCGACCGCGAGACGAAGCCTGCACCTGTACTGGTCGCATGTTCCTGCGTGTCACGTGTACAGCCATGCGACATTGTGGTGCGACCACGTGGGTACTATCTCATGCAATATCTTAAATAGTGTAATGTCTTTCTTTCTTGAGTGTATTTTACACACAAAGTACGTTTGTCTGTCCGTCCGTTACCTTTTCACGCTACTACCGTTGAACTGAGTTTCGGGTAAGTATAGGATAGGATCGTTTTTATTCTGGATATCATCCCTTTATAGTGGAAGTTTGTATGAAGAATCAATAATTTCTTAAAAACTTTACTCGCAATAATATACATATATGAGCAGATTGATGAGAACTGAAAAATTTGAAAAACTGAGTGGACAAAAATGCCATCAAAATTACCAGTTCCACGCAGACGAAATCGTGGGCAAAAGTGATAGTAAGTATATAATATATTTAAGTACTAACCTTACCAACCAATATGTTATGTATGTAACCTTTTATAACCGACTTCATGAAGGAGGAGGTTCTCAATTCGAATGTGGCTATATAAGTACATAATATTCTAAATTTTAAAATTTCGAGGATAAGTCTCGTGATCATTAAGTAACACAGGTTTTATTCTACATCAGACCCCACCATTTATATTCAATGCATGTTTTTGTAATAACATAATAAGAGAATCAATAAATATCATTATTATTCTAACTGCCTCGATGATCCAGTGATCGTAAATGTGACTGTTGACCCAAGAAGGTCGAGCCAAGTGTTGTTGGGTTTTGCGTACCCAAAGGATAAAAATGGGTCTATCCGTCCATCTGCCTGTCATCAGGCTGTATCTCAAGAATCGCGATAGCTAGACAGTTGAAATTTTCACAACTTATGTATTTCTGTTGCGGCTATAACAAATACTAAAATAAAATAAAATAGATATTTAAGGGGACTCCCATACAACAAACGATTTTTTTTCCCCTTTTTTGCTCGACTTGAAATATTCGCAAAATACTCAGTTGTATTTTCACTTTAATAATAAAATAAATATTTAAGGGGGGCTCCCATACAAAAAACGCAATCCTTCGTGCGCGAGTCCGACTCGCACTTAGCCGGTTTTTTTTATGAAATTCTCAATAGCATCTCGGAGTTTGGGCATGGGTAATAAGATCGCCCCCTATTACGTGGGACCTAAAACATACGAAATGTGGGTGTACATTAGTACACGCCTGACTAGCCTTTCTGGGGCGACAAGAGTGATGGTATGTATAATTATTATTACTAATATTATGATGATCGATTATGATTTCCAAGTAACAGCTATTGTTGTCTTATAATATCTCATTAAGTTGTATAAACAGCAATTATTCTGCAATCTTAATTGCAGTCTTGTATTATTTTACGATTGATTTTGTTTATAATTGAGTTTTATGCGAGCATGGCGCCATTCAGGTGTCTGTGTTTATTTATTTTTACATTAATTACAACTGCCGAAGCCAATTAGTGAAAAATATTTAAGAATTAAGTAACATACAAAATATTACAGAGACTGTTACCGATTTAACAACAATAAACATATTAATTATATTACGCGGGACCCTACGCTTCATTTAATTTATCTATATCAATAAAATAAGCATAAGGGCACCAAGTCAATAATAAAGAATTTTAGAATAGCTGTTAGTATTGAAATAAATTTTATTTTAACCCGACATTTATCCATTACAATATCAGGATGGATCCTTTACAGGATGGATGGACCATTGGATAGTTTTAGACCAATGTCTAATATTATAGACCGATTTGCTCGCTTAATATTTTGACGTATTTATCTTATGTTCAAGCTCAGTTTATTAAGTTTCACGAACATTCTACAGTCTAGAACGTTATACTAACAAGCAACATGTATAGACGTCCTTGTATTTTTTCCCCAGAAACTGGTTTAGCCTCCGCATGGCGTGTTTAGCATTTGTATCAGAAAATACTTAGTCGTGATTGTATTCAAGAAAGCCGTCGCGACAGGCAGATTTGTGTATTTAACCGATTTAGGATCCTAAATCTAGGTATTATAAGAATATAGTGACGAAGTAAATAGTATTATATTATAGTATTATAAAAATACGAAGACGATGTAAATAGTGCACTAGTTCAGGTAATGCATTGGTTTACAGTAATTAATTTGGTACTTAATGCTAAAAAAACTAAATGTGTAAAGTTTAGTTTGCCCAATGTAAAAAATCTAGGACCCAACTTAATTGTCAATAAAGAAGTACTAGAGACGGTCGATTCTACAGTTTTCTTAGGTATTACATTAGATGCCAAACTCCAATGGGGCGCTCATGTGTCATGTCTCGCGGGAAAACTTAGCTCTGCTGCTTATGCGGTCAGAAAAGTTAGACAATTTACTGACGTGGACACTGCTCGCCTTGTTTATTTTGGTTATTTTCATAGCGTTATGTCTTATGGAATTCTTTTGTGGGGCAGAGCCACCGATATAGAAAGTATTTTTATTTTACAAAAGAGAGCTATTCGTTCCATATATCAGTTAAGTGCTAGAGTTTCTCTTAGGGAACGTTTTAAAGAAATTGGAATAATGACAGTTGCATCACAGTATATTTATGCCAACATAATATATATAAGGCAAAATATACATTCCTATTGTAAAAATAGTGACATTCATAATATTAACACGCGAAATAAACATAAATTATGCGCTCCTAGTCACCGTTTACATAAGGTGCATAATTCATTTGAGGGAGTCGGTATACGTATTTATAATAGAATATCTAGTGACATTTTGAATCTACCGACTGACGCTTTTAAACGTAAAATAAAAGATTGTCTTATCAAGAAGGCATATTATAATTTAAATGACTATTTTAGTGACAGTACAAGATGGTCACCGGATTGACCCAAGACAACTCACTATTGTAACTTGTTAAAACGTGTTATTACATGTGAGCGGGCACATACAGACAAATGGAGGCTAAGTGTGTATTAAAATATTCATAATTATATATTTTTATTGGTAAAATGGATTTGTGTATGCTAGCTCACATAATAATAATAATTTAGCTGATTCGATAAACTGTGTACCAATTGATTCATTGTAATATTGTATAGAATCGTTAAATTAATTAACAGACAGAACTGTGTTGTTGGGGAGTTTGTTGCGCCGCTTCTTCTTCCCAACAAAAACACTAGGAAGCGGTGAAGGGCGGGCGTTTTGGGGGCTGTCTTTATTGTCGACGTTCAAAAAGAGCCAATTAAATTTGGCCTACTTTGAATAAATGATATTTTGATTTTGAAATATTTTTCCCGTGTACAAAACGGCGGTGATACAATTTGCATGAAACCGTGATTACATTTTGATTAAGGTAATGTTTGTCTAAATTTACATGTATATTTAAAAAAAATACTGCAATCCTTACAAAGTGTACATTGAATTGATCAACAATATATTCTAGATTTCTAGTACATACAGTATTTTGGAAAAATAATCTCTTGAAAATTTTGATAAATATTCAGATTACATAACACTTAAGCGAATATTACTTTGCTCAGCCCGCCAACATAGATGCTATAAAGACTCCTAAGTAGTTTTGTCTAGATAAATATTACGTGAGTTCAGTTATATGGGGTTCAGTCTCCGCCAGGCTCGCAATAAAAATATCATTGATGATGTCAATGTTTATGTCGTAAATAATTCTAAGACTGTATCTATTTTCTCACAACATAAGCAGGTAAGTACTTATTTTTTGGATTAAGTAAGTACATTTTTTGGTATTTTATAGTCGTACATTTCTAGTTTCAAAATCATTGCTTTATTGGCTTATTTTCTTCCAGTATAAAAAAACGATTTGCGTATTAATTTATTAGAATTACTAATCTAGAAAAAAAACCTATAAATTGTTGCGGTGACTAAAACTCGATTTAGCTTTATTTTATTAGAGCCTAATAAATCAGGGTGAAGCCGGTTTGAACTACGTTTTAATATATCTATGTCCAACAGTGGACATCTAACGGTTTATATGATGTGCACGAGCGTTCTGTATTATACAATATTTTGTCACAGTTCTTAGTAATAAGGCAGGCCATGCATATTTTTTGCCTGGTCCTAACGTAACATTTTATAATATTTTTCAAACTTTTTTTTCAACGTGATGATGTCTTATAATTCGATGAACGCCGGCTGCATGCACGAAAATTCTAGACAACAATCTCTTTTTAAAACAAACGTTTTCCCCACTATTTATTTTTCTTGTCACGGGTGCGTTTAAGAATTTTTTTTTTCTGGAACACATTTTTTTTCTGGAATCTGAATCGGAGATCAAACCAGCAACCCGTGGGTAAAAGCCGATTGATCAGCCACTACGCCGTTCCAGTCGATTGTTCTGTGTCTGTCTAATGTAATATTGATATTGACGCAATTCTTATTACAAACACATAAGCAAGATGACACATCACATGCACAATGCGCAAATGAGCATGTAAACAGGGTTACCTTTGTACGAATACTTGCATATTTGTGCATATAAATCTTATCTTTATGTTCGTGCGTTGTTTTAGAGCAAGGCTAAGACAAATACTATGATGAATTGCGGGAGGAAGTGAAGTATTTTATGTTAGGATAGGGTATAAAGTATCGGTGGTAGAAAGATAGGAAGAAAAAACAATATTTGTGATACTATTAGTGATTTTATGCTATAGATGCAAACTCAGACCTTTTTATTCGGGAATTACACCATATTCACACCGCCCAGAATGCAAGACGATTATGTAGGGTATTCCACCTTAAACTTCTTTCTGGGTGTTGTTCGGAGGACCAAGTGCAAAGGACAACGAGACGATGCAAATCCAGCCCTAACGCACAAACATTATAAATCTATCTATTAAAAAATATTGTAGATTGAAGATGGATTTTCTACGATATATTATTAGTGTGCATAGTTTCGTATCGGAGGACCAAAACTGACATTGGCTAAGGTTACCTCTGTACTATTCTATGAACAATGGCATTGCAATGATAAGCAAAAATTATACTATACAGGTCGTAATGATAGATGTGATGACTGAAAACATTGAAAGACACTGAGGGATGGTATTGTCTGTTAGCTTAAACCAAAATCAATGTCATTTAGTCTATATTCATACTTTGTAATAAAGACTGCAGTCACTCGCAATTTGAAGGACAATTTTGTATGTACAATAATTATTTTAACTGAGATCATTGACTGGTTAACGTTTCTGGGCAATGCACCGCTTGATGAATCGATACCAATAGATTTTCCTTCTCTTCTACTATTGTTAATTTATAGGTACCAAACAATTTTTGTAAATATCTTTTGTTACTTAGAATTTTAGTCAAGGACTTGTTAAATTATTTTCTTAACATTGTCTAAAAGCATACTTGTTTGTATTCCGGACCAATAACCCTGTTACTGAAGGTCGGTTTTAGAAACTGTGTAAGTTTTTAAAAAACTTCTAAGAAGAGCCTCACAGAGAGTGGTTGAATATCTACCACACTCACCGTACCCTCTTAACAATCAATGTATATGTATAAACACATTTGCGTATAAAATACTTTACAACACGGCTGCATAAATAATGAAATTATTATTTAAATATCATTTACACGTAAAGTGATATGATTCATCGGAATACCCGTTCAATGTTCATATAACCTAAACGTCATTAATTTGTAATCGTGCAATAATTAATTGCATTGTATTCATTAGTCTTATCGTGGTTGAGTAGAGCTGGCACAGTTCCAAGAAATAAGGTTCCTTTTCCTTTGAATACGGAAACCTTATTTACTTCTATCGTATTTTTGGTTTTTTGTGGCGGATCGAGGATTTTAATATTGTCTCCTTAAATATGTCAACAGCAACAGTATTACATGTGTTAAATTGAATTCATTATAGGTTTACGTAAATAACCCACTAAAATAACGTCATCAACATCATTTTGTTTTAAAATGAATGTCCATTTAAGTCGCACTGCATTGAAATTCTAGAAGATTTTAAGATATTTCCGTAATATTGAAACAAAGTGAAGCAGTTAGAACATTAGTGTGGAACAATAAACAATAACATTTTCGAAGCATTTCTTCAGTTTTGGACATAGCCTTGTTTCTCAATTACTTCCTAAAACGAGATACATTGCTCTATTGTTAGGTTTATCCGTGCGACCTCGGCAACACTTTTTCTAGTTAACACCGACATTATCAGAAACTTATTTACATTTACAAACACAAAAGACCGGAGTTTTCTGCCGTAATTTTCCTTTGATGGAAAAATGGACGGTAAAGGAAGTTTGTTACAGTTTTTGCTAGCTATGCCGCTGTATTTAAAAAAAAAGAAATATTAATTAATTTAAATTGACCTTAACCGCCTAAAGGGAGCTCTGGATATATGTATATTACTAGTCTAAATAATAAAAACAACGCCAGGCGCCATGATGTCCAAACGGCAGTTAGACCATTGTCCACGCCTCGTTGGACTTCCATATGTGATTTTAATGGGGCTTCCTGGTTACTGCGCATATTGCCAGTGGATGGTGCAAACAATGGGATGATACCACACTAACGGGTTTTTGAAAGATGTATTAAGTACAATTTGTATGTTACTGTTAGGTAATTCAGACGTCGCGCTCCTATTTCCTAATGTCCTTTTGGTCATATTTTGGAGTTTACCATGTCATTTGTAGAAATACGAGGAACACGACACTTATTATAAATGTATATATCTATAGTCATTTGACCCCATAAGATAATATGTATTATAAGTATATATGTATGTTCAGTTGCTAGAGCTAGAAGTAGAAACATTATTTCGTTACATTGTCTTCCTCAAATGCTCGTGAATATGGCACGTAATTAGCACCATTAAGCCTCTTTTGGACAGTCGGAAGCCGTTTAAATGACACAATTTAAATACCTACGTATTTTGTAAAGCTTGATACTACCATTGATACTTAAATAACGCCGTGGATCAATATGTGGATTAGTTTTTGATGTCATTATATTTTTTTAAGGAATGTTGCTAACATGAGTTGTGTATTTGTAAAGATACCATTAAAATATTATATAAAAACTAAAGTTTATTATTCACTAAAGCAATAATTATAAAGACAAAGCAGCAACGTGTCAAAGCGTACTTACTATTTCATATAGGAGAAAATCTTGGATGACAAAATATTAATTCCTAGTCCAATGCTACGACCGTTTCCGATAAAACTGCGATAAGCGATAGTCTCGCATAATTGATTATACAGTTCTGCTACACGCGCTATGACTTACCCATATTGCATAGTACACCATAAAACAGTTAACTTTATTACTTTTAACTTCAACAAAACTTATGAAATTGTATAGAAAATAAAGAGCAAAGAGTGATAAAAAATTGCATATTATTACGATTACATGTTGCACTCAAAGGTATGACATAATAATAATAAATTTTTATTTATATTATTATTATTATATTTTATGACATAATAAATCTATGTTTACGATCACTTAAACTATTTCTAGTTGCTCTATTAGTGTAATTTATTGTATATACTATAAAATATTATATGTTTTGTCATCGACAGATATTAAAATGGTTGTTCTTTTATTTATTCTAGACTACTTTCTCCTTCTTCTATAAACACAAATGATATATGAATTGTATAGTTTCATCTGGAGTTCTAAATAAATTTTTGGTCCTTTGTACCACCAAAGAAAAAAGCAAGTCGAATTCTATAATTGGTCCTTAGACCTGACGCCACGTGCTGACCACAAATAAAATTCTGCACGACTGTTTCATACCACATAAATGTGACACATCTTCAAGGAAAATTGTCGTCGGTAAGGAAATGTTGAAAATAAAAAAGTTGTAACCGCAATACTTCGGGTCAATGCCATTTTGAGGAAAACCACATATCTGTAACGATCGGTTATGATGTCTAGACAAACGTTACGACAGTAATTGAAGGTATTCAGGCCCTTTATTTGGGTGATGTAACCTTAATAAAAAGATTATTTTTGTTTTTATGTGTAGCTGATTGGTGCGTTATTTAATTGTAGGTGTAAAAATTCTACCACACATAAAGCCCGAACCTTAAGACACTTTATTTTCCAAACTTATAATCGGTATACTTAAGCATTGAAGTCATCTGGAATCAGAGAGCGTGGTCATAGCCTTTTTAGAGTGGACTCGGTGTTCCCTACAAGAATCACGCAATTGCTCCTACGTTACTAGAATTCGTTAAGTAATTCTGACACAGTACAGACTCGAAAATATTACATACTTGTAACTTCAAAACGAGTCTAAAGATTAAAGTAAATATTACCGTTTTAAACGGAATGATGAGTTTAGTAATAACCGACAAGCCTAACGACCTACATAATATTTATTTTGTAACACAAATCTGCAGTCAAATTGGAACCATCTTTTGCCATTATTGCGTAGTTAACGACCAAATTATTCAATTGTGAAACTAACCAGTTGGTTTATTATTAACACATAATTTACGCTTAGCATTGTATTTATGTACAATTTGTAATATTTATTACTTTTCCGCTGAGTAGAACACTTTAATAAGATTAGTTGCTGAGTTTTCGAAGTGATGTACCACATGCAGAAGAAGCTGTGAAGGAAAACATCGTGAGAAATTCTCTCGTTGGCATGTGAAGTCTGCCAACCCACACTTGGCTAGCGTGATAGACTATATAGCCTAATGTCTCTCAAATGAGAGAAGACCCTTACCCAGCAGTGGGACGATAATTGGGTAGGTGATAGTGATGATGATTGATGGTTTGGTTATGTAATCTTGTGCTTGTGACTACTTTGACGCTGCCTCCATGGTAAACACTGATCCTATTAAATCAATTTAATATGATCAATATTTTCATGCAGATTGTGGGTTATGTATGTGTGGGAGTAAGCAGTCACGGTCGTTCAGTAATAATAATTGTAAATAATTGTGTTTATAGATCTATTAAAAAGCTCTTCGACTTCATTCCGTAATTTGAATGGCATTTAGTGTCTTAATATTATGAAACTTTAATACAGTTTGTTGAAAAAAGAGAGTGTTTATAGTAAAAAAACATTTTAGATTAAGATTTTTTCAGTTTATTAGTATAAACTTGCATTTTGTAGCTTCTAATTGCTGTACTCTTTATGTTTAAAGAATTTATTCTCATAAAGACACATAAGCCACTTACTTACATGAGAACTTATTTTAACTTAAAACTAATACAATTTCTTTTCCTTGTGTAATATTAAAGTGTCTTCAATATGACACAATACCAACTAATAGACTCATTAATACAGTCGTGTTGAACTGCAATTTTCGACGATATACAAAGCGATTTATAGTAACCATAATATTAATGTTCTTAATAATCATAAGCGCCCTTTTTTTTGAGGAAATAATGTATTATTTTATACGGTGTAAGTATTCAAATTCAAATTCAAACTCTTTATTGCGAACTAAGTGTACAAAATTTTACAGATGTTAACTATTAACAATAAGTAGGTTCTTAAAACTTAGTTGCCTGTTAAGGCATTGCAATTTAAATAATTAAAAAAAAGAAAGAACGTTACGTTCGTTAAACATTTTGTCTGTCTCTGTGTTGTGTGTTTCGCAGTTCTAACGAACTACAAACAAAAATGGACAGACGTTGTTGTGATAGGGACTTTGTTATATATAGTTATGCAAATATGATATGTAAGTATTCACAACTAACGCATATAATCGCATTAAATCAAAACCAACCTAACGAGTTTAGATTATGACGTTATTTATAAAACTGGTCAGCGCTTCTCTGCAGTGTGACCGGATTTTCAAAATTAAGATGTTTATACATATTATGTGAATAAGGTATCGATTGAGAATCATTTTAACACGGAGAATATCAAAACAGAGTATAAATCTGACGACACTTGAGTAAATTTGAGTTTCTTTCGAAATAAAAAGTAAAGACGTTGATCGCGCTTGTGGCATTTGGCGCTCTGATTGGCTAGAAAGCTCTGAGCGGGCCAATCGCAGCACTAAAGACACAACGTACGTTTTTACAATTCAAATTTAGAAAGACGCAATTTTCTTTTATTTCGTCTAAACTTTCTTAGAAGTTAGGATATACCTTAATGACATACATAATTAGATCAAACTTACCTTAACGTCAATAAGTCTGACAGCAAACGCGGCAGCTTCAGGGGCAGTGAGGCTGAGCTGGCAGGGGGCGCGCGGGGCGGAGGGGGGCCGCACCAGCGCCAGTGCCAGCGCAGCCCCCGCGCCGCTGTTGCTGCCCAGCTCCAGCTTCTCTGTACTCCCGCATAGCAGACTAGAACAATACCCTGCAACAAAAGAACATATTGCTGTAGATGGGCCTTTAGAATTGAAGAAAATTCGTCAATTTGTTTTAAGTGTGCAAATTCAAAACAAAATAGACTAAAATCCGCCAGCCAAGCATAAGGATCGACATTTTTATGCATATTACCTACTGAAATTTTAAATATACAAGACTGCTGGTAAAGAACAGTTGAAGTAAATTCGATATTGGCTTATACGAAGGGCATTTTGCCAAAACCGAGACGAACTACGACTATATGAGCAAATTAAACGTTTTTGGGCACATACATGTGCATATATGCAGTTCATTTTATCGTGATTCGCGGTCGTCCACCTACTAAACCTTGGGGAATGAGTGAGGTAACTAGGGTTTGGGGGAGGGGACAGAAAGTGACGGTTTTATATGAAAGATGTGATTGTCCTTTGCTAAGCTCTTTAGGACAATAACATCCTATTAGATACAGGTAACTCTTTAATTTCAGATGGGACTAGTAGGCATCAATTTCAATGATAAAAATCAATAAAAACAGAGGCTTAATACTTTAAAGGAATTCAGTAAAATGAACAACAACAAAATTATTATTAACCTCCTTGCTGTTTGTTCATCGAAACAACTACAGACTCCCACGTCGTTTTCATTTACATATAGATTAGGTAATGGATTATGAGCATAAACAGTTTATTTTACAACGCGTTTGCCAGCCAAAATGCTTGATATACCCGGTATAAATATAGTGTTTCACAAAGGCACGTTGTATGGCGTCTATATCATTGACATAGGGTTTAAAGTTTAATTACTCGTCTGTCTTTATGAGATACTATGGCTATGCCAATACAGTTATGAGGGATGAGTGTTTGGCGTGGTAACTAGCCTAAATTTTAAAAAGATATTTTTTTAATCAGACAAGGAAAATATAATGTTTTTCAAGCGTTAACGGGCTGTAATTAGAAAACTATTCTTGTCATCCACAGCAAAATCCGCCATTTCGTAAGTACTAAGTATTTCTTCAGCTCAGCTGTTCTGTAGCTCAGTTCAACTGTTATTTATCATACGAATACTCAACTCTATCCATAACTTTTACTAACTGTACCCTGCCTCACTTCGCAAAATGGCAAATTGTGTTTGGTAGATTAAAGTATAAGCAACACAGCGCTATCTTTGAAGCAGTTTAAATATCGCGTCAAAAGAGCTCAATCGGTCAGAAGTTTTTGAGTTTTTGAAGCGAACACATCCAACTAAGTTTTGTTTTTTACATTTGCTTATACGTATATGTATAATTATGTATTTATGATATGGCCCTATTCGCTTTACTTGCATACGTTTCGGATGCATACACTAGAATCGCTAGTGGAAGGGAGCTCTTAACTTTTATTTGTCTGCCTTTATCAACTGATTTGAATATGGTTGCATGGCTTCCCAATATCTCAAGTCATACGACGATTTTTATGAAAATTAAATGGATAAATAGACTTTATTCTCGTCTAAAACCGGTACCGCCTCCATTTTGTAGTAAGTATAAATAAGTAATTCAAATAAAGGAAACATCGATGTTATTACATAATCGACGAACTCATACCGGATTTCGGCCAGAAGTGTCATTTGTAGATTATTATCGATGAAGCCATACACTATATTGTCGCCTGCGCACTTGTGAATTCAATAGAATAGTGATATTATGTAAATAAATATTGTTGTTATGTAATTACATCAGTTGGCTTCACACGGAGACCTGAACTTGGATAACTAGCACCTAGACATTTCATGTAAAGGCAAAGTTAACTTTACAGAAGAAATATTTTAATTTGACATTCAGGTAATTCAAATTCAGTATAACGTCATTCATCTCACCTAGTTGGTTCATAAATCAACTCTGAATGCACAAACATTTAAATCGACAATAAGTAAGTAAGTCACACGTTCGATTTTTAAAATTTTATTTTCTACCCAACCCTGCATATTAACTGAAATGTAGATTTAATGATCTAGACAAAAGTGTGGACCTATAAGTACCTATACCTAAATTAAGTATGAAAGCTTCATGTCTCTGGACTCATATTTACACAATAATAAAATAATTATTTTATTATTTCCAACTATTGCCGTTAACTCTCGAATGCTCTCAATGAAACTCAGACGCTTAGAAAATCGCGAATCAAATGCGCAATGTGCCATTTTACGAGCAAGCAACTGCTCGCACGAACGTGCCCTTAATCGAAAGTGTTAGTAACCGGCTAGACAGAAATAGTTTATTTAAAATTCTGCCCTATTCCTAGAGTCATTACGGATGCATTAAATTAAACACCTTTAATGGTTTAAAGTGCCAGCCGAAAATAGCCTTATACACATCCGTTAAGTAATAGCTTAGCTCATTAACTTCTAAATTAGTTGTTCTAGAACATCATCGTAGTTTTGAGTACTTAGAATCTGTTGTAAAAAACTGGTGGTCTCTTTTTGTTGTACAAAACACACTTAACATCTGACTATGCTAAAATAGGTAGGTTTAGGATATCTTGCTATTAATTTCCTACAGTATCGAGGACGTTTGAGCTAGTCTAGCCAGTCTTTTAGTTAGTAAATTATTTAAAGAGCATTTTGAGTGATATGTCAAAAGTGGTTCGCCTATCATTATCAGCCTAAATTCGCCCCCTGCTGGACGTAGGCCTCCCCTAGTGAACGCCACAGAGCTCGATCTTCTCGTAACGCTGCTACCTGCCTTCCGCAAGTCGTCGCTCCACCTGGCCGGCGGCCGTCCTACACTACGTTTTCCGAGACGCGGATATCACAAAAAAGCTTATTAACTTGCAGACAAGAAAATATATTTTTACGTAATTAATTTTTGATTACTTGAACTGTAGGTAAGTCACTAAGCAGCAAACAGAAGATTAAGAAATGACAGATTCTCAATGTCCAAGAACATCATTTGCCAGTCTCCCCAAAATGGTAATTAGGAGATTTAACCAGAAATATCCAGTATTTTTTCCGAATTTAAATTATGACGGTTGTTAGTCATTATGTCACATTGCTTTTGGCAGGTTGTAGTGTTTTCAAAACACAGTCAACCCAACGGCCGTCACAATTTCAGAACAATTCATTGAAATAATATTTACCAAATATGTTTTCTTAACAATTGAACAATTTTGTCTTAGGTGTCAACTTATGGTGACAATACATCGACATTGAGACTATCGTAAACATATTTGTGTTTAAATATCATAATTTGTAGGTCAAATTTTGAGGCCATAGCCCATCCATAGTCATTATAGAGGACAAACCTTTTAAAAAATTAGACAAGGCTTATGAAAAGACCGAAACAGGTAATATTAAATAAATGACATCCATACTTACTAATATTATAAAGCCGAAAGTATATACATATAGCCCGCTTGATGCTTTTAATCGACCAAGTTATCGACCAATGAGTTCCAATTCAGAGCATGCGAGGTAACGAACGCCTTAACGACTAATGAAAATGCGCCTTCTGTCTGTTACCCGTTCAAGCTTTAACCGCTAATCCGATATAGAAATTTAATCTGGAGAGAGTTTGAGTCGCGAGGAAGGTTTTGGGGTATTTTTTGTTCCGGAAATCATATCTTAAACGGGCGAAAAAGGGGGTAGAGGTTAGGAAATAAATAAGCAGAATGATGAAAAAGCACAATGAATAAAATTACAAAATTTACGCTGACGACGAGCGACAACGCAAGCAAAAGCGGAGGAGGAGCGGAAAATATTTTTCCGGTCCTCTTAAAGCCAGGCTTTATGAGACATCATTCGACTATTTCTTTACCACACTATTAGCTTTAAACACGCATTATTAACAATTCTAAAGGCTACATAACAATTATCCTTCCTTAAAAATAATTAACACGTAATTTATTTTTATACTTCAATCTTCACAAAAATGACGTAAAACAAACGAAGTCCTCTCATCGATACACAAAGATAACGATACTCTTTTAACATGACCTTGGACGTGAAATTTGTAGATATACACAGCGTCCTCTTTCATTTATTTGACGTGACGGATTGACGTCAGAGGGGCGATGAAGCCAATTAGGTTTGTTATACACATACATTGGAATATAACTACTTTTTACAGATTTGACCACAGTGTTCTTATATAACGTTTACGTTTCGGATCCTTTACAGTATCCAAGACTGCATGGCATCGCTTTTAAACTTCTTATTTTTTTCTTAAGAAAATAACAGATAGAGGTACAAGCAGTGGCGTAGCGTGTGGGTATTTGCCGCCCGGGGGCGTTTGGAAATTTGCCGCCCCCTTTTCTAGTAGTATAAAAACGACGTGGCACTTGACGCCCCCTTTCATATGCCGCCCGGGGCCATGGCCCCCTTTGCCTCCTCTACGCTACTGGGTACAAGATTTCTCGCTCAAATTGAGCTGCCCAACATGGAAGTGGAGTTACTTCCATGTTGGGCAGCTCAATTTGAGCCTTACCTTACAAAAGTCCTCAGTAACACAACAATAGTTGTGTTTCTGCGAGTGAGTAAGGTTGCCAGAGCTCATTAGGAGATTGACTATTCTGACAGCATAAGAATTCTGTTTTCTGTCCGTGTAGCACCTTCCCCATTTTAAGAAAACTAAAACGCTCCCTATTTCGGGGTTATGAAAAAAAGTAAGTAAAAACGTTTCTACAGGGTCGGCAATGTGCGACCGACACCTCTAGTGTTACAGACGCTCATTGGCTACGGTAACTGATAACCATCAGGCCGTTAGTGTATTTGCCTCCTCTGTGGTATAAAAAAAAATTATAGCATATTGTATTAGACACTGTATTTTTAGAATTCATCATCATCAACACCCACCCACAGCCTTTTTGATCCCACTGCTGGGTATAGGCCTCTTTCCATGCATGCCATTCGCTTTGGTCTTGTGCCAATCTCGTCCAGATTCGACCCGCAAACTGACCCATCTTGCCGCCGGACGTCAGACACTACATTTATGGCCTCTTGGCCACCACTCAGTGAGCATTTTGCTCCACCTATCGTCTCTTCTCCTCAAAATTACTTTACTCATTAGGAAGGGGCAGAAATACGGAGATATTAATGATATTAATCATGATTATACATGATGCTTAACAAAAACCTGATGCAGCGAGAGATGCTAGCTACTCAATCTAAGTCATAAATATTAAACATATAACCCTGTTGTAAAGGTCTCCTTATACAAAGTCTAGCTATTTATAGATTGGCACTCGACTTGCGTAAGATGTACCGTACAGAAAGCCGCTTCATACTACAAACACGTCTACGACACACCGTCTGCATTGCAAGAAATCGATACTAGATAGAGGTGCTTTTCACTCAAGCTGGTCAATACCTCTTTAATATAGGTATAACTGACGACCCAATTAGACCAGCGGTAGTTAACACTGCCTTCAATGTTATGGGTTTAAATCACGATAGGGGCAAATGTTTGTGTGATGAGTATAAAAATTTGTATCCGAGTCATGGATGTATCTATATACATATAATATGTATATATTTACCAAAAAAAGTAAGTGTATATAGGTATGTACTATGTAGTATATCAACTAACTAGTATCCGTAACACAAGCCTCGTTGCTTAGCTCGGAACTAGATGGTGCTGTGTCATAATGTCCAAAATTATTTATTTATATAAGTACATACATACCATCACGCCTGTCATTCCCGAAGGGTTAGGGACACGTGTACTAATGTACATCCACATTTGGATGTTATGTTGTAGGTCCCATGTAATAGGGGGCGAGCCTATTGCCATCAACCGGGCACGAATCCGAGCTGCGACTGAGAATTTCATAGAAAAACCCCATAACACTATAATAGAAAATAGGTATTCTCAGTAGCAGCAGCTCGGAGTTTGGATTCGTGTTTTCAATAAAAAAAAATTTTTGAAAAAAAAAACATTCTAATGCATAATATTGCATGGTCTAATCTGTTGTTTTTTTTTAGTGTTATATTAATCATAATACTATTGGTAGTTTTCTTTTAGTACCTAGGTATAATCAAGGACTTTTTTTTATGTAACGGATTATGAATTTGTCATACATACGCTATCTCGAAAGTCATGTGGGTCTGTTTAGTTTAATGGCTGAATTTATATGGCACTTCAACCTACGATAATTCCTTTTCAACGCGAGTCATTCACTTACTTTATTTCTGATATTAACTTTAGGATTTTCCTTCATTTACTTTAAGACCTAACGTTGTTTTTTGAGAAAATAAATGTCTTTAAACCGAACATCTGTAGGTATAGCATTTAACAATCTTTCCGCGAATCATTTGCACATCACCGGGCACAGTTCCAGAAATTAACTTACTTGAAGATTACAAAGGTGTACACTCGTAACGAAAACTGAATCATGTCCAATTGAAACACAGTTGTCTTCCAACAACAAATTACCCAATCCTTAACCTGATCGGACGAGTTCGCTACACTGTAACATGCCAATAAATGAACACTCACATAACAAAGAATCGAACCCTGTGAAGTACATATTACGTCGCGAAACGCGAGGTTCCGTGTGTACGTGTCTATTGTGTTATATGTTGCATACGTAACTCTATCGGTCGACGACCTCTGCTGACGTCAGTGACCTGTTGCCATGGCGACCATTACTACGTGCAGTTCAAAGGAAACCTAGAAAATGTTAGCGTAATAACATACAGTAGATACCAACCGCTTGATAATATTTATTAGTCTGTGTTCAAATAAAATTCGCACAATTCATCATTCCTGTGCTTTGTTTTTTTTTATTTCAAGAAGGAAATTTAGATTGGTGGTTGTGAATCTACTTGCATTATTAAAACTGTTATTTGAAAGAAATACGCGGGTTATATACTTTATTGACATTAAATGGTTTGTAAATAATAAATCTGTATTGACAGACTCTTCTGTCAAGAAGAAGACAAGAGAAGACTTAGGCGCTACATTAAAACTTTATCTACAACCTTTTATCTAAAATAAAATAGGTATCTTCTAGGTATCTAAAATAGGTATCTTCTAGGTGTGCTAAATTTTAGACCACAACGCCAATTTTACCATTAAAACTCATACCTTAATTACACATTAAAACGCTAACCTTCTGATAAAAGAAATACGACCGGGAGACTATCTTGAGAAATAGTTCAAGGAGGTAGAATGTAATGCACAATTCGTTCATATTCGTATCGGATGGATAATAACGAAATAATTTGCCAATAAAATTAAAGGCTTATCGTATGTAAACGCTCGTCTTTACCACAATTTCATTCAAATTTCTTACACTTACGCGAATATTAAATATCACTTTATAATTGTCAGAGTTTTTATCCGAGTACAACTTAATTAGTTATCGCTGCTACAACTTTTAATGTTTATTGAGTTAAAATGACTTTTTAGGGATCTGATCGCAATATATTGTTATTGTTTTCAGATTGATGTTTCGGATTCTTGATAGCATGATCAAAGGCAAACTTAAGCATTGATTCAACACCCCATAGCTGATTCAAAGGATTTGGAACGTCAGCATTATAACAATATCAATATACATATATGTATAGTCCAAAAACAATCGTAATTTAGATTAGAACCGGCGGCGGTGCAGCAAACAGTTGAATTTCCAACAAAATCCTCGAATATAAAGGAAGTTGTATAATTGCTACTGGAATTAATTTACTTGTGTTTCGCAACTGATGTTTTTAAACATTTATCAATTGCTTAATTGCTGTGTAACGTGAAGTAACAATTTGTAATAATACTACACCCGGACTCAGAATCGAAGACAATTAAGTAGGTGCATCTAATTGCCACTTAATTAAACTCTAAGTTACTTTAGTTTAATGTAACTTGAGTCGATTTTAGATTGACCATATTACAAGGTATTGAATATATTTTGATATAGAATATGAACTTTTGTTTTTGTAATATTAAAGTTGTTATTCAAAAATAGTGTAATATGTGGGTAGTTTTATATAAATTCCTTTAAGATGCTAAAATAAGTGATCGTTAGGAAACGTGTTACTTTTGTGAACTTTTTCCAATAGCTTATTTTTAATTAACTTTACGGAACCTTCTATAATAATTAATAACTGTCCTTATTTGTGATTGTTAAAATTTCAGATTCTTATTCAATTACTAGCCGCGTGAAGCTGTAGTTTCCCTAGTGTAGCATTAGCTAAATTTAAACATCATAATCGTATTTAAGACAAGGACCTACTGAACTCCCTGATGTACTCCCTTGAACTGCACATATGAATCCTTTGAACACCATAAATAAGTCTTATACATTGTTTAATTCAAATATGAGCACTTGTGCCGTGAATCATGAGATAAGAACTGCGTATATCATTGAGCAAACACGAGAAAAAAACTAGAGATATTATTATTCTATGCAACGTCTGTTGTTTTCGCATTATAATGTGCACAAGCCCTTTCCGGTTCTCCACGTGGGCGATGACAAGAATTTGTATGAGGGAGGCAGGTAGATATTAGACTAGGTTCTTCTTTTTAATTCTGTGGATCTCACATACTCATTACACGATGAACTACTGAACACGGTGAAGGTGGTAGATATTCCGATGGAACATTAGAACCTAAAATAGGCACCATTTCCCTTCAAATTCCTTTTCAGTAGACAGGTTGGAACTTTCTTCGTTTAGAATGTTTGTTGGTGAAGACAGCCGAACTCTTCCGCAAAAAATTGAGAGACCATTCGCAATATTTAAACCTCGTTCATTATAAATATCACCTCATCAAAGCGTTCTTTCTGTTCCTAGATTACACGATCTATGCAAATTCATACAGATCCACCGACGTATTAATAAAACGACGCGACCTTTAAATCAGGCAGGGCAACGAGCAATTAGTAGGTAGCTAGGTAGCTTGTAAGATTGTGACGTCAACAACGACTTGTGCAACGAATGCGCCCGCGCACAACACGTGTGCTTCCACGATAAAGACTAACCTTATCGGCGTGAACTCTTAATTGCTTTACAAGTTTTTTATGTAGCAGTTAAAGTTATAATACCTGAATGTCGGTATTGTAAGTAGGCGCAGGCGCAGGTATTCATTTCGCCGCAGGTTCAAAGTATGTGTTTGAGTGCGCTCATCATTTATATTGAAAAAAAATATATATAAATAGGCGAATTTAGGGTGATTTGCATATGTTTGTTTTGAACACATTGTGCATGAGTCCAACTCTACCTCTTCAGGGGCTCACATGATCATGTTTAGTAGAAAAACCGAAAGCTAATCAAAGGAGAATCATGGATCAAGTCCATGACGAAAGCCACACGCAAAAAGGAGCCTATAATCTAAAATCTTATATCGATATATATCGCATATAACCATCTTGCATTCCACGACCTCAGTTGGACCTACTTGGCGACCAATAATGGAATACAAACTATTCAAGTAACCCATTGTATTCCAATAGTAAGATATACAACATGGACAATACAGAAGCCATACAAAATACTAAGGTGACATAATCAGCTACCGAAGACGTTGGTGATAAACATACGGCCATGAAGATATATTTAGTTGACAGTGTGTCTGCGTACATTAATGTTAACTGTTAAGACTACATCACAATACGACGGCTAGGCCATTGTACGGGTTAATTATATAACTGGGGTCGCGGTCGAAATATATTTCAATTATTGCACTTGCGGTATTTGTGTTAGAAGTTGAGCAGTTGAGGTAACCGTTTAGCTAATGAAATAAATGTAAATAAATTATAATTTAGAAGTAATAATACAAACCTCTGAAAACTCTTAAAATTACGCCAATATGAGACAGACGGATACGAGTTTTGTCGCGATATTTTGATATTATTTTACCCCGACGTTTCAGATTCTGGAATTATCTAGAAATGTCTAGAAGCAATTATTGTCCTCTTGTTTTAAGTATAGTCGGTCAGAAACAAGAAGACTATTGTTTTCTGCAAACTGTGTTAATAAATCATTAACAAACAAAAATGTTTTTAGTAGGCATATGTTCTCATCTACATATGTAACGTTATTCTCTTTGCTAATTAGATCTCCTAATTGGCTATGCCAACCCCGAATCGTTACGTTACGGTTGTAACTTGAACAAAAACGGCTATTAGGCTTACCTAACTTGCTCAATATATTGTGTTTCTGTCTTTCTTTTATGATCCAATCTAAGTCATATTTCTCAACATCCCAAACAAGATCGGATATCCTCAACGCGGCTATATTGTAGGGAAAACGTGAAACAATACCCTTATTAAGTACCTAGTTTAAATCGCATTTAATACCGTTGCCTTAATTAGGTCGTTGACACATGTCATCTTAAAACAAGATGGCGCCCATATGGATGTACATATTACAAATTAGAGTGAAGCATAGCGTTTAAAACAGACTTTTACTTCAAGTATTACTTACCTGTTAACGTTTCCAAGTATAATCCCTAAAATAAGAACTGAAATAATTATCGTTTACGTCAATAGTACTACAGGCCGCGTTTGAATATACCGTTCGCACGCCAATACGACGTCAGTTGTTAGACTGCCAAACATTTATATATTGTTCTTGTGTAAGAAACAAGAATTTGATGAGAAGCTGGAATAGTTCCACAAATATTAGTCTAACGAATATTAGAATTACTCGCAACAATTATAACAATACATATTAACATACTTCAACTCAAGAATCACGCGATGCTAAAAAAAAGAATTGACGCGGATCGGAGAGGTCAGTGAATTAATAAAAAAAATGTTGGAAAACAAATTCGACATTGACATTGGCGTGTAAGGTTGGACGTGTCTACGCCAAGGTTGGGAGAGCGTCGTTTAGACAAGAAGAAAAAACATTATCTCTATAACAAAGAAGGAAAATAAATTAAAAATAAGTACGATGAAATTAGGGCTTGTCCCAGTTAATATAATATCTGACACTTACAATGATTAAGTCAGCTTGTGTAGGTATTAAGCATAAATTAATTCCATGAGTCACTTTTTAATGCTAAAAATATTCGCATTTATACCCGGCCAATGCCTAACCTGAAATCATTTACTTATATAAGTACCTATATTATCGTACTCTTTTCGTTTTTTATTAGATAATTAGGTATTATGTATCAAGTAATGGCTGAATAATAGATTGCAACACAAAACGACAGGACAACCAGGCGAAGTGATATGCAGCTCCGTAATATGGTGGAAATGCCCGAAACCCACTCTTTTCTTTTCTTATCCGCACAGCGAGGGAATGGAATCTGTATTTCCTGATGAGTACAATTTAGGATTCTTCAAGTTACGAGTGAATCTTAGATGATACCAATTCACATGCAATATATTGTCACTTACCATCAGATGAGGCTAACCTGTTGTCTACTGTCAATAAAAAAATCGAAGAAAGTAAGCTTACAATTTCCATTTCCTTTTTAAATCTGACAAACGAAATAAAACAGAGACACAACAAACTTTGTATAACCCATTGTTATTTAGGCAAACTTTGAAATAAAACTACCTACTTTTAAATATTGATATTAATTCAACGTCTAAAATGTTGGAATTGAAAGCTTTTTTGTGCACATCCATAATTAATTCAAACATGTATCTATGCCGTAGATCCATTTTTTCCATAGATTCTATGGTGAAAAAATGGACCCATTCCAGTTGTACATGGTGTTGTTGTATCGGGTATGTATGGCGGTTGCGTTCCCATGTGATGGTTCCCAGACTCCATCGGCGCCAGACGGCCAGGTCAACCGTTTCTTGGCACACTTGGATACGGACACAATCTTGTATTAAGAACTCGTATACCACGCTTGTCAAGACGGATACATTCTGTAAAGTACATTGTAAAGTGCTTATAATTCTGCTGAAGTTAATTTGACGACCGATTGTTTAGTGCTTTACAGTTAGACGACTAACAACCTAAAAACTATAAAGTCTAAAGAATGTGTGATTAAATTATTATTGGATGTCGGTATGCGATATCATTTATGCGATCCTATTCCTATAAAATCATTGGTGTGATTCACCAAATCCTACTAATATTAAGACGCGAAAGTTTGTAAGTATGGATGGATGGATGTTTGTTACTCTTTTACGTAAAAACCGCTTAACAGATTTGAATGAAATTAGCATACATATAGTTCATTACCTGGATTAACTCATAGGCTACATTTTATCTATATATCATGCGGGCAAAGCCGCGGAAGGCAGCTAGTACCCCAATATATTTGCTTGCAATGGTGAACATAATTGAAATCATCACCTTACAATATTTACATAAAAACAGATACCTTGTTGACTATAAAGTTCGTTGCTTGTCGTCTTTCGAAAATTTTGTCAATGTAAATTATTATCTTTGGTAAAAAAAATATGTTTAGCCTTTAAGCAACACAGCCTCCGGCTGGACGAATAATTTTAACTGTTTAGAATCTTATTAACAAGTCCAGGACATAATTAAATGTTGATTTATTTAATACGTTTCGTATCAGATACTTTATAGCATCCATGCTAACGGACAGACTGAGGTGTTTGGTGTCTTACTGTTATAATTACTAACAGCTACCCTACATCATTCTTATCCTCCTCAGTCAATATGCAGCGACGAAATCCGTAAAAGGAGTTTTATTTCAATGTCTAATAGGTAGGTATTCGCTTGATTGTTAGAAATCGGTATTGTTGTTACGTCAATGTTTTATAGTTTGACCATTTTGTCTCCAATTGACACCATCATATTGATAGGGTCAATTACTACAGAATTATTTATTCAACGGTCGTTGATTCTGGTTGAAGGTCACTCGTTATTTTTGAAGAGTTTACAGACAAGAAGCAAAAAATCTATGGACATTCGAAAACAATTTATTAGTGACTGATTTTGTAGTCTACATAAGATCAGGTATACACTATATGGGTCTGCTAAACAGGTTATACCTGAATATTATCGTCGGACCTCGCTCATCCACTAGTGGACGAATGTATTTCCAATAAACGCTACAGATACGATCTTTAGCTCTCATTAGACGCTTTCCGAAACATTCCCCAAGACGTCATACCACCTGGCTCCAAACGCATATTCTACGTTTGCCAAGCGGCGGTTTTCATTCAAGAACTGATGGCTTCAACAGTTGACGGATCACCAGGCGATAATGTCCTCCTCTTTGTCGCTCATACACTTGGCAGTTTCAGCCCAATGAAACTCAATTCACTAAATCTACGTAATCCAAATATTAGGTACCACAAAAACGACGTCTCAAAAATTTTGTAGGTATTACATAAACCATGAACAGAATTAGAGCTTCAGTGCTAATCAATATAGTTATATATGTACATTTGTCATTTACCAATTGTTACCAACACCTGAGATTCGGCAAACTATAGAGTTACAGTAAATAGTCATTAGTCAAGTCATATCTAGAAATAAAATTGGCAAAACTGTCGCAGAAAAAAAACACTATTAAGTCTTAAAAAAACTCGCTTGGTTCTCGACGCTCGCAAGAAGTGTCTTTTTTGTACCTATATCGTAGATTTAAATTGAGGGTACGTGAAAAATTCAACTGGATTTTACAATGTTCATCGTGTAGCTATTTCTATGATAAATCCTACATATTATAGCGACTGCACATGAGACGTTCATAAGGCTGAATCAATAATAATATTGTATCAGACATTGCGTCTACTTGTGAGGACGCATCAAAACACGCTCTTCATTATAGAATCTTGGCAGAAAACACAGTGAGTTCACTCATCTTGCGTGTAAAAATAGCTCAGTTGCTACAACCGACTCATCAGTGCAGTGTTTACCAAGAGTAACACCTATTGTTAATGTTTTGGAAATGTTTCAATTTATTGTATCAGTCTGTACTGCGCCCTCTTCGTTTAAAAGCCACGCTAGGACTATTGCATTACTTTTATATGTATAATGATTCAAGACAAGAATAAATATCTGACTGTCAATGTACTGAACCGTACTCACATTCGGTATTACCCGATAGTTTTACTACAAAACGAGTAAAAATCAATGTGTGGACCGCAAAAATCGAAGGCTCGCATCGAGCCGGCTCGATGGAATTAAATAAAATTTCCTTCGCACCTTCTCGAACCGAGCATTTCAGTTGTGAGTTTACTGAACACCGCGCGGCACTCGATAGATGAACGCTGAATGTGTGGACGAAAACCCGAGCCGTGGTTTTTACACGACATATTAGCTCGATCGAGTAAAACCGTATATGAGTACTTTGCTTTATATCCTATTCAGAGACATATTAATGCTCTTGTTGAGTGGCTGGATAGATAGGCTTGACAAGGGTTTGATATAGAGACTCCTTCACTCAGCGCGTATTTTCAGGAGACCCTGACTGTCAGTATCTTGGACCCTGGTCCCGAAGTGGGATAATATTTTCTAATGTTTCAATATATTTTTTTAAGTGAATTTAAAAATAAACAAAAATGTGCCACTCTAATATTTGTATATTACAATATGTTTATTCACATATATTTAGACATAATCGCCAAATACTCGAGTCCATGCAATTTGGCGCATACGCATGGCATCACTGGCAATGGCAGTGACGATATAATTTGTTGCTAGTACACTTGGCATAATAGGTACTCTCGTTTAATGCTGTATTATTGACTATTTAAGAACTGTATCGAACGATGAAGTGCGAGGAACATGAAGTTTAAATACTACGGCTGTAAATCTTTTGTTCGATTACTTTCGCGGGTATTTTTAAATGTATATCGTAAATAATTTCTTGAGGAAGTTATAAATGAGAAATATTCAGGTATCTACAAAAAAAAAGCATTATTACTCATTTTCGTACATTTATTTCTTTAACAAAATAAAAAATGAGGAAGTAAAATTGTTTTTAAACTACAAAATTTGCACGTTGTATTTAAACTTTGTTAAAAGCAAAACGATGTATGACTAGGGGCTAATGGATGCATACAATTTTATAGGGAAAATTATTTAAAAAAATATGAAATTAGGGCATTTTATTGTATGTATATACATACAAAAAAAAGCTTTAGGGTAACTTGATGTGCTGCCTGCTGGCGACTGTACATTTTTTGAGATTCATGTTCTTGGCGAGTCAATATAATAGGAGTAGGTACCTACCTAGTTAAAGTTTTATTCAGCGTTATATGGAGAATGTTCTTGTCAAAAGCCTCGCCTTATACTTATACATATTTATAGTGTTAAAACAATTAGGTAATCAGCAGGTTAATAGTCCAGAGTGCCTACATGATTCAAATCAAATCATTTATTTCAATAAGACAGGTAATACAGTGACTTTTGAATTGTCGAATTAAATTGCATTTAGTTGCACGGTTCCAAAAGGTAGGTCTTATGGAGAGAACCGGCAAGAAACTCTATAGATACTCTTTTTGAATTAAATACAAAATTGTTGGTTTTGTTTTACAATGCTTTATGTATGTGTAATATCAATATGAGACTGGTGCAGTTCGATGTGAAACGTATGATTTACGAAGAAAAGAAATAACTAAAATCAATTTAGGTTGTCATAACATGTATGAGCCGACCAGTCATTCACACACATATCCACCCTGTAATATTTATTTGCCAAAAAATTGTGCAGTTTGTTGTCGTTAGCGGTTAAACGCATTGCTTCATTTACTTTTTACTACACATAAATTAATTACCTTCGCATTATTATTATACCATGCTTCTTATCCCATTAATTTAGAAACAATAGATTTTCCTTATAACGATAAATTACTCAAATAGCTCTTTGTATCACATGAACTCCATGCAACTAGTAAAATATAGATACTGAATTAAGTTTACACTACGTTTGTATATTGCAAAAAGGTACGGTTATTTTTACAGATTTTATCGCAGTACCTATATTAATACTAGTTTATCCCGTCATTTCTCATCCTTTCGAACACCCATGGTCAAGGGCAAGAAATACAGTATATTTAGGTCCGAAAAATAAATGAACAGTATTTTAGAAAAAAAAAACAATATTCGATTTTATTTTCAAATCTACGTAAATTAAGCTTAGTAAAGTATGTAGTAAAATAATTTAAAATACCATTAATTAAAATACAATTAACAGTATGCTTGGCAACCCTAGACTGTGGTGATAGTGGACTTGGTGTTATAATTCCTAATAGCATATTTATTTTCCATATTTTATTCAATTATTACGTTTTTACGACCGATTCATCTCCGCTGGAGCCTCTGAAAATCCGAAGTGACAAGGTCTAGTTCTTAAGTAAACCACTCTTACTTAAATTCGCTGCGTGTATATATTTTAAGTATTCAGTATTTACCTAGGCAATAACTGTGATGATTGTTTTTCTTATAGACAGGACGTTCGTTTTTCTCACAATAACAATTATTTCTATTACACATAATTACTGTAAGAAGCAAGCGTGATTAACAACCGGGGTGCGTGTGCGCAGATACCAGGGACACACCTTAATTGATAGGCTTCATACGGAGTTGATGTAAACATGTTGTCAGGCACTAGGTAATCTATCTTTAGCTATCGAGTCTCTCATTCTCACTAGAAAAGATGGTCTTAACACCAACATTGTCAATAATTATTGCCAAGGTATTTTGGTGAATAAGCACTTACGTATAGGATTAAAATTCAATTAAAATGCAGTGTAATATATACAAATAATCTCAAAGTGAAAATATGTATTTGAAGAGGTACTTATGACGGTGACGTCAAAATGTGTTGTAAGTTGAATTTAACGTATAATCAGAAATTATCTGATTGATTTTGAAATCTCGATCATCTGTTTCTAAAGTGCAATGCAATATATGAGATTGCACTCATGTGTTTATGCGATAAATTTGTTAGTTTAGTAGATAACATTGAAATATAATATAATCAACACAAATACCATACACATCAGGAAATTGTCTGATTATCGTACTTCGAGGACTTTTTGTGACATTTCTTTTTTTTTTTTAAATCGCCTCAAAAGGCGGGAAACGCAGTGTCCATGTGTCAGCCACGTCAAAAAACTGAGTTTTTAAAAGTTTTAAAGTAAGAAATTAAAAAAAAAAGTAGTGTTCGTAGGTTTCTAAATTTAAATATGTCATATAATTTACCATGATTAAAAATGCATACAATTTTACAAAAGAGTTTCAACACTTAAGTCGTTTGTTATGAAATAAAAGACTTACGATTAATAAGTCGTGACTACTTATGAGATATAATTATGACTTATGATTATGTATGACGAAAACTAAAGATTATAATCTGAGGCTTCGAGAAGGTCCCAGGAGGGTAGGTAGGAGTACGTAAATAGATATTAGGTAGATATTTACATGTAAGCCTGGGTCAAAAACTTTATGGTAATTTTTAGATTTTACCGGAAATTACTGCCTCGTTGGTCTAGCGGTCGTACAGTGCGACTGACGAACAAGAGGTCTTAGGTTCGACTCCCAGGTCGACCAAAGTGTTATTGGGTTTTCCTATGAAATTCTCAGTAGCAGCTCTGAGTTTGGATTTGTGCCCGGTTAGTGGCAATAGACTCGCCCCCTATTACATGGGACCTAAAACATACCGGCGAAACGTGGGTGTACATTAGTACACCTCTGCCTAACCCTACGGGGATGGTATGTATGTATGAATGTATTTCCCCCTTTTCTTTTGTACTATAGACATAGCGACGGTAAGTAGGTAACTACTTCCTGTTACAAATTCAAATTTAGAAGCAACTAGGTACCAATAAGTCCTAACTAGTGTTATGAAACTACCCACTCATACAGTTTGTAAGTAAGTTTGATTTTAGAAAGTGTAGACGAGTCGTCACAAATTTTAATCTCTAAGATTTCCAATTTCATTGCCTACCCGTGCAAGCAAAACTAGAAAATAAATAAAAAACTAGCTAAGTAGGCAGATAGATTATATTTTTTCTGTCAACATTATCTAGTAGATCCATGTTTTCAACGGAGCAAAAACTACATTAATTTAATTTGGCAAACCGTGTGAATAATAAAATTGCGTCACGCGTCGCTGCTGCGGGTAGATACTGAGACATAACCGGCATTATTAGGCAAAATCGTTTGATAGACAGGTAGGCAGTACTTCTACACATTTCTTGAAGAAGTCGCAGGTAATTGGCGAGCATGACTCCAACAAGGTTGTTTTATGGGACTAAAAAGTACCTAGGTAAACAGTTTCTAGGCTCTCGGTACTGACGATGAAATTTGCGATATTTCTAACTTATTCTAAGACACCGTGGAGCTACGTGAATATCTCAGTAGATACACTTTTCGGCGCCTCAATTATACTTAGATTCAACTACTGATTTACACACAGTAAGTAATCATTGCTTATTTCTGAATCTCGCATTGAAATAGCAGTTATTTTTGAAGCGAAATCTTCTTCAGGCGCATTGTGCACTTTTTGGGTGAAGAAAAATCATGGAAACATCATCGAGCGCTTTTCATGACCCATATGTGTGCGTGTGCTGTGTATATATATGTATGTCCACTTTTACAGTGAACAAAAAGCCTGAAGCTGCGTCATCGTCACCATGTCGATATTTATCGCAGTAGGTATCGTTTTGGGGTCCTTTACAGCACGAACCAGTAAAAAAAGGTTTTATATCAGTAGAGGAGGTAGTGGCACATAATTATAACATGCAATAGAAATCTATTATATGAATTATAATTTCTTCATACGCTGTCTGTGATCAATGTGGTAATTAGCTGCCCTTTTAATCCTGATAAAGTCTAAGAGACTCCTGTTTATTAAATTCCAGGATAAATCAAAATATTACTGTCTGCAAAAATATCAGAGATTTAAGCAATTAAATTTAGATTATATTTATAAAATAAAAAATATTGTTCGGTACTTACACGAGGTAACCTGAGTATAATTTATTTTTATCCTAAGGTGTTTTTATTTTTTATCAATAAAGGTTTTGTTATTTCAACTGAAGGCTTCTAAAGTAAAACAAGTTATTTCATTATGAAGGTTATACCTAGTATAATTAAATTATCAAGAGTGAACTAAACTCACCTGACGGAAATACAAGTGTAACAAGAACACAAAACACTAGAAATCCTGTCAACATTTTCCCAACAATGTTATTTCGTGCACACTTGATAAATACTCAAAAAACATAACCGTTTGCATTGTGCATTTAATAAGAAATAACAAGGCAATGATATAATCACCATTCACCACACTTTAGCTAACACTCACGGCACTGAAAAACTGTTGAATTTTGAACGAAGTAAAAAATAACAGTTAAGATGCAATCGAAAATGTTTGTTCGGTGCGTGAAATCGAAGTAGAGTCAACCATTTTGGCGCGTAAACACGACACGTTCGTGCGACTGTACGCGGCGAGGCGGACTTGAATATAGTTGATTATCCAACTCGACTCAGCCGGTATCGGCGGCTGTGGCGCGAGGCTTGTTTGGGCGGTTCGCCATTACCTACGAACTGACGCTGTTGCGACGCGGCAGTCTACGCGCCTCGCTGGCCGCCCCATTCCACTTCTGAGTACCTACCAATCCAATATTTAATGGTCGCAAAATCTCTGCAATTCTTCAGCAAACAACAGTCTATATAGACAGGTCCATACGTAACCAAGCACAATGTGCACCTTCTTTTCTTTCAATAAAGTTTAAAAAGTGTCACTACGCTATTCCGGGTTATTCATTATTATAGGAGTCGAAAGTAAGTTATAGTTCAAAGAAGGCAGCCCAATCAAAACATACTATTGAGAGATATTTCTTATATGGGAGTGATAAAATTATTACTTTTTTATTATGACACCGTTGGAGCCAAATAATTGTAATTTTGGTGGTTAAAGCATTTTAGTATCCGCTTACAATGGGGCTTATCCCCATAAGCCCCATTGCAAGCACCTCACGCTCCTTGAGTGATAGTGAGCATGGGGGTGCTCACTATCACTCAAGGAGCGTGAGGTGAGGGCTATGTTAAGAGTTTCACTACGTGATCGAATCGGCAATAGGAGATCCATAGAAGGGCCCCAAGAACCCGGGCTATCTATCATATCTATCATAGCCCGAAGAATCGCCAAATTCAAGTGGCAAAGGGTAGGGCACATCGTCCGAAGAACGGATAGCCGCTGGCTTGAAGGTTCACGAGTTGTGAAGGAAAACATCGTGAGGAAACCTACATGCTTGAAAGATTTGTCTCGATGGCATGTGAAGTCTGCCAACCCGCAGTAGGCTAGCGTGGTGGACTATAGCCTAATCCCTCTCAAATGAGAAGAGACCCGTACCAAGCAGTGGGACGTTAATGGGTTGATGATGATGTCTGGAAGACGTGGGTAGGCAAGGTGGACTGACGACCTAGTATAAAGGTCGCTGGAACCCGCTAGATGCGGGCGACGCATGACCGGTCGTCGTGGCGAGCCTTGGTGGAAACCAATGTCCAGCAGTGGACGTCTAACGGTTGATATGATGATGATGAAAACAATCATCTATGTTGTAAACGGTTAAAATTACGGAATTGATAGAAAGGGATTAAGTCATATGAAACCTTGTAGGTTAGAAATAAATTGTATACCATACGAAAACCGCCGCTAAAAAGCTAAAACGTTAAAATGCCAACATAAGTTGGCGTTTTAACGTTTGCCACCCAAATATCTATCTATCTATCTAGGTAATTATTTAGTTAGTTACATAATCATATTATAAGTACCTACCTACATATAATATTGTAATTTATCGTTTATTGACTTGGCACCGACTCCAAAAATAGTTAAATTTTATTGTGTATGTACGAGTTGCAACGCGCTTTGGTTTTAAACATTCTAAAAGTAAAAAAATTGGCCGGTTCGTTAAAAAATCGTTCCGTACCATTGAATAGGTAAACAACTATAACAGTGGGTACACAATTATATGAAAGATAAATTGCGGTTTACGATTTATGACGTATTAAAAAAAATGATCTGATTCAAACCAATTTTCGATGGAAGTTTGCATGGTAATGCACATTATATATTTTGTTTAGTTTTATCATTCTCTTATTTTAGAAGTTACACATTTTACCACTTTGCAAGTGTCTCTCGCGCAAACTATTCAGTTTAGAAGTAAATGATATTAGAAACCTCAATATCATTTTTGAAGACCTATCCATGGATATCCTAGACGAATGGGTTTGATGAAAAAAAAATGTAATGTTTCGATATACAATTTTTTAAATAAATAAATTACTTATTCAATCATAACAAAATATTTATTAGAAATAAGTTAATTACCTACATAAATAACATTTTGTTATAAATTATTGTACATAATTACATAATAATTATCTAAACCTAGTTCCAGTTTAGGAGATATGATTGAATATGAATTATATTGTAATTTTGTCAAAAATAACCGACTTCAAATGTCAGAACTGGACCTTATTGAAATGGGACCACACGAGAAGCACCAGCTTTCAAATAAAGAAAGAATCATCAAAATCGGTTCACACAGTCGAAATTTATGAGGAAAATACTGTCGAATTGAGAACCTCCTCCTTATTTGAAATCGGTTAAAAAGTGAAGTTAGAGTTATTTTATTTTACCACATAATCTAATTGCAAAATATATAGCTCACAATTTTTTCTCACCCTCAGAATTGTGTACCCGAAACCGACGCACATGTGTGACAAGATCTAAGAATGTGGACGAGGCAAAAATAGTATGCAGGAATCGTAGCGCGTGACATTCTGATTCTGAATCTGTAGTTTCTGCCTATCGCAATTCCCAAAAAGGTGTGAGTGTATGTAAGTTCATACTTACTTACATACACTAGTGCTCACTGCAGTGAGCACTAGCCCCGAGAGCACCTAGTCTAAATCCAGCGCTGCGTTCAGTACAAAAGTACTGAATCCTGGAACCCGTCTGCTTAGATAGTCGAACTGTCTAGAATAATCCTTTTCGAATGATTTCACTCGGTATCTATGTCGCAGCCAAATAGTATAATCCGCTGTTTTACATTACGGCTATCCGTTTTGCAAAACAGCGCTGTTTCGTAATGCGGCGTACTAACTATTAGCCGTATTTTCATTACAATACGTTCGTCACTATAAAGGCGGCCCACGTTTAGCCGCATCGTACTAATATTTAGATTAAAATTTTTACAAAATAAAACGTTTAATTAAAAATCAATTTTAATAAGAAATAGGTATGTAACAGATTTCTTTTAAAGATTTTCGTTACTAATCAAACATGATTATCATATTGATTTCTTACACTTACGCGAATATTAGACGTTGAAATAAAATTACTTTTTACGGATTTTATCGCGATATATTGATATTATTTTAACCTGACGTCAATAATAATTAAAAATGTAAGGTAGCATAATGAAAAACGGCGGATTATACTATTTGGCTGCGACATCTATACAAGACCCGACAACTTTAAGACACTTGAAGTATTGCTACCGTTTAGCTAAAACGTACGGATACGGTAGTATTCTATTCAAATCGCTGCTAACACACAAATTTTCAGGGTTGTCAACGTTCTAATAAATGGTAAATTTAAAATAAAAAATACTTGTAATACCATTATTAACACAATAATATAGTGTTAATGACCACAACTGGTTTTTTTAAAATCTAAAGGTGTATTAAGAAACATGCTTTGCTAGTATGAGTAGCAAAGCACGTTACTTAGTACATGCATGAATGTTATTTCTAAACTAAATCAATTTCTTGGTACATAGTTTGAATTAAAACTACAAATTCTAACTCTAGTTGATGATTGAAAACAAATATTTTTTAGTTACAAGAAAACTATGGGCATACTACCCTCCAGTTTTATCTGCAACCTTCTTGTTATTACGTATGATCTGTCAATTAAATGGAACAAAGGCCAAGGAGCCATGCCCTAAAAATTAACAAAAAAAAACTGTCAATGAATTTCCATGACATTCCATTGACAGATCGTACGTGACTGATGAAGTGTTCGCCATTGTCAGCACAGGAAGTTGCAACTGTCAACTTGTCAAGTAGCACAATCACAACAAGTCAGCAAGTGTCAGTCAAGTTCAGTGCGCGGGCGCCGTGAAAAATACAAAAAACTGATACACTTGTATTATAAAAAAATATGTCCAGTGTAAAACCTTTGAATTTATATTAAGTATAACATAACCATTAGTGAAAAAAAGAGGATAGAATGGGTTTATCACGAACAACGGTAAATGTGTTCGTAGGATGCTGTTCGAGCGCTTTTCTCATGGAAATTCTGATGACAAGGAAGCCTACCAGTGCTAATTTAGTTACATTTCTTCAATTCTTCTTTATTACTTTGTATGGATTCATAACTACTACAAAACTAGGCACGGTGAGTCATTTTTCTCATAAATACAACTACGTGTAAGCGTCGCTTTGAATTTGTTTTATTATTTTCCTTTAGCGCTTATTTAGTCTTATTCCTTATAATTATGCTCAAGCATAGCTTTAGTGTGTTTGTTTGAATTATAACAAAGAATTAATTTCCTCATAATTATATTGTTCTTTATCTGTATAAATTAGTATGAGGTTTAAAAAAGGATTTAATTTTCATTAATTTTAAGCTAAGCGGTATTTGTTCTGAGAGAGTAGTATTCGTATTTTTTATATTATAAGAAATGGTATAGATCAATCAATAAAGCCCTTTTATTTTATGGCACCTTACAGTAAATTAAAATAATTAATAAAAATGTTGAATTGGCAAGTGTAACATTTTTCAAAAACTTCTGTGTCAATCAAGCTCAAATATATTATTTCTCATCCATGCAACTACAATATTTGCAAAAAAAGTAAAAGCAATGCGTGGCAGGGTACATCTAGATAATTATAAATTTGCAGGACACTAGTAACTCTAAATGGAATCTACTAGGAATTACTGTCCTATATTAAGAACAATTTACATATATACCGTGATTACTTCATTGTAGTAATTGTATAAAGTAATATCTTCACTGACTAATTAATCACTAATTATCATTGTATTGATTGGAAACATTAATCACCGATGAGAATTAGAGATAGTTACAATAACAAGATAACAAATACTTGTGTATTGCTGTCAGGGTCGTATACAATTTACATTATCTAATATCTAATTTTTCCATGAATAAGTATGAAATTTCTGTGAATGGAAATTCAAACCTTGGTTGACTGATTTGGTACTTAATGGCACATTTTATTCCTTTACATTCCAGTTTATTGATAGAAAAAAATTCTCCATCTCATTAATAGAATTGCTTAATTGTTCAATCCATCCCACATGGTAAAATTACAATCCTGGAAAGTCAATTTGAATTTTAGTCTAGGCCTATATTTTACTTCTACAAAAATTACTACCATAAATCTACGCATGAAAAGTGAACAATGGTGAATTAATATTTAAATTTAGAATTCAATTATTTTGATAACATATTTGTTCTTACATTTGAATCAAATTGAATCAATTTGTTTTACCTTCAAGCCTCCATAATAACAATTGTGATCTTGATAAAAGTACAATGCCACTTATAAGCTTGAAAAATGTTCCACCGATACAATCCACTAATAATACTACCATCTACACAACCTGAATCAATAAAAGTATTTACTTATTATTTTTAAATTATTATAATAATTTTTGGGTTGACTGTGGGTTAAAAAAATTTAAGTCTGTTAGTATATTATATGTAAATAAACTCCAAATAATAAGTGTAATACTGTCTTGACTTCTTTATATATACTACGTATGTATTATGAAAGATATAAATTTTCAATCATTGAGTTCTCCTGCTAACGAAAGTCCTTTTCCCCAACTCCAGTTTTTTATTCTGCAGCAATAACAGGCTCTAAACTAGAAGATCTCAATGTTTTTTGTTTCATTGTATAATTTATACATTATTATTCAAATCAAATCAAATCATTTATTTCAATTAGACCAATACAGGTACTTTTGAATTGTCGAATTAAATTGAATTTAGTTGCACGGTTCCAAAAGGTAGGTCTTATGGAGAAGAACCGGCAAGAAACTCCATAGATACTCTTTTTAAATTAAATACAAAATTGTTGGTTTTGTTTTACAATGCTTTATGTATGTAATATCAATATGAGACTGGTGCAGTTCGATGTGAAACGTATTATTTATGAAAGTAAAAGAAATAACTAAAACCAATTTCGGTTGCCATAACATGTATGAGCCGACCAGTCCCAACTGATAGCACCCGTTCACGAGCATGACGTGTGTATCGGCGTCTGTCTACTCAACCATGTTGTAGGGAATAAAAAGACCCGACACACAACGCCACCATCAGCAGGACATTTGAGTGAGCATGACAAGCCCAGAATGCACGGCAACCGGTAGGCATTTTCACATTTAAAAAAAAATTAATAAAACAACATCAAAGCCAACATCAGTCTCATATTTTACAAGTTATTTTACTAATCAGTAACTATTGCGTTAATAAATAATAAATTACATTAATAAATAATTTGCATGTCAATCAGTAAAGGTGTATAACTAAACATGTCAAATTGTATAAGTGTATAATTGAGCATGTCAAACTGTAAAAAATTATAAATATCTTTATGTAAAACAAAAAGAAGTCAAACCAATAAATAAAAAAATAAATAAAAGAAAATATAATAATCATGAGGCTAGCAAACCTGTGGAGCTGGACCAGCATTTTGCCAAACTTTTTTATCTACAAGATAATCTTCTAATTTGTAGTATGCTTTCTTGCATAGAGTAGACTTTACGATGGATTTGAATTTATTTTCCGGGAGGTTTAAAATTATTTCCGGAATCTTATTATAAAACCTGACACTATATCCCACAAAAGAGGTATGGACTTTAGCGAGACGAAGCTGTGGCTGCATTAATTTTGACTTATATCTAGTATTATAATTATGCAGTTCACATCTTTTCGTATGATGTGATATATTTTTTCTAACGTACATTATATTTTCAAAGATATACTGACAGGGCACTGTTATAATATTTATTTCTTTAAAGAGTTCCCTGAGTGAATCACGACTACTTAGGTTATAAATGGCTCTTATTGCTCTTTTCTGCAGAACGAAAACTGATTCTATGTCTGCAGCACGGCCCCACAGCAATATTCCGTAAGTCATGACGCTATGAAAGTAGCTATAATAAACTAGTCTTGCGGTTTCTACATCCGTAAGAAGTCTGATTTTTCTAACTGCATAAGCAGCTGAACTCAAGCGTCCTGCTAACGCCTTAATGTGCGGTCCCCATTGAAGTTTGGAATCTAGTTTAATACCTAAGAATACAGTTTGATCTACGAATTCGAGCTTCTCATTATTCAATATTATGTCACAACCATCGCTTCTAACATTTGGTAAGGAAAACTTTATGCATTTAGTCTTCTGCCCATTCAATACCAGATTATTAACAGTGAACCACTCATGGACCTTTAGAAGGGCGCTATTTACATCGTCAACATTTGGTGACCGTCTATCTAATCTAAAAATTAAGGAGGTATCATCAGCAAATAACACCATCCCACATCCATTCTGGCACATATAAGGTAAGTCATTAATATATACCAAAAACAAGAACGGGCCCAGGATAGAGCCTTGCGGGACACCCATTTTAATTTTGGATCCAGATGATTTAATTCCGTTTATTTGGACTTTCTGTACTCTACCTTGCAAATATGATTTTAATAACTTTAAAGAGTTTAGCTTAAATCCATAATGTTCCAATTTTAGTAGTAGTGTATCATGATCCACGCAATCAAATGCTTTTGAAAGATCACAAAATATGCCAACGGCATCCTGTGACTCTTCCCAAGCATCAAAGATGTGCTTTATAAGCGTCACTCCGGCGTCAGTTGTATTGCGCCCTTTGGTGAACCCATATTGCTGGTCATGAAAAAGTTTATGTATATTGAAATGTGACAACATTTGATTAAGCATCATTTTTTCAAAAATTTTACTAAATACTGGTAGAATGGAAACTGGTCTGAAATTTCCAGGATCTTCAGTATCTCCAGATTTAAATAAGGGTACTATTTTACTGTGTTTCATAAGATCCGGGAAGGTCCCCTGGTCAACGCATTCATTAAATATATTTGCTAGATGGGGTGCTATAGTATCAATTATTCCACTACAAACTTTAGATGATAAACCCCATAAGTCTTCAGTTAATTTTATTTTTATATCTTTAAAAACTTTAATGACTGACTCTGGACTAACATACCTAAATTTAAAAGTAGTTGGACAGAAAGTAACATTCTGTTTAAGTACAGCAACGGAAAGTGCGGAAGAAGAATTTAAACTCTTAGTTATTGTAAGGGGTATGTTCGCAAAATATGTCTCAAATTCTTGAGCTACTTCAGAATTTGTGGTTATAAGACCACGTGCCGTTTGCAGTGCGTTATTGTTATGACATACTTTAGATTTATTATTTTCATTATTTATTATTGTCCAAGTCGTTTTTATCTTATTTTCAGCATTCTTGATTTTGTTACTTATGTATATTTTTTTTGCTAATTGACACACTATTTTAAAAGTTTTTGAATATTTACTAACATATTGAGTAAACTCTTCACTTTTATTAAATGACTTTAATTCATATAATTCAAATAAGTGTTCCCGACTTTTACGAATGCCTATAGTTGCCCAGTCACTAAATTTGAATCTAATGTTTACGTTCTTGGTTTTTAGTTTGAAATGTTTATTAAATTCATTTCTTACAATCTCGAAAAAACGTGAATATTGTTTATCACAATTATTTTTATTTATGTTTTGACTGGCTAACTTAGTATTTAGACATTTATTGTAATTAACAATTTTATTCTTTGTAATCTGCCTTGTATTTATTTGTGTTTTACTTAAACTTATACTGGTATTAAATGAGACAGTTTGTCCGCTGTGATCAGAAGACATACAATTTACAATCGCTTTATCTGAGTAATCACAGCTGCAGAAGACATTGTCAATGCACGTTGCAGACGTACTTGTTACCCGAGTTGGTTCTATGAACAAATTTGTTAGATTAAATGACTTAAAAAGACACAAAAATTTACTACTGATCAAGTTATCATCTAATATATTGACGTTAAAATCGCCACAAATAACTATAGATTTATTAGAATTGAAAAGTAGTTTTAGTACGTCCTCCATGACAGACTCAAATGCTGTATAGTTTTGGCTATTTGGGGGCCTATACACGCACACTACAATATGCTTATCCAGCTCAACACAAGACATTTCGATACTATGTTCAACGGACATTGAGACAATATCCTTCCTCTCTTTAAACTTTAATGAGTTTTTTAATAATATAAGAGAGCCACCATGTATCATTAACTTTCGGTTGTAACAACTAGCCACATGATAATTTTCAAAGCTTAATAACATTTGGTATTCTTTTAACCAGTGTTCTGTAATACAAACAATATCGTACTTGAATGTTTCTAGAAAAAGTTCAAATTCTAACACTTTAGAAGAGAGTCCTTGTACATTCTGATGGTATAATTTCAGAATGTTTAAACATTTTCCCTTTGAAGGTGAAGTTAACAATATGCCAGAAGATAATATACATTTCATATTACTATTATTATTATTATCTTCTGTTGTCTTACTGACTAGTTTAAATTATAAGAATAAGAATCTGGAGCTAAATCTAGTGCCCCAACGTCAGAACTGATTGGCAAGGATATACTTCGCGTACACCTCCCCACGTGTGAACAATAGTTCACGTCAGTAACTAAGCTATGACTAGATATCACTGGATTTTTATTTGTTACTAGATTAATATTGTGTGCTATCAAAGTAGCAATCAAACGCTTATATTTCTTTGGAAGAAACATAGCTTCCTGTGTTAATTTAAATCCACTAACAAACTTGTTTGTGTCAAAATATAACAACTGATCACTGTGACGACATGTCAGCATATGCATAGTATTATTTAACTTGAATATATTGTTGTTACTGTTTTCTGTCAAGCATTCTGAGTAAGGAAATGCACATAACATAATCTTTCCTGGACACGATGTTAATAAGGTGTCTATACCATCCACAATGTCCTTTTTCTTGAGTCCTATACTGTTTCCTAATAATAATACCACAATGGTCTTATCATGAATTTTTGTACTAATAATTTTATTTATAATTTCTTTAAATTTTAAGTTATGATTACAATAATTGATCACACCATTGCTTAGGTCACTGTGTAGCAAAGATCCTAAACCAGAACCTATTTGATCACTGAAAACTATAGTATTAGGGCAAGGTGTTACAGTTTGAGACAGTGTTGGTAACGGTAAGTCAGATAGGGGCTCCGGAGGTATTTGAGAGCAGGCACAACTGCACAAGAGACTCTTTGTCAGAGACTCATATCTCTCAGCATTGTACCTGACTAGGTCTACCAATTCCCCTGCTTCCAACATGCGCTTGCTCAGTTCTTCTTGACAAGCCTCATATTTATTAAAAATATCTGCTAACATATCTTCCCTACGAAATAATTCCTCTCGCAGGCTTTTAATGTCAACATCATATACCGTCTTACTATGTTCTAACTCAGATGAACAAATATTCAACTTATGAATTAAATTCAAGCGGTCCTTTCTTAAGCTAACATTTCCTTTCAAAAGGTTTTGATTTTTAATGGCTTTGCTGTACCTTTTAATAAGTTTTTTAATTTTAATATATTTTTTCAACTTATTTTTGCTAAATGTAATAGGACATGTGGATATGGTATCATCACCAGTCAAATCAATAGTCACGGCTGTCTCACACACAACCTTGGACCCACTGCAACCTACCAACTCATCATACAGACTGATGGTGTTAATGGTCTGCTTTTTGGCTTCAACTGATTCTAGAAAAAGTCTAGCCTTATGGGCCTCGCATAACTCATGTTCTAATTGAGAAATGCGGTTCAGTGCCAATTCATGCGTGTCTGAACAGTTGTGAAAGTTAGACACTTGTTGTTGAAGTTGGTTGTGCTGGTCGAGTAAGTCCATGTGCTGTATGTGAAGCTCAGCCAGGTCATTCTTAAGTACAGTGTTTTTGTCGTTAATGTTCTTAATTTCAACTTCACTGTCTTCCCTTTCCTGTAGTAGTTGTGTACACAGACATTTAGAAGACTCCAGTTCCTTTAGGGTTGCTCTCAGTTTAACCTCCATATCTCTTACAATTGCACTGCGGGTCATCATTTTCAAATATATATTCCAGTCACCTGGAATGTGAAAATAGTCAGCTGAACAGCAAGAAATAATAAACAAAAAGAGAGATGTTTAGTAGGGGGTAGAAGGAAATAAATGAAGGGATTGACAAGATTTAAGTAAACTAATTATATTTATGCTAAGTTAAAATTGGAGTCTATTGTTAAATGTTTTTGTAAAAAAATAAATAAAAACAAGTTATATTTGATCTATTGGATAGTGCTATAACAATGGAGTTTAAATATTTAATTAAGTTATAATGGCTTAGGCAATAACTTCAATTGAGCTACTGAGAGAAATAAAATATATTAACTATCTGGAGAACTGCCTTGATATAGTTGTATATAAATATTAGCAAACAACTAAGTATTAAGTAGTCAAATTATTACAACAAACAGGATTTGCAAGCCACACAGTGAAATTGCATACTGGACCTAGCTAGTGGTTAAAATTTAGGTTTATGTGGGGTGATAAACTAAGGAATAAAATAAAACAATATACTCCCCAGGATTGACCAAGTTGCTGATCAAATATTTAAATCCAAATTCATCCGTTGGGTGGTTGACTAGCACTGCCACTGATATGCACGTTATTTTCTTGATTTATTGACAAAGCACCTTGTAAACACTGGGCACTTAAGTTATTTAGTAGTTACTATGAAATTACAAGTGTTTTATGTGGATTAAATACTATAAAATAAATTTAATTTAATATTCATTAGTAAACTAAAAAAAAACTACCAACTCTTCACTGAGATTCATATTGAGATAAAAAATCATTGTAAACAATGAACTAATTAGACAAGACTTGTTTGTTGTGGAAAAAATCTTATTAGAATACACATACTAACCATTTCCATATAAATAAAATAAGACCCAATCATTGAGTAAATCCCAGTTTAGCTTATACAATTTTAAATTATGTACCTTAAAAAAAATATTCTGAATAATGCTTATTACTAATATTACACAGCGCCATCTAGCTAGGAGCTCGGCAACAATACAATCGTGATTTTAATCAGGGACACTTGTCATAAATGTAATTAAATAATAATACGTTCACAAGTGTATCATTGTTTAGAGGAAATGCATTTTACGTCAGTTTAATGTAGCTAATTTTATTACAGGTAGGACCTAAGATACCGCTAAAGCAGTATATCATCCTAGTCACTCTCTTCTTCATAACTACTGTGGCTAATAACTATGTCTATTCATTGCATGTGCCTTCCACATTGCATATGATAATACGGTAACTATCATAATATAATTATTTATTTTCTAATAATCTTTGCCAATTCTTATCGACACCTAATAAGTGTTGACTAGGAAATTTCTTCAGCTGGTTCTCCTACTTGTTTTGCCCTATCTGTATATGTACTTTATAGGTAGGTAGTTAATTACACGCATATTTAATTCGTGCATCCGTTGTGGTTATTGGTACTAGTGATGGTTAGAATTTACACAAAACACCCGTGTATTCCCGTTCGTCCCCTAGACTTCGTCCCCCGAGGGGGACGAACGGGAATTCGTTATTTATTTTCCCGATGGTCCCTCAAAATTTTTTGGGGGGACGAATGGGAATAATTTATTAATTCTTTTTCACAGTTCTAACCTAAACAAATAATTATGAATAGGACTGATTCGGTTCTGGCACTTCGCCGGCCGCTGCCGCGGCACGCTCGCTTCGCTCGCTCGGCTCGTGCGTTGTGGTCACAGTTCTAACCTAACCTAAACCAATAATTATGAATTGGACCGATTCGGTTCAAATTTAGTGTGCAATTCAGTATTTTTGGTTGTAATTTCGAATATTTTGATTGAAAAAAGGGGATTTACAGTTAAAGTATTAAATACGTAGTACAGTCATTTATTTGATAAGCTGTAGGCTTCTGCACAAATCTTTTTAGTGGGACGAATGGCACTAATCGAAGAACATATTCCCATTCGTCCTCTCTTGAATTAGGATTGGGACGATCGGGAACAAATTAAATATTATTTTTGTAAATTCCCGTTCGTCCCCCTCGGGGGACGAAGTCTAGGGGACGAACGGGAATACACTAAAACACCAGCATATCAGTAGAGTACAAGTACAGAGTATGGGACCAGTCCTTTAACATTAGATTTGAGGACATAGCTTAATCACTGCAAGAGCACCTCAATGCTCAAAGTGCCCACCCTGTTGAGAAATAAGTGGGACATTGAACTTAAAATGATCATATTCTTCCCATTCCAATTTCCATTGGGGTAGGCAGAATATGTCTACTCAAGATTATCTCATATTCAACGTAGCTACGCCCATCGGTAAATGGGTATGGTATTTTATTGAGAAATGAAGCTATTCTCTATTTTGCATGAATCATCTACATATTACTTACCAAATTGTTTTCAGATCAGCATCCTCGCCAGCTAGCATGCTAGTGTATTGCTGTGTAAAAAAACAAATGCCAAAACTGAACAATGCCATTGGATCATTTCTTATTACTGCTGGCGTAGCATTGGCCATGTATGGCGGAGCCCCTACGGATGAAGAAAATAAAGGCACGTTTTTGTATTGGAGTATAGGTGTGACTATATTGTTGGCTACTCTGATAACTGGTGCCTTTACTGGGCTTCAGCAGGAAAGGCTTTATTCGCGATATGGTAAATATCCAAATGAGGTTAGTATGTGTGGTAATTGTTAGGTTGTTGTTAAGTTTTAATAGTCAATTTTTTTATGTCCCATAAACGCAAATTAGCCATTTCATGACATTGATACCCTCATCCCATAATAAGGTTATCAATCACATTAATTTGGTAAATTACTATTATAGTATTACAGATAATTACTGTGATTAGGTAAAATATTTTAATGCTAAAAGTAGGTACTTGACTTTTATATTTTTATTTGTTTTCAGATGCTGTTCTATACCCACGCGATCCCCTTGCCAGTGTTTATTGGAATTTCGCCCCAACTAATGAATACGTCATTAGATCTACCACTAGACGCCTGGTTGCTCATTGCACTTAATATAATTTCACAATTCTATTGTACTCATTCAGTACATGAACTAGCAACAAAAGAAACATCGGTAACAGTGACTTTTATACTGACATTGAGGAAGTTCGTATCACTTTTGATATCATCTGTAGTATTTAAGAATAATTTGAATAGTTATCATGTAATAGGTACTTTACTTGTTGCTATTGGCACATACGTGTATTTTGACTTTTTTAATGCGAAACGGCAAAGGCCGGTTAGTATAAAAAGTAAGTGAGGTTAATTAAATTACCCAATACTTAAGACATTCCTGTAGATTTTAGTGACTTTAAAATTGTGATTCCATTGTTCGAATTTCAGATCTTTATGAAAATTGTTAAATTTATACATATACATAAATATAAAATATTGCATTTACTAGAATATTTATAGATTTTATATTTTACTTATATTAATACTAAGTATTATATATTTTTATAAGAAAATTATAAATTATGTCATGGAATAATAAATAATAACATACATAGCTTTCAAATCCCACATTTATTAAGTCTTCTTAAAAATATAACGTATGTAAACTATAGTACCTATCAGTAGTGATTCTTATACATGAAAAATTATACAACTTTGTAAGGCATCTACAGAAATAAAAAATATACAACCTTACAGCGAATTAAAGTAACTACATTACGATCGACAAGATGAAGCTGCTTGTACCATCAAAGATGAGGATAAAATTTATTTGTAACCTACTTAAGATTCATACACACAATCGCTCTAATTCACTTCACGTCACTTATATTACAGAATATTTGTCCAATTATTTAAACGTCTTCAACTGCCGTTGTGGTTTTTTAATATCTGAAAATATGATACATCTAATTAATACGTTTTGTAGGCGTCTAAAGTCGTCGATGGGCTTCATCTTTATATATCAGGAGTTTGTATGAGGTAAAGATTTGAAGAATAATTTTAAGGAAGAATTTATTTAACCCATTGGTACTTTAAAACCTCATAAAATACTAACAAGAGTAGTGGACCACAAGACTAGACTCACCAACATGCATGTTCATTTGATAGTTTTAACAGGTTTAGGCATTTTTTTGTCCAAATTACTGCCATATACAGACCTTCATTTTTTATCATATATAGGTTAAATTAATAATAATATAATAAATAAAACTGGTTTGTATACGTACCTACCTGCTCTTACTGTCAGAGCGTGAGCGACGGTCGCGTGAGCGTGAGCGTCGTACGGATGGCGAACGGCGGCGAACAGACGGTGAGCGGCGCGGCGACCCGGAGCGCCCTCGCGAGTACGATCGCCTGCGTGGGCTGCGACTGCGGGATCTATCAACATAATTCATATTATGACACATCTCGTCACGCTACTACACACAGTTCAACTTCTACACCTCAAGGATAATTTCAATTGAATACTTCTTGAATTTAATATATCCCTTTTTAAAAAGCTAATAGAACTTCACCACTTGAAAGCTTGAAAGTGTCATCTCTTCTGTGTTATTTGTTTATTTAGAATTAATAATTAATCAGGGGGTCCATTCAATATTTACAGTCTACATTACTCAAACCCTAGTTACCTACACCTTAAACGCCAACACGACTTCTCTAATTCTAAGTATAGGCAAGGTAAGGTTCTAAGTATAGGATTTAAAAAGTACCGAGACATGGTGAGCCTGCGAAGGTCGACCGTTGGGCTGCTGTGAGGCCGAAGGGATATAACTGAGGCGGAGTCGAGTTTCAATGTTATCTTCCGTCGAATGGTGGCATTTATTGGAAGTTTCAAGAAAAATTGCGGTAACACGGGGAAGTTGATCGCCTTAGGTTGTATTTCTAGCTTGGTGCCACGGTGACGACGAGTGTGTGCAGTCGGTGAAGCATTAGGAGTTGCAATGACATTCAGGATGTTTGTAGGTTCCTATACTGTGTGGCTCTCTATAAATGCATTTTATTCAAGTCCAGGTTCGGATTACGGTGGGGGACTAGGTGATGGCGGTCAGGAGGTAAGTTATGGGGACGCAGATGTTGGAGACTTCGGCCGCGCGCAGAAGTTTGGAGAGCCGATCGCAGAAGTTGAGCGGGATGTTGTTGCGAGCGGCGTTCGCGGATGTCAGATTGGTTAACGAGCCGTAGTTGTGGTGAAGACATGTGGTGAGGTCGTTGGTGTGTTGGTGGTTGGTTGATAAAATGGACCTGCAAACGTTCCAACACCCACCACTTTTAATAATCTCCAGATCAACTTAATTAACTACTCTTTAGCAGATGTAATTAAAATTATAATAACTTAAATTAAAAATAACCATTTTGTAAATCTATAGCAGAGAAATAATTTATCAGGCAATTTGCTAATAACAGAATGGTTGGAGGTCAGTATTCATCATTGATCATAATTATACTAATGAGTAAGAAAACTGCAATAATTTTTACTCCTTTTAACAATAATAATTATGTGCATAAAGTGTAAGCATTAAGGACTAATTATAATTTGCATTAATTGTTTAAAATTAACAATAATGATCTCCATGATCTTTTGAAATTTAAATATACTGCTAAATAACTCCGGAAATACAAGAAATAATTCGTGTGCTACATACCTGGAATATCTGCGATCTCTTCTAGTGCGGCCATTAGACATTTCAACACGAATTCGAGTGCCACAGCAGCGTCTAAGGATAAAAAAATTCTCAACATTAATTTCAATCAAAATTAATTTAATTGTAGGAAAATAATATTAATTAAAGATCTTATTTAGTTTGATAAATTAAAAACAGTAAAAAACTCATTTTTTTTAACAAAAAATGTTCCCCATTCCAAGACAATTGCTGTCCCTTAAGACATCACATTTCAGTCTTAGTATGGAGGTATCATGCTCTAGCACACTTATGACTCAAGCGTTTCACATTGAGGATGAAACGGATCTAAGGAGTGTGCAACAATCATACTGCAAGTAACACCTTTAACCATCAATCTATTGGACCAAGATTTGAACTCGCAACCTATAGATCACAAGTCGACGCTGTAGCCGCGTAGCTATACTCAATACATGAAATCTAAACGAATTTTGTAAATACCTACAATAGAATCCGGCTAAAAAAGGTGTTCATATTTTTCCAATAATTATATAATAAATATGTTTTGAAACTAACATGTGGTAATTAATACTAATGTAATTACAAAAATAGAAAAAATGGTCGCGGTACCTTTAATCTTAAATTGTGGTATAAGTTTTATTGTAAGTATTATAGGCGTGAGTGTATGTATGTATGTAAGTATTATATCGTAAAACCGTAAACAAATCTATTAGTGCATTTAGTTTCATAATCGGTCAGGGTTGGCACCAAATGGGCAAATAGCAAATAAATGGGTCAAATGAAACCAAAATGGCGGACAAAATGATCATTTTCCTAGGCAGATTGTACTTTCAACGGTAGATAAACAATTTAAATAAATATTCATGAGATACTTACGTGCCATCCAAACCACGTACGGAATCTTCTGCGTCACGTGGATCTTCAAATTCTACAAATGCAAATCCTGGTGGATTTCTGGCCACCCACACATTTCTTATATTTCCGTACTTAGAGAAAATTTTCTCAATTTCATATTTGGACGCATTTGTACCAAGATTTCCCACATAAACCTTGCAAGAAAGATCCCACTCTCGGTAGCGAGACATCTGGAAATTGTAAAAGCAACGTGTAACATTTAATAAGACGCCATTTTGAACTGTATCTTACTGATACTGTTAAACAAAATAGATTTTCACCATAAAAAAACGCAACTTACTGTTAATAGTAGCTCTAGAGTTTCAAAAGATTAATATGAATATTTCAAACAGTATTTATTTTACTAAAAAAACTCGAAACGAACGTACACTTTCACCTTTTTGCAAGCTACACCGAGAACGGAATGAAATAAATCGTACCTAGCTAAGGAAGGAAAGGATGGGGAACGAATGAATTACGCGGATCGTATTGATTGAATGAGTTAAATATAAGAAGGGTTTGTATTTTGGAATCTTTGGTTGGGACAGAGAGTAGGAATTTTTGGCGGATTAGGGAATAGTCGGGCCTGTTACAGCTTAGCAGTTTTATTCTTTAATACTTATTTTTTAGTTTTGTTAGTTATAGTGCGTTGGTTAACGTACTTGATAAAAAACCGTATTAAGCGCATTACTGAATTTTTGAAAGATGACTTAATAATAAACTTGGAAAAAAATATGTCTATGTATTTAAAATCTATCAAGTAATTAGAATCAATCATTAATTGTTAATTCTCTTGGCTGTTTGGACTAGGTTCCTTTGCGTCATCTCTGATGGAATAAATAAAAAATATTTATGTCATTCCCCCTCTGAAGGTCCCCCTCTCCACTTTTGTTATTTATTTGTCAAACAGCTGATTGTTTCATTATAACGCGATGGATTTCTAGAATTCACTTGAATTCTTGAATCAAATATCTTAATAATTATAGAAAATGGACGTGGTAGGTCTATTGAATAATATTAACGACAATTCGAACATGTTTGCTGTGAAAACATGGACGTCCGAATGGTCAAACAATTTTCAAGACAACCAAGTAAGTATTGATTTTTCGGTATTACATGGAATTTGTTTATTTCTGAGAAAAATATGTAATGGTATGGAATATTTTACATGTCGCGTGGCATTATTCATCAACCAGGAAGTGTTTTGTTTGATGGCAAGGGTAATTGTAATAATAGAAATCGACATCCTTGAACTCAATGTTATCTCGTTTGATGTAAGAATAGATTTCCGAATAGTTAGTTTATCAATTAAATAATACCTGTATCGCATATTTACAAAGTAATCGATCTAGACTTAACGTCTAACATAATCAGAAAGTAAATTTTTTGTTGTTTGTAACTTTGTACCCTCTCAACTATCTACAATTAGAATCATAAATTAACACAATAATAAAAGCGTTAGCGCCGCCTATTTGCAACATAATTGTATTTAAATACGAACAATATTAATTCATGCATCTGCAATGTCATTGTTATGTGTTATTAAGCTCTTACTGAATATAAAAAACATAATTATCAATTTAATTTTACATATTTTTTGAGACTTACGCCCAAGTATAACATTTCATAACATTTCATTTATCAATCTGTATGGATAAGCCTGTCAAGGTTAATGTATGGATAGTCATAATTTTTAACATAATATCAAGATAGCTCTTGTCTTGAAGAGCCAGATGAACTGTTATGTTGAAGGCTAGTTCATTGGACAGATACAGGCTTTTTGGGTAATTTTCTATCAGCGATCTTGATTTTATGAACATAATACTTCCAATTGATTTCTTCCACTTATGCAAATATTTGACATTGAAATAAAACAACATTCAATAATAATTAAGAATGTAGGGTAGCTGTTAGTAATTATAACTTCAAGACAACTAACACCTTTGTCTGCACGTGACCATGGATGCTGTAAAGGATCCGAAACGTCAGGTGAAAATGATATTAATATACTGCTATAAAATCCGTAAAAAGTAGTTTTATTTCAATGTCAAACATTTGCGTAAGTGTAAGAAATCAACCTTGTATAAATTATTTGAGTTATCCGATTAGCTTATAATTACGCTATTATAGCCTTATCGCAGATTTCAACGAAGCAAAATAACATCTTACTTCCTGATTAAAAATTATATAACCAGTAAAACTGGTTGACTGGTTATATAATTTTATAACAAATATTTCAGCATCAACCGACGACCTAGTAAAGGTCACTGGATGCAGGTGTCCTTACATTGGAAATCCTTACATTTTTAATTATTATTGACAATCCCGTCATGCAGTTTGGTTCTTTGAATTAGATTTAATAGAATCTATGATCGGGTTCCAAGCAGGTGGTGATCCCAGCCAGCCATCTTCTCTATTGAAATTTGGGTGTTTTTTAATTTTAATCGCCTCACGAATCGTCCTGGATAGGTATCGGTTTTCTTGTGCAAGGACTTGTGGTTTATCAAATCTGAAAAATCGAGTTAAAGTAATATCAATATACCGCGATACAATCAGTAAAAAGTAGTTTTATTTCAATTATACAAGGATTTTGATTATTTTGAGTTCGAGCTGTGATCGCCAGTACTGTACGCACTAATAGACTGTGAAGACTTAAGGCTCAAGTATGATCCCAAAGCAAGACAAATGCCAAAAATCTCTGATAAAAGAAGTAAAGTTGAGAAATAAAATTGATGTTTTAACTTCTTGAAAACAAACCCAAGATTTTTTGGTTACTTACTTAAAGTTAGGCATTTTTCTTATTTACCGCGTTCGTCGCTGCGATTTAAAGAGTCCAAAATTGGCTTTAAGGCGACTGCTTGAACAGCCAAGCGAAACAGGGGAACAATGATTTTATTGTGCTTCAAGCGATAGCGATAGGGCGGGTTTCATAGATTTGTAATACATATTTAAATATTGTAATTAGTTACATTAAAAACATATATACTTTTATGCTGGATATATTGATTGCTAATTTATACTCGCAAGCGAAACGCAAAACCAATAACTAGAGTCAATTATGTTTCATGTTTCTATTGAGGAAATAATGTTTAATTGTGTTTTTAACCGACTTCAAAAAAGGTTTAGGTTCTCTATTCGACTGTCTTTGTATATTTTTATGTTTGTTACCTCATAACTTTCGACTGGGTGAACCGAACCTGGTGCTTCCCATGTGGTCCCATTTCAATTTGGTCCAATTCTGACATTCGAAGTCGATTTTTTGAAGTAGCCTCTGTCGTATTGCATCAAGTTCTCGCTAGGCTAGTTCCTCTGAAGGCGTGTGTTGAGGCAACAATGTCTAAAAATAATGTTGTATACTGATAACATGTTAATTACTGTGTAAGATATAAATATTTTGCTCGCTAGAACTGTTTTATGTAATACAATATCAGTGACTGGCGATAATTGCATAGAATTAATAATTGTAGGTGTTGATAATGGTTCCCAATGGCATCATAACTATAAATTAAAAAAGATTTTTAATCATGGTAACATGATGATGACCGTGGTATATGAATTCTTTCAACAATGGTAACAATGATCAATTCTTATTATTCTTATAATTTCTTAAGATGCAGGATACTCGGAAATCTCATTTTCAAAACTTTACCGTTACACACCTAAGGCATAGGGAACTGTGGTAAAATTTTAAGGAAATTAAATTAAAATAGTGAGCATGGTAGCCTAACGGTGTGACCAGTGGACTGAGATGTCAGAGGTCTCGAGTTCGAACCCAAGGCACGCACCACTGACTTTTCGGAAGTTATGTGCGTATTTATCACAAGCTCTAACGGTGAAGGAAAACATCGTGAGGAAAAAACCTGCATGCTTGAGAGAATTCTCGATGGCATGTGAAGTCTGCCAACCCGCAGTATGCTAGCGTGGTGGACTATAGCCTAATCCCTCTCAATTGAGAGGAGGCCCGTGCCCAGCAGTGGGACATTATTGGTTTGATGATGATGATGATGAATAAGTAAATTGCTTTATTCCTTTGTGAAAACTGTTTCTATGTCCTGGAGTGGACATTGACCTAATTGTTTGATCGATCCAATGAGCTTTTTGTTATATTCAATAACCCTCTCCTTTATTTGCGAGAGAGAAGCCGGAGTCTAATAAATATCTGTCAGGCACACAAATGCAAATGTCCTGTTGATAAATGTACTGTCGTGTGGCAGGTCGTTGAACTCCCTTACTTAAAATATGACTGATATAATACGATCAGTCGCGAGGACGACACGCAAGTGTGTCACGACAATTCATGCTTTGTCTGTCTTTGCAGGACATAATCTCTTAACATGTACTACATACATAAAATATTGTATCGGAACTTTGAATGGAACTGTCATTTTTTAGGGTTCCGTAGCCAAATGTTAAAACACGGAACCCTTATAGATTCGTCATGTCTGTTTGTCTGTCTGTCTGTCCGTCCGTATGTCACAGCCACTTTTTTCCGAAACTATAAGAACTATACTGTTGAAACTTGGTAAGTAGATGTATTCTGTGAACCGCATTAAGATTTTCACATAAAAACAGAAAAAAAGCAATAAATTTTGGGGGTTCCCCTTACTTAGAACTGAAACACAACATTTTTTTTTTCATCAAACCCATACGTGTAGCGGTATCTATGGATAGGTCTTCAAAAATGTGTAATAAAAATCGCATGCTGTAGACATTTATGTTTTTGCAGATTAACGATGCTAACCCAATTAGAGTTAATTCAACCTTGTTTTGTAGCATTTTGACCGATCTTAATCCTGTTGTTGTATGTTATCGCGTAACGTGATAGCTAGTTTGTCTTCCATTTGCGTATCAAATCACGCCCAATTAAGCGATCATGATAAAATACACGCAGGTGACACGCAGTTGAGAAACGATACGCTAAACTATAAAAATACTGTCTCGTTGGTCTTATGGTACAGCGCGACTGCCGAGCAAGAGGTTTTGGGTTCGATTCCCAGGTCGAGCAAAGTGTTATTGGGTTTTTATATGAAATTCTCAGTAGCAGCTCGGAGTTTGTATTGGTTCCCGGTTGATGGCAATAGGTTCGCCCCCCATTACCTGGGACCTAAAACATACCGACAAAACGTGGGTGAACATTAGTACACCTCTGCCTAACCTTTTAGGGACGATAGGCGTGATGGTATATTATGTTATAAAAAAGGTGGACCAATGCTTGGGCGAATTAAATGTTTTCTTCAATAAATCATAACTTGCAAAATGTAGTGTCAAATCTTCGCCAAAATGGACACGCATGACCTCAGATTAGTTTTCTTTGAGGCCGCTATTAAATGAGAATCCGTTTAATGTAAGTTTGCTCTGTTCTTTGTTTAAATAACCTTGACAGGAATGAATAAAGTAAAAACAGTAGAAACTTGTTTGACCATAAACGAGCGAAGCATTTTTTGTTCCGCTGTGACACACACCTCCAGTCCATTTACGCGGAATTGAACGCGTAATACATAACTAATTAACATTATGCGAACAACAACAACAACATAATTTTTTACTTTTTATTTATTATTGCCGTTTTTTTAAACAGACTTTTAATACGTTGTGCGTAAAAAATATTACTGTAAAAACCAGATTTTCTTGTGGCTTTGATGTTACTGAACTTTTGGAGGGCACTTTTATTATGTCGAGGACTATCTGTGGCTGGTTATTATATAGTACTCTACATTCCGTAGACACCCCAGGCCACTAAAAATCAGGTGCATTAAAAAGATTTCCCGAGAGAGGGTATAATAATGATTCTTCAGCGTTCGCTCAGAATTTAATGCTCTTATAAACCCATGGCTATAAACCTGCGGGCTCCCGAGGTTACGATCATATACCATACATATAATAATATTGTCGTGTCGACACAACGAGGAAAGACATCCTTAATTTTTTTATTGAAATAAAACTACATACTTTTGATGTTATCAGCTAGAGCATCCACGACGGTGGGTCAAAGATTCCGAAATTTCGGGCTAAAATAAAATCGCGATGAAAGCCGTTAACATAGTTTTCTTTCTATGTCTACTTTTGCGTAAGTTAGAGTTAGAAGTCGGATCATTTTTTTATTGCTTACTTTAGGGACATTCCGTAATTCATACGTCATAAAGAAAAACATGAAATTTAATACTGCACTTGTGTTACGTTTAAAATGCATTCGTTTGGAGTATATATGCTGTAATTGTTTTATAACAGTAAACCCACACTTCCTTTGTCTTTGAACTTAGTGAATCATTTTGTTGTTTCAACTTTGACTCGTTCGTACTATAATATTATCTCTTGAATGGCATTCGAAGTAAGTATTAAATAATACGCAATGTATGACAAATAACTTTATAGTTTGCATCACGCAGCACATTGAAGAAATTCGAATTTATTTTGGGTAAAAAAACACGATATTGCTGAATTGCGAAAAAATAAGGTGAGGTCTAGTTATCATAGACAATGAACAATAACAATGAAACTGAAACGCTGCGGTTTTACATACAAATAACATGTAGCCGCAACACAAGATATAAAAGGCGGAAACCTCATTCGCAATGTAACATCACTATCAGCTGTTCAAAACGAAACATAAACTACTAATAAAGACGTGTGTTTTAAGGCGACCGGTCGCATCGTAGTTGCGACAGAAAATGAAAAGTCGCACGCAAGGACCAAACTTGTTTACAAATTCACGACTAGTAGTCATTTTGTCTAGTACTTGATGGACGTATAATTTGCGTCAAATTATTGTTTTGTGCGTCCAGAAAAAGTTACAAAAACAATTAAATAATTATATGTAATTGAATTATGAAAGTGAAGTGACTATGGTGTTCTTTGTTGCGTGCGTGTGTGTTATACTCACTGCTCACCTAGGAAATGAACAAAATCGCGTGAGTTTTTTTAAAGAATATTATTATGTGATTTATACATAGACGTACTTTATATTACGAATTCCGCTGTTATTGTGATAGTTTTCTTAGATAAATTAAATAATAATACTGACTCCTGTGAAAATGCAAGGCAATTAGTATTATAAGTCCATGTCCTACAAAAAGGTTTTTGAGCCTAGATACAATACAGTCCATAAAATCTATTGCAGTCTCCATCTTCACTGGCGATCTATTTCATCATTTATTTAGAGTTGAACATTATGCTATGGCGATTTCACTGGAGTAATTTATTAGCTCATCTAGCAATTGCGGTCCCAGTGACAATATTTCGCAAAGTTTGCATGTCGCGACTTCCTGCGAAAAATACGAAGTATATATTTAAAGACGTTAATTCTTTAAGTATTCTTCTCTGTTCAATGTCAATAACTAGTTCGTGACTGTAACTTTATTTTCGAGGTCGTATGTTTTGACACATTTTATCGCAGTCTTTGATATGGTATAGAATAATAGAAACAAAGTTTGGTAAATATGTACCTATCAAAGCAAAACAAAGTGTTGTTTTCTTACACTTAAGAGAACATTAGACATTGAAATAATTCAACTTTTTACTTTTTTTTTTGCGGATTTTTTATTTGACTTTTTGGATCCTTTACAGCAGCTGTAAAAAGTAGTTTTATTTCGCAGGATACCATCAAAATTCGATTTTTGGAGTGCATAAGACTCTAAAAATAAGAAAATAAGGCCTCTGCATTTGTTAAATATTCTCCTGTATACAATACTGTCCAAACATTTCTAATACCTCTGGTGGTTGCCGCTTATCATCAGGCGACCTGTATGTAAAATGCGGCAATCATGATTTACATATAAATTGTCGCCGAAGGAAAAAACCATGGCTTTACCGTGTTTGTATGACCATTTAAGGAACTGTACAGGAGCGTTTTTATTTAGTTATATAGTATTGCCAATTAGGAGTCGTTAGTCGGAACTTGTAGACTCACATGTAACCGGTTAACCAGTGTGCCCAATTTTTATCACCACTTGCGGTAAATTAAAATACCTATTTATATATGCTTATCGATATATATCAACGCACATTATTTGCATTAACTAGTCAGCTACACGAAAATAAAGTGTGTTGAAAATTGCCGAAGAAGTAGAGAAACTCGACAGTTCGTTATATATTAATTAATGTCTCTGTCTTACTTTGGAAAGGATGTATGTGACCCAGCCTAAAACAATCCGTAAGTGATGGTGATGATTTTTGGATTTTATTTATAGTAGATAACTATTATAAATACACATGTGAAAGGCGCAGATCCCCAGTTCACCTCTGATATTGAAGCTTCATGATAGGTACAGAATGATTTCAGAGATGATCAGTAAGTGATGTACATCCATAATTTTCGTTGAAAATTGTAAGAAGGGAGGCACAGCAGCCGTTTATTAGTTGAGCTCTATGTATGAGTGTAGAGGATGAAGATGTTAAAAGCCTTTTTTTCTCTCTACACCATTTTTATATCGATAAAAAATCTTTGTATGTACCGACGTCTACTCTAGCAAAAGAAAGGGTCCTTCATTTGAAGAGACAATTTTTTTGTATCTATGTACGTTAGTAGGGAAGGTTTAGTTACTTTCGAGTTATCAGTGACGTTACAGAATTACTGAATTAGTATGTCATCGTTATCATTAATGAAATGCCATCGTAGAATTAGGAAAATTGAGGGCTACATGTAATTATTTAGTGTAACAAATCAATACGGTTATGTGTGAGTTGTGGAAATGTAAGAAAATAATACATTATCGCGGGATAGCAAGATAATAATCGTATTATTATACTGTTCCACAATTAGAAGAAGTAGAAAGAAGTCCGCTCTAATTTGACTTCGTGGGTATAGACCTAAATTATACTTGTTTTCACTGTTAAAAAAACTAGTCGCGCGTGTCAAAATGTGGGTCTTAGTTTGCACAGTTTGTTCGCAGTTTGCACACTGGCTGGGTCTGCGAACTGTAGAAATAGGGCCTTAGCAACTTTTGTCCCATTCTAAGTTAATGTAATTCCTATGTTTATCTCTTTTGTGGACTGAATTTCGCAACTGTTTCGCTGGTAGGCTGTCATACTAGCAATTTGTAATCTGGACTGAGGGGTTAGGCAGAGTTGCATTTATTCACACGTCGCGTTGTTAGGTCCCATGTAATAGTGAAACCAAACAACGTAATAACTAAGTAATCAGATAGAAGGTGATACCTATTTTAATTAACTTTTAACAGCAATGTGCGATATTCTCACATGTAGTCTTTAGGTCAAGGATACTGCTATATGTATATGCCAAACTAACAGTATGAAGGTTTTATCTGTTTACTTATTTAATCTGTAGTTCGAAAGATACAGACTCTACAGTTTATAAAAACATTACATACGCAATGCTTTTGTGTTTACTTTCTCGTTTGCTGTTTATACCAGCGTTGCTTTATTTATGATGATTAAGTGGCACTATGCTGAGCTAGCCTCGTTACTGCTCTCACAAATCAGCATATTTATAGTTTTACTTATAATTTAGTCTACTTTTTTTTGGTTTTGAACCTACTCGTTTAGTTTTTTATTTTATTTTATATTGGGTGGTTGAAGTAAATGTGTTTTATTTCTTTTTGTCTCAGTAAAAAACCTAGTTCCGCAATAGATATTATCCTGTACTAAACAGTTACCAGTGGGTAAGGAACCAGCTTTGAGTTCAAGGAAGGGGCAGGGTGGGGTCACATAGTTGTGTGGTCTAGTTATTAAAGGCTTCGATTTAATTACAATAATAATTCTAATTAAAAAGAGTGTTTTATGGTCGACCTAGATCCAGGGGGGATCATGACTTCCATTTGACCTAGACCCGGCAAAGTTGGGATCATGACTTCCATGACCCCCTGGATCCGCCCTTACCAAAAGGTAGCCTTACAAATGTTCTATCACACTTGAGAGCATCCATTGCACAATTCAACCCATTGAATTGTAACATAACTGCGATTATTTTCATTCACCGTTCGAAACGTGACCACACTTACCTATCTCTTCGATGTATGTATGTTTTCACAATAAACTTGGCATTAAAATTATGTATTTTTGCCCTATTAAGCCATTATACCTCGTATTACAATGAAAAATAGGTACTATATTGTATAATTTGAATTTTACCTGTTTAATAATAAGTGCTATTTTTGTTTCAGCTGCTGTGGTCTATATGCGGTTGTCTTCTAGTATCGCTAGTGGTTGTATTTTTCTACTACTATAGACGATGGCGGACGAAAGGTAAGATTTTATTGTTATATTTGTATTAATGAATGGGTTAGGGGTTGTGTTTACTGTGAGTGTCACGGACAGTGCTAAGCGAATCTCTGATATGAAGACCCAGCAATAGATGTTGTCCATTGCGTTATTGTGTTCGGTAAAAATAGACTATATGACCCTGACCCTTGCCCCTCCGGATGGCGGGTATAGTCATTCTATCTCATGAAGGCCGTTATCAAAATTAAGGTCCTATTCTCGTGTCAATGGATTTAAAGTCATCAGTCAAAGGGCCTTTCAGAGTACAGAAGGAAGTACAGAACTAATGGCAACTAACGTGTATATACTTAGCATGCTATCTCGCGACAAATCTCGAATTGGCATTCAAAATCAGAGGTTTTGCAATGAGTTTATGAGTTGTAAGTTATAAGTGACAGGTCTTGTACGATCTTTTATTTTGACGATCATGGTTATGTATTGCCATTGGATGACAAAACTCTTTCGTATTTTTTGTAGATTTCGTACCATCATTATAAACAGACTGCAGTTTCTTTTTAACGCAGTTCTTCTTTGAGCCTCTAGTCATCAGCCTCATAACATTTCAGAACTAGCCGGCACTACAGGCGCGTCTGGGGCAGCAGGGGACCCTGTGAAGAGGTTCCGCAAGCGAGACAAGATGCTGTTCTACGGAAGAAGGATGCTGAGAAAGGTCAAGTCCATCTCCAACTCTGGACAAGGACGAAAGAGGCGGGCCGTCATGAGGTTTGCCAGGAAACTGCTGCAGCTGAAGAAAGAGACTGCTCCAGAACAATTGAAGGTGAGCGTACTACGAAGCTTCCACGAGTAGGACTCGCACACGATGGGTTCCGTACCATTTACTGGCTACCTGTCACCGTTATTATTACAGAGCAAAAGACTGCAAAGAAATCATGTTTGTCGTAATAGAGCCCTTAAATTTCAATTTTATTCAGAAATTCATTATCTGCGAAAATTTCGACTATCTAACTATCACGTTTCATGAGATACAGTCTGGTGACAGACAGACAGTTAGACAGGCGGACAGCGCAGGCTTAGTAATAGTCTGGCACCCGTTGGCGCCCTTTGGGTACGGAACCCTAAAAAAGCAGCTTGCAAAAGACAGAGATCTGAGCAAGAATGAAGCAGTTATAAACTATAGAATTGTGTTAATTTTTTGTTCCACACACAATAATATTTACGATTAAGCTGTTTTTTTTCAATTACACTTATTGTTTCACTAATGAACTAAACGTAAAGACTGATTTTAACTCAAAGCAAGTCAAAAAAAGTTTTGTTATTCTGGAAAATACGGCAAACATTTATGATGATAAATATTGTCATTGATTTATGGTCTGTTTTAATGACTGTTTTGGCAAAATAAAATGCATTTCAAAAGAAGAGGTACATTTAGTAACACATACTTTTAGGCGTTTATTCTTTAATTTTGTATTAGCATGTCCCTATTGGTAAGTAATACATGGTACTTATAATATATGCCATAATAAATATTGGGTGATTTACTTGGTGTTATAGTTTTATTGCACGGTAGCGGTGGAGACCTTTCCGTCACTTAATGGCCCTATCGAAGAATGACGATGGTGGAATGAGTTGTGCGCAAACCCCGTGGTAAATTCGACCTTGCGTCATTTATTATTAAGACACATATCCATATTCCTAGCTGCCCCTGAGACTCTGTTTAGCCTTTGAAATTTGAACCCTTTTCGGATTTTGGGGGCAGTTACTTGAGAAGAGCGGCAATATAAAAGGATAAAAACACTTACCACTTACCCTCTGTCCAGGTGTTGGAGCCCCCTGCAGAATATTTGGAAGAAGACCTAACGAGCGATGACCGTGTCCCCCCGGACGCCCTGTACATGCTGCACAGCATCAGGGTGTTTGGCCACTTCGAGAAGCCTGTGTTCCTCATGCTGTGCAAACACACTGAGATCCTCAACTTGCCCGCCGGCGCTTTCCTGTTTAAAGTCGGTAAGTCGTGTTCATTATCGTCTTTTTATCAGGTTTAAACTACCATAAAGGCAGGAGTTTTATTACCTATATACATATTATACTTATAATAATAATAATAATAAGTTTATTTAGGAACAATAACACAAGACTGTGTACAACAGGTAAAATGATGATAGCTGCAAAAGTATAAACTGTAGCGTAGCTAGCAACGCCCTTCTCCAGATACAGAATGGAGTGATGTTCCATAGAAAAGTGCATAATTACGTTTATTTAAATGTAGTTAACTAGTAATAAACAATAATACAAGAAAAATGAATAAAAGTAAAACAGTAGGGGACATTATGATTTGGGATGCAATTACACGTTGTGTTAATGTGTTGAGTGTCTGGTGAATGGGTGTATGAGGGAGTGTTAATGAGGTGTGGGGACTTGTATCGAAATTCAATAAACGATAATATTTAATATGCATTTTAACAGTTCGCAGCTGCCTCTTTGTTCATTCACACACACAATGGCGCGTGTCCAGACATCAAATTGTTTTTATTATTGTATTGTATTATTTATAGGAAACTGTAGAAAGACCGGTGTGAAGTTTAGGCTTTTATTACCTAGGTATACTTTGTAGAGTATAAAGATCAGTTTGGCAAATAATCGCTCTCACAAGACAAGCGCCAAAGAGTTATTTCGAAGAAGTGCCGACATTCGACTTTCGCTCGTACGTATATCTATGTGTGCTCATCACACACTGACTAATCTGAAGGCTACGTATGTATGTAGACCTGGTTTCGGATATAGACATAACAATGATCTGAATAAATGAATGAATAATTGTACACTCAACATTGGGGCGCCAAAATTATGAATGAAGGCTTTTTAACTGCTTTCCAATACTGCCCAATTCTAAATCTAACGTTGATGTCATTGTCACAGCCAGCTAGCTTAACTATGGGCACCAGTTGAGGCGACACCTGGTGATATAACTTAACTCTCATGATAAAGATTGGACAGTACCATTCAAGTATTACGTAAGCAATTTTTTTACCCCTCTCACTCGTTAGCGAAAGTAAGCGAATCTACCTACCTTACCCAACATGAAAAATAAGCAATGCAAATACTCCCTGCCTCCCTTTAGTGTTAACGTAATGCTTGAATGGCCCCAAAGGCTTGTTTCAAGTGACGCGCCTGTTATCTGAACCCCATGTTGTATATTTCAGGCGATACAGACGAGAACGTGTACGTGGTGCAGAACGGCCGCGTGAACGTGTACATCACCAACCAAGACGGCAGCAGTCTGTCTCTGAAGGTGGTGCGAGCTGGTGAAAGCGTCACGTCTCTGCTCAGTTTCACTGACGTGCTCACTGTAAGGCATTATTACTTTGATTACCAAGTTCTTGATTATATTTTCTTTTATTTCTTACAAACAAACAAACAATTAAATCTTTCCTCTTTATAATCTAATATATAAAATTCTCGTGTCACAGTTTTCGTTGCCATACTCCTCCGAAATGGCTTGACCGATTTTGATGAAATTTTTTGTGCTTATCCGGTATCTATGAGAATCGGCCAACATCTATTTTTCATCCCCCTAAAAGTTAGGGGTAGTCCACCAACCCCTATAATGTGGCAAAACAACGTTTGCTGGGTCAGCTAGTATTAGTATAGATTTCTTGCTTCAATATTCTCGTTGATTAATAACTTCAATAGCTGTGATAGCTCAGCGTTGTGACCAGTGCACTGTGAGAGTCAAACGGCTCGAGTTCCAACCTAACACATGCAACACTGACTTCGGAAGTTATATGCGTATTTATCACACGCTCAAACGGTGAAGAAAATCATCGTGACAATATGCATGCTTGAGAGATTTTCTGGATTGTGTGTAAAGTCTGCCAAACCGAATTAGGCTCGCGTGGCAGCGTGGTAGACTATAGCCTTATCCCTCTCAAATGAGAGGAGACCCGTGTGGTGGAACAATAATGGGTTAATGATCATTGACCCTCTTAAATTTTAATAGAATACTTCAGGATTTAATTTTTACGAATACCATCTGTGGTCTTATAGTGCATAACTACATATTGGAACATGCGAAAATTGATCCTACGAATAGTAAGTCAGTAGGCGGTTGTTCAATTACTACGCTCTACGATATTTCGTATAAGGAAAGTTTCGGACTTTCCTTACAGCAGATACCAGATAGAGCGGATACCTCCAGAAAAGAGAATGGGGTTTTTGGTACCTAGATGAAATATTTAATGGATGGTAAGTTAATTAGTAAACAATTTGTTCCAGGGTCACTCACAACCATACAAAACGGTGAACGCAAAGGCTTTAGAGGACTCGCAAGTCATCAAGCTGCCCATGAGAGCTTTCCAGGAGGTGTTTAAAGAGTACCCGGATATATTCGTCAGGGTCATACAGGTCAGTCGACATTAAGTCTAAGCTTATACGATATGATGATGACCCGATTACAGCGGTAGTAAACGCTGCCTTCTGTGCTACCAGTCCCGGGTAGGGGCAAATGTTTGTGTGATTATTACATTTGTATTCGATTCTTGGATGTATCTATAATAAGTAGGTATTTACAACAAAAAATATATCTCTTATATTTAACAACCTTTTAGTATTCGTAATACAAATCTCATAATGTAAAGATATATTTATTTATTTATACAACATATATTTTCCCTTTTAAAATAAACCTTGCGATATATAATATGTATATAGGTATATGTACTACTTGACAGCAGAATATTATTAGTATTTTTAAATTAATTTGTAATGTTTCCAGATCATCATGGTGCGTCTACAGAGAGTCACTTTTACCGCTCTGCATCAGTATCTCGGTTTGAGTGCCGAGTTGGTTAACCCGGTAAGCTTTACATTATCACAAAAACACTGATCCTTATTGGGTGAAAAGGTATGTATATACCTGGCTTTTTCAATCCAAAACACTTTTTTAAATATTTATTCTTTTTTTCGAGTCAAATTCAAATAAAACAAAGTGATCTTATTAAAGTGATTAAGAGTTTCCGTTTTTTTTTCTTTTTAAGGTACGAATCCCTTAAATAACATAACATCACGCATATATCTCTATAAGAGTTAGCTGAGGCACACACCATAAAAAACTGATATTTTTATTTTAAACTAGCTGCCTCCCGCGGCTTTGCTCGCGTGGTATATAGATAAAAAGTATCCTATGTGTTAATCCAGGTAATAAATTATAATATGTATGTTAAATATCATTCAAATCTGTTAAGCGGTTTTGCGTGAAAGAGTAACAAACGTCTATCCATCCATAAAAACTTTCTTGTTTATAATATTAGTAGGATTACTATTATTAATCGTTCCAGGGCCGCGACAAACGGCGTCCCACGACAGTGTCGTCCTCTCCCGGCAAGTCGGGCAAGATGAACGTGGTGGACAGCGGCGCCAACATGCACTCGCCGCACCACAGCGAGCGCGCCATGTCCGAACACGCTGTGAGTTACTGCTCTTTTGTACTTTTATGCCTGTTGACACCGCATGCTGATGCCCAGTGATATTGAGACAGACTGCCTTTGAAAGTGTTATGGTATATAAATAAATCTTTGTTATGTCATCCCCCCTCCCTCCATCCCGTATCGCAGCTTTAAATTTGTTCATAGAGAATCAAAATCTAGATCCAGGTATACCTAACTGTTCACTCAGCAACCCAAGACCTATTCGAGGGCGCTTTTAGCTGCTGTTGCTTAGTTTTGAAGTTGTCTCTTCTAGAAGCACTTTCATGGTGCTTCGTTAAAAGTATTCTCTTCTTCGTCTGGTTACGCTTTAAAAACTCCCCAGAGCAAACGAAAGAAGTCTAGAACAAAAAAAAAACTTATTTTGACATGTAATTCTATATTACATTCCCTAGTTCAGGTAATACACTACACACACATACGTATTTTTTTTAGTCAAGTTTTCTCATGTGTAATTTGATATATTGAAAATAAATACATAGATGGTTTCTATTTGCGTGGCGTCGAGACCGATTGTCGCACGTAAATTTTAGTGCGACCGATGCTTGAAGGCGGGTTTTTGCATGTGCGAATGATTTTTGTCCATAAAATGACGTGAATAACATGAGTAGTGGCGTGTTCCCCAACTAACTTTGACCCCGTACACGTAGGAGGGCGGGCAGGCGGGCGCGGCGCCCGGCCAGCCGGCGCGGCGCCAGCGGCCCGACATGGTGCCCGACATCGCTTCCAACACGCCCCAGGTGACAACTTACCAACTTTGTATATCATCATCATCATCATCAGCCCACATTCGTCCACTGCTGGACGTAGGCCTCCCCTAGTGAACGCCACAGAGCTCGATCTTCTGCTCTTTTCCTCCACTTTGTATATACTATACTCGAAAATTTCTCCGAAAAATCTAACGTAATTCTTTGTCCAGCTTTACAGGGTATTGAATACAGAATTTTAAGTATATGTCTAATATTAGTAAGATTAATTTTGTATATAGGTATAGTAAAAGTAAAATGAGCATCATTATTCTAATAAAAGCCCCTAAATAAAATCAGATAAAAATATAATAATTATATACTTTATAAGTCCATATAAAAACTACACTTATTAAAGTAGAAACACTCAATGACAAGATGTCATCATCTTTGGTCTTAATAATTCATTCATATAGAAATGAAATTAGATTGTAGATAATTATAACGATTATTTCGAAATAATTCAGGTTGCATATAAACTAATGAAAAATACTAATAAAATACTTTCGCAATTTAAATATGATTAAAAGACGGGTGAATTTTCTTATTTTTATTTCTATAAAGCTTTAATTCCACAATTTTTTGTAGCAGCAACCTGATGTACAACCGACACCGTCTCTACAGAGAGCGAGGGAAGGTTCCTCCTTCAAGAAACACAACACTGACAATCTTGATGAACAGGTGCGTTATTAAAATTTTTCTTCGATTTTTTTCATTCGGAAACCTGTATCGATATTGAATATTCTGCTAATTTTGAAGGTCAAAAGTAAAAGCGAAAATTCGATAAAATCAACCCATCCTATATTTGAGTTGTATTGTTTTGATTTGTATCCTCTTTTTTGAGAGGGATTAGTCCATAGCCAACGCTAGCCTAGTGTGGGTTGGATGAATATCTCAGGTATGCTAGTTTCCTCACGATGTTTTCCTTCGACGTTTATGCAGGTGATAAATTACGCACGTAACTTCTAGATGTTAGTCGCACTTAATCGAGGTTTTCGATTTCATATTCCACTGTTCATGATTGGCTATCCACAGGTTTTATTAAATTAAACATTCTTAAAATTGTACTTAAATATTTGGAACCTAGGTCCACTAATAAAAAGGCAAGCTGCACTTAGACAAAATACTGCGATGATCTTCATAGATCTTTAAAATATTTTATTTTATTTTCAGGCATTAATCCAGATAGCTACAGAAGCGTTTGTCAAGGAATTAGGGCTCGATTGCGACACAGTATTACGAGGAAATGTTCAAGTTAGGGACCTACCAGCCGGTACATACATAATGAAGGAAGAAAGCCATAAGGTATGTCTAACTGAGAATATCACATATTAATTAAATTGCTGTCTCAATTGACGAGTTCGCTTCTCGTGATTTCTAAGGATAGGAGTGTAAGGTTCAGATTAAAATGAAACAGGTGCAATCGTAAATTAAATTTTACTTTAAGGCCTTAAATGTGCATGAAATTAGGCACAATCAGTGGCGTAGCGTGGGTACCAATTTGCCGCCCGGGGCCGTCTTTGCCGCGCCCTTTTCTAGTAGTATAAAAACAACGTGGCACTTGATGCCGCCCCCTTTCATATGCCGCCCGGGGCCATGGCCCCCTTTGCCCCCCCCCAAGCTACGCTACTGGGCATAATTGTCTATTATATATTCGAATTAAACGTGTTTCTATTCCATTCTATTCTATTACTAGTCTACAGAGCCTACTGTACTGGAACTTTTTCTTTTCTATCCTTAAAAACTAGTTTAATCACAGTTTTCGTTTCCTGTATATTCGTTCCTATACGTAACTAAATTTGGCCAAATTGTCGCCTCTCCAGTGACGATAAACCAATTAAGACGTACAATATTTTATTTCTAACATAGCAACACTTTAAACCTGGTTTTTATTTAAATGATTTATAATTTCCTTTCATAAGCTGTATTATAGCATTCCCGGTGAACCGGAAATTACTCAGGTATGGTTTGTGTGTGATACATTGACAGTTCTACATGTCATGATTAGACCATTGTCACTGTCATTGTCACGTTATTTAAGCAGTATTGTTGACATTTACAAACAACAATAATATTAATGCATTTTTTACTGTGAGAGGATAAATTTATACTAGTAATTTGTGTTGCCTAAATAACGGCACTATTGCCAAACACTAAAAACTAACAGTAGCAAGTTGGCAACGTCGCAAATAGTTGTCATATAATTTTCTGTTTTCAATATTTTTTCAATGACACTGAATGAAAATATGAAATGTTAAACACCTCGTGTGTTGCACTGCAACTCTGCTGCTTATGTAAATCGAATTGAACTGAGGAATCGTCGCCGCGCCGCTCCAGACGCGTACATGTGCGTTTCAATTGTAAACTTGCACTAAATATTCTACCGTCTATGTCATACATTTATTGAAGTGAAACTTTTTTATCGGCGTATGGTTTAATGGCGTAATTTTATAGTTTTTCTGTTACGCGCCAATTTTATTTCTGGGTAAGATTTTTCCGTTATGCGCCATATTTATTTCTAAAGGTGCGCTCACAATGAGCATAATCCTATCTAAATACACGTAGCGTGAGCGTTTTGAGCGCTCAATGGAACACACCTTAAAATTATTTATATTAAATCGCGTTTTTCTGTTACGCGCCTTATTTATTTCTGAAACTCAGTAGTGACGTGAAAAATAATATTTCAATAATAATATAATATTTTATTTATATCTATGATAATAAAAGCCTTTTGCATAAACTTTATCTAATTTAGCTTTATTCAACTAATTTCTGTGAAGTTGTAAATAGTAAATCATTTTTCGAAAAATGATGTCATAAAGAAGTTTCACTTCTGACGTGTGTACACTAATCACACACACATTTTTTTAAAATTTATTTCTTACCACGGACGACTTTAGAATCTCATGACTATGGTTTATTTGTTTTTATGCGATGGTGATTGCATCTTCTTTTGAATTTTCTTTCCTTTGATTCTATCTACTGTGTTTTCATAAAAAAATAACATTCGCTAGATTCAAACTCCACTTGTTTGTAATAAATAATCGTGTTTGTTTGCTAATAAACTCAAATGTTTCGTGACATTTTGGTCATTATAAATCTCTTTCTTGGAAGTGCAATTGTTGTGGGTTGCTAGTCCAGAATTTCAAAAAACGTAATTTGACTATTAAGAATTTATGTCGTTGAAGTGGATTTGGCATTAATGAATGTGGCAGTGACGCTGCAGCTGAAATGTACCTAACCTTTGAAACTACCAGCGGAATAAATGATTAAATGATATTTATTTCTGTAAATAGATCTATAAAGACACATTAACAAATCATGTATAAGATATATTTTAGGATCTAGATGGCATTGGTATTTCCTAATTGACGACCTCTGAGAAGAAATGGCGAAACAAACTCAGAGAATCATGGTCTCTTTTGAAGTCCAAACACCTTTGTTTACAATATGTGAGCCTGACGATGTAGGTCAGTCTGAGATAGGGTAGCCAACCATACTGTTAAAAACAGTATTATACTTTTTTTCCACTCGTTTATACTTTTTACATACCACTGGTATTTTAAGTAATTTTACGACATATTTTACTTAGCTAGCATAATTTACTTAGATTTAAAAAAAATCGAAAACTGTTTCTTTTTATAAAATACTTTTCACTTTATTTTTCTGACTTAAACATACTGCATTTCTTGTACAAAAAGTTGGCAACCCTAGTCTGAGATGGCCTTTTGAAGAAAGCACACTGGTGCTTTCTTCAAAACTACTACTCAGTAGTTAAAGTTATAAATAATAAAATATCTGGATATGTTTAGGATGTGGCGTTGGTATACCTGTTATCTGGCGCTCTGCTGGTCTCACAAAGAGTGGCGGAGGGAGAGGGAGAGGTCCATATGTTCACCGCTTACCCAGGTATGCTAATAATATTTTCTGATATTTAGTAACCATGAAATAAGACATATTTTTCAATAAAGAAATTACCTCGCAAAGTCTGTTCCAGTTCTATACACATTATGTATAAATTCCTTTAGATTAATTGCCGGTAAAAGAAATTACAGCGTTCTTATTCAATTCTGCTATCCTATCCAACATAATTATGTTATCATCAAACAATTCAGCCTATCGCAGACCACTGCTGGGTATAGGCCTCTCCCAAACTGTTATCATATAATCATCAACCCATTATTGTCCTACTGGCAAGGTATCCTCTCATTTGTTAAGGATTAGGCTATAGTCCACCACGTTAGCCTACTGCGGATTGGCAGACTTCACATGCCATCGAGAATATCTCTCAAGCATGCGGGTTTCCTTGCTATGTTTTTCCTTCACCATTTGAGCATGTGAAAAATACACACAACACCTTTGAACTCAAGAAGCTTTGACATCTCAGTCCACTGGTTACACCACTAGGCTACCACTGCTCCTCTGTTCACACACAACAGTTCACAGATCAACTGTTATCATACATATATCTTTAATTTCTCCAGGTGAAGTAGAAGGTGGTCTGGCCGTCCTCACAGGCGAGCCAAGCTTCTTCTCCATACGCGCGAAGCACTTCTCTCGCATTGGTCTGCTGTCCAAGACCACGGTGTACAGCATCATGAGGGAGCGGCCTTCAGTAGTGCTGCATATTGCCAATACCGTGGTGCGGCGTCTATCTCCCTTCGTCAGGCAGGTGGACTTTGCGTTGGATTGGGTAAGTGTTGTTTAAAGACAAAAGTAAACGCTTCAATTTTTTTTTATTGTGATAAGGGGGCAAACTATCAGGCGGCTCACCTGATGGTAAGTGATGACTAGAGATGACTAGATGATGATTAGAGGCTTGCAAATGCGTTGCCAAACCCCTTAGAAACCGTTCAGGTTTCTTAAAATAGGGAGTTACTGAACTGACATCAAACGGAATTCCCATGCTGTCAGAATAGTCACTCCCCCAATGAGCTCTGGTAACCTTACTCACTCGCAGAAAGACAACTATTGTTGATTTACTGCGGTCTTCTGTAAGGCGGAGGTACTTCCCCAGTCGGGCAGCTCAATTTGAGTGAGAAATCTCGCTATGCCCTACCTCCTAAAATGGACTCCGTATTATGGACTTTAATGAATAGTCAACCAGTCCGTGATGTTTCTTAGTTTTTTTACTAGTCGTTTCACAACCCCAGATCGTTTGTCAAATCAAATCAAATCAATGTCTATTTGTTTGAACATAGTAGGTACACTTTACATGCATGATGTTGATTTGGACAAAAGTTTTTTTATATGTAAACATTTTACCTCGAGAATTTAGTTCAGATTGAATATTGAGGAAAACTAAACTAGACAGTGCCTTTTACTATAAAACGAATTTTCAACGAGCTTGAAATTAAAATTCACTTAAAGATACATTTTCATATTGCATGACTGCCAATGCAGGTTATGCCCTAAAAAGTTTTGTAAAGGGCGCGTTTTTCAAAAGGTCCTTGTTAGTTCAGCAAGAAAGAAGATAACATAGAAACAAATATAATTGCAAAATCCTTTCACACTTCAGGTATTCCTCGAATCAGGCCGGGCAGTATACCGCCAAGACGAGGAATCCGGTTCCACGTTCATAGTCCTGAGCGGACGTCTTCGTTCCGTCATCACGCACCCCAACGGCAAGAAGGAACTGGTAGGAGAGTACGGCAAAGGCGATCTGGTGGGGATAGTCGAGATGGTCACACAGACCAGGCGAAGTACCACCGTCATGGCAGTGAGGGACTCGGAGTTGGCGAAGCTTCCAGAAGGACTGTTCAATGCGATCAAACTTAGGTTCCCCGTTGTGGTGACCAGGCTTATTAATCTGTTGGGACATAGGATTTTAGGTATGTTTTTTAAAGCGTTTTATTTACGACTTTATGTCTGAATATCATCAACCCATTATTGTTTTACTGCTGGGCACGGGTCTCCTCTCATTTGAGAGCGATAAGGCTCAGTTTTTTAGGGGTCGGTTATTGTTAATTCAATTAACTAATTAATTTGCTTTTTCTAAAGTTTTGATAAAGTTGATCTGGATGGCTTTTAGTTATCGTTTGATAGACATCTTAATTAGTTTTTATTATGGAACAGAATATATTTGGTTTCAGTTCAGGTTACAGTTTTGTTCTGAACTAATTTGCTGACTTTTGGACCGTATGTTTGTAAGAATAACGTTGAGAAAAGTAATTTACCCCAAATACTACTGATCTATTTTTTTTACATAAACATCCTATGTGCATCCGTATGGTCATATTACCTGGACAATATGGGAGCCTTTCTCCTTTTTAAGACTTCTGTCAAGCATAAAACACTTGCTTTGCTGGTATCACCAGGTTCCTGGCAGAAACCCACAGCAGGTCTTGGCGGCGCCGCAGCCATAGAGCCTCGCCCCTCGCAGCACAACTTCTCCACGGTAGCCGTGGTGCCTGTCAGCGATGATGTTCCTCTCACCGCCTTCACCTATGAGCTGTATCATTCGCTCAGCGCTATTGGTAAGTGATTTTGGACTGTGGACTTTATTTATACAGGGATAGGTGCGATAATCTGTTAGATTATCATGTTTATCACTCAAAAGAGTTATACTCTACAAATATAAATATATCGTATATGTTTATAAAAGACAACTATATGTACAATGTACATATAAATGACTTGACTTTTTGGAATTATGAAACCGCACAAGTAAGTTAAGTTGATAGAAGACATAAATAGACACTTTAACTTATTTTGTAATGTACAAAAATCACTTAAGTTAATTGATATTAATATAGTATTCTTTGTTTACATAATTTAATTTGATTACTTCATCCGATTTGTAAGGAAAGTGTACTTGATGTTCCTCCGTTTTCAACAGGACCTACTGTGCGTCTCACATCCGACGTGATCAGAAAACTCCTGGGACTGACCATCATGGACCCCAATAACGAGTATAGGCTCAGCTCCTGGCTTGCCCAACAAGAGGACAAGCATAAGGTATTGTAAATTACTGCTATTTGACAACACTTTGAAACGAAAGTCAACCTCGACATTGTCGATACATTTTAGAATACACATTATTATTATTATTAATTTAAGAGCTCAGCTCTTGTCGGTGGAGCAATCGCCACGGTTGTCTATCCCCTGCTTTCTCTTTCTTTCTTTCAGAATACACATATTTTATAATAAGAAAAACACCGTATGTATCACCCTGTATATCTTTGTAATATGTTCTGGATCGAAACAGCAAGTTTGAAGGCATAGTAAATAGTTAATTATTGTCCTATAGTCTTCATTAATCTGTAGAATATTGTGTTTTACATCCATAGGTGGCATTGTATCAATGCGACCCGAGTCTCACTCAATGGACGCAGCGATGTATCCGCCAGGCTGACTGTATTCTCATCGTCGCTTTGGGAGACAAACAACCTAGTATTGGAAAGGTAAGTGCACCTATCCTTACCAAGGAGTATCATTTAAAAAATTAAGTGTCTGTTTGTAATTTCAATTTAGCAGTTTTTCACGTAGCTAGTTTAATAAAAACCTTTTTGTATCTTTGTATTATGTCATGCGGCCATGCAATGGCTTTAGTCATTCTTATATCTGATCAATTTTTTTTAGGTTACTTTACCTACGCCAAATTTTTTTTACGTTATTTTTAATAATGCTTTGAATAGACTTCCCGACGTTTATTTTAAACGAACTGCTTTTCGCGTCTTTTCTAGCATCCAAAGTTCGTAGGGTGATGTTGAATAGCGATAGCCTATAAATCTTTCTCAAGATTTGACATATGTAATTATTATTTCAATATCACTAGGTTTTCAGTAAAATAGAAGTACGCGCTATTAGTACAAAAAATCAGTTGCTTGATCGTCAAATGCCGCTACTTCCAGATAGAGAAGGAGATCGAGCGGCTGGCGATCCGCACGCAGAAGGAGCTGGTGCTGCTGCACCGCGAGGGCGGCGCCAACCCGTCCGGCACCGTGCACTGGCTCAACATGCGCAGCTGGGTCAGCCAGCACCACCACGTGCGCTGCCCGCACCGGATGTTCACCAGGAAGTCGCAGTACCGCATCGTGAGTACTGCACTCTTTACTGCTTATCAGCGCATCGGGACTCATTGTTCAGGGGGATTTGGTACCAGTTCGAAGTAATAATCGACAGCGCTTGGGCTAAAAAATACTCATCCCAATTAAATTACCCAAAACATGACAGACGAAATTTCCGCCAAGTTTTAACTTTAAAAGTGTGATGACTTTATTATTTTTTCTCGTGGACCCTCGGTCACCCTGCTAGCCCACTGTTCGCAGAGCGAGTTGTACAGCAAGGTGCTGATGTCGGAGGCGTCGGTGCACTCGGACTTCTCGCGGCTGGCGCGCTGGCTGACGGGCACGTCGGTGGGGCTGGTGCTGGGCGGCGGCGGCGCGCGCGGCGCCGCGCACGTCGGCATGGTGCGCGCTATACAGGTCTGTACTAACATACTCATCACGTATTTATCATTATTTTTCTCTTTCTTCCCCTCTCCCTTTCCCTCATGCTCTATCTCTCGTTCTCTTCCCCCTTTCTCACCATCTATCCCCCTATCTCTCGCTCTCTCCCCCCTATCACCATCTCGCTCTTTCTCCTCCTCTCTCTATCGGAACTAGGCTGGCTATGTGCGACTTGCACCCCCAAAAAATGTTTATGACTGTTTCCATTTTTTTAAGGAGCCACGAAAACTGAAACGAATTGGTCTGATTCCAGTTGCAGCTTTAGTTTGATTTTCTTTTATTCCAAAATGTAATGATCCCGTTTCCAGGAAGCCGGTATCCCGATAGACATGGTAGGCGGTGTGAGTATCGGCGCGTTTATGGGTGCGCTGTGGTGCATGGAGAGAAACATCACTACTGTTACCCAGAAAGCCAGGGAATGGTCGCAGGTTAGTTAATAAATACCTAATAACTGTTTTATTTTGAAAAGCTCTAAATCTCTATTTTTACTTGACATCTAAATTGGAATTTCTGACACGGCGCCTCAGCTTAGTTGCTTAAAGCGTATATTAGGGTTGTGGCCTTAAAACATACCGGCCTAAAATACCTACCACCCTAGAGACAAAGAAATCATGATATTTAATTGTAACAAGTATAAAAAGCTACCAGAACCTAACTGAAATGTTTCAGAAAATGACGCAATGGGGCAAGCAACTTCTAGACCTGACCTACCCTGCCACGTCCATGTTCTCCGGGCGCCAGTTCAACGCCACCATCCGCTCCACCTTCGGAGAAGTCCACATCGAGGATCTATGGCTTCCTTACTTCACAGTAACCACCGACATCAGCTCTAGCTGCATGAGGGTACATAGACATGGTGAGTTATCTTTGGAACCTTTTTTTATTGACTTCTATATGTTTGTCCTTCGTCTGACCTGATGAAAATCAAAGACAGAGTCTAAAATAGGGCATTTAATTCAAGTAAATAGCCTATCTAATTCTGTCATTTTCATTTACAAGAGAAGTTTTAACTTTTATATGTTTGTCTAAAATCGGGCATTCAATTTAAGTAAAAAAAACCCTTTCTGATTCTGACTTTGTCTTATGTCTCACATAATATAGTAAAATTGCTATCTAAGCAGATATATAACTTTTCAAACAATTTGTTTGGTAGCAATGTATCACGCAGAAATAAATTATTGTGTGAGTATTACAATAATATTAATTATTATAATTATCTTTTCCTACTCTGAGTGTTTCAGTTTATAAACACTAATTATATAGGATTTCTTTTGACTTGGTATTCTCAGTACTTCAAGGAATATTTAAGAATGACAGAAATAATTATTTTACGGGACGAAACGTGCAGTTGTTCATAGAATAATAATAAAATACAACGCCGTGAATACTTCCCTTGACATTCATACAAATTGCCAAGTATTAAAAAAATACGGATTTGTTTCTTGTCAGAATTATGACGGCTGCATTATATACTAATTAAAATTTAATCAAGGTTACTGAGTACTTTGGCGTGTGTGTATGACTGGTACTTTAGAATGGCGCTGAAAAGTTGTACATCGATAGATTATTTGCATTTGAAAAACTTGACAATAATGTCAATTAAGAATAGCTATGGTTCTTTTGTTTTTTACTGTTCTAATAATTTAGCTCCGCCCTCCAGAAGGTTTAAGCCAGTGGCTGTTGGTATACCAACAATATTTTGTAGGTATATGTATACTATTTGGACGCTAACTTCCTATTCTTTTCGTCTTTTTTATCTTTACTTGAATAGTAATCCGGTACTGAATTTATTAAGGTAAATTAAATTCGATAACAAACTTCCTGCCACTTAAATCGAGTTAACAAAACGGTCATAAAAAGGCGGCCCACTTACTTAATTCCATACTATTGTAAGCTAATGTTCCTCTCTCTGCGTTTACTGCAAAGGAGGCGGTGACAAAGCTGAATTGCATTCATCATTACATGATTCGCGTGGCCGTTCCGAAAGCCGTACTTGAGATCATTCTTAATACTAATAGCTACTGTCATATTTTTCTTACGGAATTTTGTTTGCTGTTTTTGTTCGCCATTCTAGGGTACCCGAGTAATATGCTTGACCGTTCACTGTCAGACAGTACTAATCTAAGGCCGAAACGAATGACTGCTCAATTTGGCGATTTTTTTGCCATCATAGTTCTTATACTTAATTTATAGTCCGTTGTTTCCAACGTGTCATATTTAGGAAACTGTTCAACCATTTTTTTAATAGATTTCATAATTATTTCTTAGAAAGTTAGTTGAGTCCCTAAAATGCATAAAACTGTATTGATAATTAACTAAAAAAGAAACCTTTGTTACCGCTAAATTAATTTAATTTAGACGTAACAAAATTATTATAAATTTTCGCTGGATAGTTGACTAAAAAGGATACATAAGACAATACGGAATGTAGTTGCATTTTGGTCAGAAATTGTCTCTCAGTGTGCGGTCTAGCTAAAATCAAAGATACGTAGAATATACGTATAATTGAAATAAAAATACTTTTTACGGATTTTATCGCGGTATGTTGATATTATGTATTTTAAAAGTAGTTTTATTTCAATGTCGAATTGGAAGAGTAATAAATCAATATACGTATAATATTTATATCCACAATATGAGCACATGTTTTCTATTGGAGTGATTTCTCACTGAACCGAAGTCACAATTAACACAACACATTCTTGGACAGGAATCTGTTTTTTTGGTTTTCAATAATTTGTAGCTTTATTTTGCACTTTACTAACCCAAATTTAATATATTTTTTATCTATGTTTTACAAGACATTATGCTATCAGTGGGCACGCTTATACCAACTCTTATAAAACGTCCATAAGCGTGATTTTATACGCTACAAAATGCGCTTAAATTATTGATATAAACAAGTAAATAATATATAATTATATGTCGTTATGTGATGCATGTTGATATTGATGAATTTTGTGGTAAATTTTGTTGTTTATATATCTGCAGACCAGATTATTTACATATCAAAGCTACATGATATATGTAAGGCCGCTTAAAAATGAATACCGTTGCTTCATAGACAACACCGATTACTTTTAATTAAGGAGATTGATATTGAAAGTTATTGGATGTGTTGCCTGTGTTCTCAGAAAAAAAATATTTTTCAATATAACTTCAGGCTAAATAAATGAAATAAATAGACAGAACCCCGCAAGTAAATTATTGTAACATATAAAACATAATGTTAGTTTACGTGTATTTGCAGATAATACGCCATAATACTAATAAATGTTTTAAAATTTTTACTGTAATCAGTGGATTTTACACTAAAACTCTCTTATTACTTGCCTTTATTTGGTGTAAAATAATTATTAACTATTTATTTATCAGCAGAGCTTTTTCGTCCGTTGAGCACACACAATGCATTTAAAATATGTTTTTGAACACTGGCTCTCCGGAAGCGAAGCGTAAGAAACATTATACAGTGCAATATTCATCGTTAGCTAGTAGTTGCGTTCAGAAATGTATGTATGTATTCCTCTCAACATACACTCAACAACAATCTTTCTTAGGCAGAGAGTCATCAAAATGCGATGCAGCATCAATGCAGTTGCAAATTCGCCTTACATGTATTCTGAAAATAATTTAGTTGGCTTAGGCTTTAATTCTTATTGTAAAGAGACTGTACAGTTTTATATTATTATTATTTATAAGATTTTTTTTTTTTGAGAATCAAATTTAATAAAATCCAATAATTATCGAATCATAATTTACTTGTGATGTTCTGTCTGTCTTTGTTCAGTCATGAAATAAACGCCTTAACATATTACGACGCATTCCAATGAAAATGTATGAAGTAACTGCTGACCTCGTGCTATCTCTCTTGTACAGCACTGTGCGAGAGCGAGATCGAGCGAGGTCAGCCAGTTACACCAAAATAATCTTTATTGACAAGGATTTTAGATAAATAACTCCATAATGCTTTAGTGAAGCAATGTTTCAATATATTGCATCACTTTGCAGTTTTCGGAGCACAATAGTCTTGCGGGAGCCTATACCGTCATACATCATGTTATGACGGCAATAGCTTTTAGGGCTTTTACGTGCTAACGAAACTGATTCTGCTGTATACAAAACAAACTAAATTATTCTCTGTCTCTTTCTAATCAAACACATCGAAAAAGGAAAAAGAATTTATTCTTGTGTTACCTTTTAAAAATCGAAACGAAAACGCGATCGACCTTCGATTTTTTAAATATACTCATAATTGTAACTTAAATGACTTTGACAGTTATTTTTTGTCCTTTTTCAATGAGGTTTATAAGAAAGAGATATCTTGATTAATATAAGTTTTGTGTCATACACAGCAGTGTCAGTATTAATGTTTTGTTCATGTCATTATGTTTACCCACCAGTCACAGAATACACTGTGACGTGTTTTTTTTTGTTTCATTGTCCGCTACAGTCTACAAACCACACTCACTTGCATTTATATGTTTGTATGATGTCAAAGTGTGTTTGTTACATGCAATTATTGTATTTATGTGTGTATATGTACCGCCCCCCCTCACTCGATGTTTTAAAATCTTTTTCTTGTTAAACTATCGAATTTTTTAAATATATCTATATATTATTTTTTTAACAACGATACGAATCCGACATTTGTCTTTGGGAAGTTGCCATAACTTTTTTTTTGAAAAGCGCTTGTGATTGGTTTACCTAATAATGCTAATTATTTGGGAGTTCATACATTTAAAATGACGTCCATACAATGTCGGGTTGGATGTGATGTAACGTTTGTATGTATTTAATCATCATACATCTCTCATACATTCTCTCATCTTCATGTACATGCATGAGTGTGGTTCTTAGTTATTTTTCTTATTTGTTTACCTATGTATTGATCCTTTAACTTTCCATTTGTAGTTAGCCCGCAGCGGTGGCGCGGAGGCTGCGACCGCTATCATCGTAGCATGATGCATGTAGAACTGTAGCGATGTCTATTATCATCTTAGATTAATCACGACACAGATGCGACACTGTTAACTTCTATTTGGGTTGGTAAACTGGGTGCGTTTCTCGTTCATTTCCTATCCACGGAGTGTGTTGTTTAACTTTGACTAATACGCATAGAATGAACAGAAGGGTCAGATGTCCGTATGTCTGTAGGTTCGCTCTGGCGTTACATTCGCGCGTCGATGTCGCTCAGTGGTTACATGCCGCCGCTCTGCGATCCCGTAGACGGCCACCTCCTATTGGACGGCGGTTACGTCAACAACCTCCCAGGTAAACCAATCACAGAGCTCCGTGTGTTGCGTCCTCGTTACTGATTGGCTGTCTATACACGCACGCACGTCGTTAGGCTGAGTGAAAATATTGTCAAATGATTCGGTGACAAAATAACGAATAATTTTATTTGACAATTGATCCAAAATTAAAACAACGCCACTCTTTATACAACTAAAATACACTGATAGATCGAAATTAAATATTTCATAAAATTATTTGTAAAACCTATAAGCAGTTCAAATAGCTTAGTACTAGTAGTTTTCAAAGACATAGTTCCTTCTGTAGAACTCTGCCGTAGTGAGGTTGTACTGTGTAGAAACGGGAATTAAACACGACTAAACAAATAATTCTTTAGCACACATAGTTCTATGTTCTATCACTATGCCATGAAATCCTTTTCACACATCTCACTTTCAATCACCTTGTATTCTCATACAAAAATCTTTTCATTACTAATACAGATTGCGTAAAAAAACGTCGATAAAAATACTTAAATAGGTAGGTATATTGACACACAGTTCCGTTGTTAAAAATGTTAATTAAAAACTCTGCGACACAAGGGTTGACATAAATAATTGAAAATATAAATAATAGTTGTCTACTAGCTTTAGTCAGTTTAAAAAAAAAAATTATCATAAAAAAAGACAAATATAGACATAAAATGATTTAGTATAAAAACGCGACGAACAAATATTTCTCCAAACAAAAAAAAAAAACTAAACGTCAACGTCACAAAAGTCAATTCTAAATATAAACATCATGATACAAGAAAAAAGAAAAAAAATCACCAACCAGAGACAAATATTGTCACTCAGTCTAGTATAAGGTAAGTGATGGCAACGTCCCCTCGGCCCGTCATCGGTCGGACGTTACAACGGCGGAGTATCACCAGGTGTACTGTGGAGGTACTGCCGGTCCTCCATGAGCATCGCGGGCATCTTCCCGCCGATATGCGACCCCACCGATGGGCATCTACTGCTCGACGGCTGTTACGTCAACAATGTGCCCGGTAATGTATTGTGGAATTATTTATATTGGCAAAAAACTAGGTTGATTTGTGTGTTTTGTCCTTGGGGTTCTATAAGATAAATAATTCTATAAAAAAAACGACTAAAATGTCAGATCCAAATTAAAATAGAACCAAATGGGAAGCACCAACTTTCAAATGAAAAAGAATGATCAATATCAGTTCACCCACTCGAAACTTCTAAGGTAAACATAAAAAAAAACATTTCCTTTTATTAAGTCGGTTAAAAATGTAATTTTTGCATTCTAAATATGTATGTTCTTTTTCTAATAAGTAAATATTAATATTATTAGTAGGTATTTATAACATAACTCTTTTAAACTCTGGGTGAAATCAATAAACTAAATAAACTTTTTTCTTTAGTACTTATTGATCTTCTCTTCAGAATTTCAAAATAAATATTGTTAAAAATATTAACCCTGCAATTACTGTGGGGGTCATAATATCCCATAAAAAAATATTTAACGCTTTTTATAATACTGTATCTACGATATTACAGCGGACGTGATGAGGTCTTTGGGTGCAAAACACATCCTGGCCATTGACGTGGGGTCTCAGGATGATACAGACCTTACAAATTACGGTGACGACTTATCTGGCTGGTGGCTTTTATGGAAAAGGTACGTTATACGAAAAAAAATAGGCCAACTTTATATCTCTCATGGCCCTTTTTGTCTTATTTATGTAAAGTATGTGGTGATATTGTATAGTAACTACAGTAGTACATAATTATTATAAAATCACACAATCATAATTTTGTAGAAAAAATGTAAAATCCATCCATTGCAAAACATAATTATACTTCTCCATCTTTATAAACCATATCCAACAAGTACTGGCATATTATCAACGGACACTGAATTTCTCATTATTTATAAGCAAAACACAGTTCATTTTTTAAAAACTGGCGGGAATCCGCCACTGCGTACTCGAATGTAGAGTTTCAACGTTTGGACGCTAGATGTCGCCTTTTTGTATTGTGGCACATATTATTATTACTGCGTTTTACCATCTAAATACCGTTTTTAAACTTATTTGAATGCATAATATATTAACATTAAACAATTAAATAGTAATTAATACAAAATTAAGAAAATAGAACACTTAAATAAAGACTACCATAATTATTGGTTCTTCAGTCTTGCCGATAGATGTCACTGTGCCGTGACGTCACTTTTCTGAATCGCGGTGTTAAGATTCTCCGCCGTAGAACGACCCTCTCGCCGTACTTTGGTGTACTCATACTTACCTGGCGTAGGGGATACCGTGATCATGAAGGCGGTTCCCCCAGGGCGAGGCCTGCCCATTGCACTGCGGGCGGGTTGACCCCTGCGATTATCCCTAATGTGGATAACTCGGACGCGTAATTTTTGGTAGTGGGGACTGCGTACGCGCCGTCCCCTCAGAATTCCTTGAAACAAGTTCATAGAAATGCTATGATTGTATTATGTATGTGGGTCCACATTACTCTAATCATTACAGTCTAATGTGACAATACTTGTTGAACTATAATTTACTCTCATCGTGCGATTAGAATATAATTATCATAGTATTTTGAGGGCAATTTCAGTAAATTATATACTTTCATGATATAAAATATGGAATTGTTTAAATAATTTATTTATACAATAAATCAATGGAAATAGGTTAAGGTATTTTGAGTGTATTTTCAGTATACATTTTCTACTTTAGATGATACAGTTTATGGAATTTATTTAAATAATTTATTTGGTATAATATAAAATAAATGAATAGAAATATAAGTGAAATCTACATCTATGTAGATAAAAGTTCTCCTACTTTTGATAGCGTTTTTTGTTTTGGTTAGAAATTTTGGTTGCAATATTTACAAAAGTTTTTTGAAAGTGGGTTAAAAAACGAAAAACAACTCACTGATGTGATTCAGACTCACTGGCATTCATCATCATCAGCCAATATTCGTCCACTGCTGGACGTAGGCCTCCCCTAGTGAACGCCACAGAGCTCGATTTTCGGCTCTTTACTCCAGTCGCTACCAGCTGTCTTGCGCAAGTCGTCGCTCCACCTGGCCCGGCGGCCGTCCTTTCCACTGGCCTTAAGAACTACAAATTAATAAGTATTTTTATGTATTTTCAGATGGAATCCATTTACTGCGCCAGTGAAGGTCCCCAATTTGCCAGACATACAAAGTAGGCTGGCTTATGTGTCCTGCAATAGACAACTAGAGGTAAACTTTGTCAACAATCATTGTTCCTTTCCAAATTTTTAATCTTGCAGACATAATACTAGTGAATAAATTAAAAAATTACCTATTTAGGGATGGGAAAATACTTACTGGTGTACCTCCCAAATGTATCAAGAAAAAAAAAGAACAAATGACGATAAATACATTAATACATTACATTGCCGTGTTTGCTCGCTTATGTCATAAGGATCCAGCAGAATATCAGCGTCAGGATATTACATCCTGGCACATGCTGAGCTGGACTCCTGTTTGGTGCGATTGGGCACACACACTTAACTATGTATAATTTTTATTTTTATATCTATGGAGTTTCTTGCTGGTTCTTCTCCATCTTATATCTCCGGTCTTATTGAAATAAATGATTTGATTTGATTTTATTTGATTTCTAATCTTGTATCTGTGTGTGTATCTCTTTTGCGTCAAATATTTTTTTTTCTTTCTTTCTTTCAAAAATGTTTTTTCTTTCTATTGAAAAAAAAATGCTGTCTACTTTAAATTTCCTAACTTATCAATTTCTTAAACGCTCATTATTTTGTCAACTTTGAAATTTTCATTCCAAATATTCACAATTTATAAATCACACCATTTTACTGTTCCGCTCTAGGAGGTGAAGAAATCCGACTACTGCGAGTACATCCGGCCGCCGATCGACGCGTACAAGACGCTGCAGTTCGGCTCGTTCGACGAGATCCGCGAGGTGGGCTACCGGCACGGCGCCGCGTACTTCGAGGGGCAGCGCCGCGGGGGAGGGGGGGGCGCCAGCGGGGCCGCCGCCGCCGGCGCCCGCGCACACGACGCGCAGCCCTCGCTCACCGAGTCAGTACTGTACACTACTTTATTATTTATTTATTTATTAACATATACATTAGAATATAATTACACGTATGCTCCACAAAACTGTGGTATCAGTTTGACTGTGGGAGCTTGAGTCTCCGTAGTCCGTACTATACTATATTATAATAAAAATATGTTGTATTTAACGATAAAATAATTAGAAAATAATAATAATAACATAGTAAAAAAATACTAAACTACTACACTACCTGCTACACTACTTCGCCGATCTGCTTCGAATGAATCTTCTTCTCAATGAAACCCTCAAAAGTGAATTCTACAAACTGCTCCGTTAGTCGTACAGTGCGACTGCCGAGCAATAGTTCTTGGGTTCGATTCCCAGGTCGAGCAGTGTTATTGAGCTTTTCTATGAAATTCTCAGTAACAGTCTGGAATTTAGATTTATGCCCGGTTAATGGCAATAGACTCGTCCCCTACTTGGGGGCGACCCAACTAGAGTACTGTACTAACATGGGACCTAAAACATACCGGTGGAACATGGATATACAGTACACCTCTGTCTAACCCTTCGGGGATGACAGGCGTGGTGGAGTTTTATGTTATGTCAATTTTACAATAGACGATCATTTTTGCATGATCAAACCATCATAGTTGTGTTAGATTTATTCTAACGATAAAATTAAATCTTTGATTTGATCTGACTGTAAAAAAATCCTAAAACGAATTACGCCCTGTATATAGTTTAAACTGTTGGACAATGAAACATAAAAATAAACGAAACAGCTACTTATATAAAGTATTACGTAGGTGTAAGTTGAAATGCCAAAATGCGCATCATCATGAACTGCAGAACATAAGCATCATAGATTTCCACAAGGGACTTAATCAGGTCATCCATCTACGCCACGTCTTTCAGTGATTTCCATTTGAGCACTATTCTAATAAGATTTTGATAGTAAAAAAAATCTATTATGGAAAATTAAAAAAAAAAATGGAAAAGGAGAATTATAAACCGTGTATTCCCGTTCGTCCCCTAGACTTCGTCCCCCGAGGGGGACGAACGGGAATTCGTTATTTATTTTCCCGATGGTCCCTCAAAATTTTTTGGGGGGACGAATGGGAATAATTTATTAATTCTTTTTCACAGTTCTAACCTAAACAAATAATTATGAATAGGACTGATTCGGTTCTGGCACTTCGCCGGCCGCTGCCGCGGCACGCTCGCTTCGCTCGCTCGGCTCGTGCGTTGTGGTCACAGTTCTAACCTAACCTAAACCAATAATTATGAATTGGACCGATTCGGTTCAAATTTAGTGTGCAATTCAGTATTTTTGGTTGTAATTTCGAATATTTTGATTGAAAAAAGGGGATTTACAGTTAAAGTATTAAATACGTAGTACAGTCATTTATTTGATAAGCTGTAGGCTTCTGCACAAATCTTTTTAGTGGGACGAATGGCACTAATCGAAGAACATATTCCCATTCGTCCTCTCTTGAATTAGGATTGGGACGATCGGGAACAAATTAAATATTATTTTTGTAAATTCCCGTTCGTCCCCCTCGGGGGACGAAGTCTAGGGGACGAACGGGAATACACTTTATAAACTACCACGTGCCAAAAGAAATAAGCGGACGAAATCGCAGGCCACATATGAATGTATATACCAAAAATACTTACACATTTTCCAGCAATCTTTTTATTACACTAGCAATGCGTTGCAATGCCTCTTATTCTATGTTAGCACAACCTGCATATAGTAGATATGATGGGAGAAAGATATCTCTAAACTTATTATGTATCAGAAACATCCAAATAGCATGGCATTTTCATTTATATACACGGTGAATTTTCTTTGGAGTCAGTTCCATTACATACATTACATTACATTATAATATTAGCTTGAAAAGACTCAACATAGAGTTCATTGGGATCACGATTTACCTAATAGATGCAGATATCTTGATTTTATTTTCATTCGTACGTCCATTTTCATCTTAAGTATAGATTATAAGTTTTTTTTTCGAAATGTCATTTTCCGCTCATAATCCAACTAGAATTCATCGTGTTATTACTCATGTATCGCCCACTTGTGGTCCACCTTCCAGTATGCAAGCTTAACATTTCATTCTGAGGAGCATGTCTTGAGTATCCGCTTCATAATCATTAAATAAATTATTGTAATAATGGCAGATTTACATTTGATTACTTTGATTTTAAATCCGACCCTAGCCAGTCGTGTATCGATGCTGAAATCGTTTTCAAATCAATAAATTTATTAGAATTCCCTACTGACAAATTATTCTGTTTCGATTTGAAGTAGTAGCCAACGAAATTATTGGATAAATGAGACATTAAGAGGGTGATTAGGTGAGGGACCGACTTTCCTATGGCATTAGATACACCCCGCTAGCGTAAAAATAATAATAATAGTTTTTGATTCAATGTAAATCTGCCATAACATGAGATCTCTCTGGAATAAACTGTCGGTGAAGGAAAAAGGCATGTTAAGCTGTAAGTATCTTAGAATAAAACATTCTGGTTCGCTGCGGTCTTCAAGAGATTGCAGCATTGCTGGAGAGAGAGCCTCACAATTGAGTTAGTAGCCTGGAGCAGTAGTGAAACGTTCTAGTTTGTTCTATGAGGTACCGATACGGGACCACGTACTACGAGGGACAGCGGCGCGGCAGCCGAGCGGGGAACGGGGCGCACGATGCCCGCCGCCGTTATACTCAACCCTCGCTCACTGAGTAAGTGTTGCCAGACTAAAATATCTGATAAACTTTTCTCCTTCTGCGCCCTACTGCCGGCGACAAATTGATTTCAAGACTCGGTGACAAAATATGTCGATGCTTTTTGTCTATCTTTACAAAACTAGCTCTATTCTCAACTGATAGAAGTATTGACTGAGGGGTTTTCTGTCGCGGCATTTAACCGGAATGGGGAGGTGGGGTACTCCGTTCCTATCTCCCCCCGTAGGTCTGTAGCTAGACTAGACATAACAAAATGTGTTGTATACATTATATTTGACAGAATCAATGTATATGAGTTCAGGTTATACTTCTCTGAGACTAGTGTAGAATACATTCTATTCTATTCTACTTCTAATCTGTTGCAATCATTACACTTTGCCCCACCAAGCTGCCCCACTAGTGGGGCAGATTCCACAACCCTCAAATTTGCAGTGGAATCTACCTCACTAAACAGACTTTAGTGGGGCAGTTTCCACTAGCTAAAAATGTGGATTCTGTAGGTTTAGTAGAATTTGGTAGGTTTGCTCATAATTATTTTTTTAGTATTAGTTACATACTGTTGGCATTAGATGTAGTAAATACTAGTGTTTTAAAATCTGTTTAGTGGGGTAGATACTGCAAATTTTAAGGTTGTGGAATCTGCCCCACTGGAGGGGCAGCTTGGAGGGGCAAAGTGGAATGATTCATCTGTTGTTATTAGGTTGACTCTTTTGTCAATTTATTTTAATAAGCTTTTTTATGTTTGTTTTGTGCAGAAAGCTGATTTAATCGGCGCAGTGTTTAACTTCAAGTTCGTGTTGATTGTTTAACGTGCTATATGTGTTTTATTGTATTAACTGTCTTCTTTTGTGTCCGTAACAGTGTGTGTGGTGGTATTTCATCATCTGTTGATGGTTATGTTAAGAAGATCATTTGTCACTAAACAAAATATAACGGATCTCTATTATCACCAGCTTTCATTAGTTCACTGTTTGATAACTCGACATTACACATAACACACCATATAGAGTATTTTGTTTTTTTAGGCATAAGCTATTAGCCACTAGTTTTCATATAATCACTACATAATGTGTCGTAAAACCTCAATTCATCCAATGTCAAAATAGGATTTTTGCTCTGGCTGTATCTACTCAAAGAATTAACACAAACTCTAAGAGATAAATTACTAATAACTGTTTTTTTTTGCTACAAAAATTACGATAAGAACGGAACACCATATAACAGATTAAAAAAACTAAATTTTGATTTAGTCGTTAGTAGAGTAGCTATTAAAATGGATGCTGTAAAGATGCTGTACCGCCATTCTTAGCGCATTGTGTCCGAGATTCTCTCAGCAAGCTCCTTAAGACAGGACCGTTACATATGTTCGCCGTCTCTATTTTGATAAAAATACTTATCGTTAACGGCAGTCAGAAATCCGACAACCCTGAAGTATTAGTGTCTAATTCGTGCAAACTTATTCCAAAATTTGGTGTACATAATTAACTGTGGGAAAATTTCAAACGAACATTTTAAATTGTTTATCACGAATTTAAACGAATATTATCCTGTATATTTTTGCCGTTTTGACCCACATCGTATGAATAGATTTTAATATGTATAATATTTATTGTTATTTTGTGTTTCCAGCTACACATTCACGGACTTAGCCCAAATGGTGTGTTCAGTCCGCACGGCCCGCGACGTGGACAATGATTCCTCTTCATCATCAGACTACGAGGAAGACCAGCGCCACTTCGAGGGGTACGCGTCGGAGCCTAGCGCTGGAATACTAGAGGTACGACCCGTATATATTCAGATATATAATAGGTTATAGAACATATTACCGATCTCTCCTAAACTTCAAAATAAAATGCTTCGAATTTCTGGAGCGGACTTGTCAACCGCGCCAATTTTGACATAAGTCACACAATAATCCATTGTGTTCTGTTTAAATTGCAGTTATTAACCTAGCGAGTTGTGTTCAATGTAGTGAATGATGTTCACGAATGGCCGAGAAAATATGGCGTGACTAGATTTTATTTTTTATCTTCTAAACTGCACTTATGCTGGTCGCTCGAGGGAGCTATTACAACGTAACTGGAGACTTGCTGAAACACCATAAATAATGCTTCTAGCCTATTCCAGCCAAGCAGGGAGCAACGCCTGGCTGTTGGTTAAGTATTCTTAGCAACAACAGCTAGGTTTTACTCCCTAGCCTTGCCTACCAGGTGGTAGGCAAGAGTGGAATAACCAGACCGACATTCCCCACCTTCGGTAGACGAACAATAAGGGTAATGTTCGATACTCATCGAACACATAATCATCAGTAGTTTTGGCTCCAGTAGGTTACGCAGCCGCACCAGCGGACTGCGCGATCCACGCGAGTCAGTGCTCGATCAACCGGCTCACTTGTAGCACTCATTAGCATTAGATAGCCTAAAGTCGGGATAAACTATCTCTAAATCTTATCTCGGACTTATCATTTAGCACCCGAAATATCTAGCAGCTCATACCGTGTCGTTCAGGTAAACTTCGGTCTATAAAATACATATATCAAAATACATAAAATTACCATTTAACTAATAGATAATTAAAGGACCAAATACATAATTCTTATTGAAAATATTATCTATTTTATCTACCTAAAAAAATATTTAAATAAGTCCTGTATTTATTTTCCAAAACACTGGCTTTAGATATTTTGAAGCTAAATAAGGAAGTGAAATTGTAAATGTGTTGATACATTTTTAATTTACTTCAGTCACGTGTCTAATGTGTGTTGGTTGCTTTTTAACTGTTTTGTATATAGTCTGTGACCTAGTTTAGTTTAATTTTCATTAATTCTGTGGTTTTGCTTACCTTGGCTATCTAGTTGTCTTGTGATTTTAAGAATGTGCGTTAGTAATCTGTTTTTGAAATAGAAAATGCAGAAAATAGTTTGTAATATAAAAAGTTTATACTTTAAACAAATAAGACTATTCAACGAGGACCATTTTGTAAATACTTACTAATGATTGATTTGTGAGAGAGTATATATAATATATTTTATTTAAAAAAGACATCTTTTTGTTATATTATTTATATAACACATATAATAAAAATATGTATGACAGTCATGATTGTAGCTCACTTAATGTTAGACTTCTCAATGTACTTTCAGCATAAGACTGTTTGAACTGTTAATAATTTCTATACTTTGGCGACCCGATTAGCCCAGCGGTAGTTAACGCTGCCTTCTGTGCTACGGGTCCCGGGTTCGAATCCCTGTAGGAACAAACGTTAGTGTGAAATTTGTGTCCGAGTCATGGGTGTATCTATGTATAATAAGTATGGATTTACAACACAAAAACTCGTATCCGTAACACAAGCCTCGTTGCTTAGCTCGGAACTAGATGGCGCTGTGTCATAGTGTCCAGGAATATTTATTTATTTATTTAGCAGTATATCAACCTTCTAGTATCCGTAACATAACGCAAGTTGCTTACCACGGAACTAGATGGCGCTGTGTCATAAAGTCCAGATATATTTATACTGTCGTGTCATATGTCTGAAACGTTGATATGTGTTCAGATGTCGTCACGCCTAGAGGACGGAGCGGCGGCTTGGATCAGTGACACAGAATTGGTGGGATATTGACAGCACCGCACTGTAGTTTGACTGTACACGGTTTAGTTTTTGATATTATTTGCCGGCTGTGACGTCACTGCCTTGCTCTCATGGTTTAAGGGAATTTTATATTCGTTCTTTCTCTGCATGTTGTCGTTTTAGAGAATTACAGATACTGGTTTGATGGGAGATATTAATGAACTAACTTTTTATGTGTAAAGGGATTTTTTTAATACTTAATTTTTATTTAAAAAAACCTTGCACCTTTATTTACAATGGTTTCTCGGATTGTAGTTACTGAAATTAATGATACTGACTAATATTGCTACAGATTTGAAGTCTGTCGCTAAAATTAATATAAAAAAAGAATTAATAGGTATAGGAAATTATTCGAAATTAATTTAATTTATTTTTAACCACAAATTACGGTATTTTTGTTACGTTGTGTGTATTTGTTTAACTCTACAATTAAGTTGACTAATAAATTATATATCATAAATGGTTGTTAAATAAATTAAACCGGGTGGAATCCACCCTTGCGAAACAAATGATATTGCTATAAAAAAAAAAATTGCTTCTTTTCTTTCGAGACGACCAGTTTTGGCTGTTTGCTAGTCCGACAGGAAAAACCAGTTTATAAGTATATATTATAATAGAGCTTAAATTTTTTTTAGCACACGTATTTTTGCTTATACACTAAATTGTTGATATTGAAAACATTGTTAGTAAATTCTTCACAATTTTGTCCAGAATATTTGGTTTATTTCATTTAAAATACAACTTTAAACGTACTCAGATTTTATTATGCTATGCAAGTATATGCTAGAGCTGTTAAACAATAACTATAGTCCTATGTAATAAAGAGAGGGTGTTATCAGAGAGTCATATTTTAATATACTGTATTAAAATATGACTCTGATAACACCATGATATTAAAAAAATGCAACGACTTAATTTAACTCTTTGTACGCCACTGTCGGGTATAGCCGACCAAAAAGAAAATGATTGCACGGTGACACTGTCGTCGTCGGCAAGGGACGACGAGCTTCGTGTCCACATTTTCATTTGTCGGCTATGCTCGACAGTGGTCTTCAAAGGGTTAATGATAGATATTTGCGATGTTGCCAACTTTCTCCTTGCGTCCTCTCAACGCTTACTTGTACATAAATCCCTTGCCAAGTTTAGGTTACGTTTAAATAACAATATCTGTTCCTTTCGTAGATGGTTTTTGGAACTAAAAATAATATATATCCTATATACAGAATGTTGTAAATAATCTGGTAAATAATAAAACTATTCTGGCCCTTGTAACCTTCATAATTAATTACAATACTGTTTTAATATACTTAATATTAACCTGTGTTGTCACGTTTCCCATACTAATAATATAAATGCGAAAGTGTGTCTATCTGTCTATTACCTCTTCACATTTAAACTGCATAACTGATTTGCATGAAAAAAATTATGGAGATAGTTTTGTCCCAAAAATCATCCCTTAAAAGGGTGAAACGGGGGGGTGATCATTTCTTAGAAAAGGGTAGAAATAAATAAGCAGGTTGGACAGAATTACTTATTACACTCAGACGGAGTCACGGGCAAAAGCTAGTGACTATATAAAATTAATTGGTTATTTCCCATTTAACAAGATATTAATTGAATATATAATTGATTTGTCAGGAGGGGCTACGCACGCGCCGCGTCGGTGGCTCCCTGTCGCTGTCGGAGGACGAGGTGGACTCGGAGGCCGAGCTGTACGACCCGCTCAACAAGCGCGGCGGCGGCAGGTGAGACCCCACCCTGCACGACCTGTGCAAAGCCCTCTACCAGTACGCGCACGGCGCACACTCCGGCAAGCACTAGCGGGGCCGGCGCCCACACACTGTGCCACTAACTGGTGTAACATTGCAGTATATATCACAGAACTATTCGTTGTCCGGAATTGATAACACGTACGCTTTTGTTTCTTAAGAGAGAGAGATAGATATACTTTTTTGTCTCTTTCCCTGGCTAGTTTCTCCACTAGTCACGGATAAATGTGAGTTGTGCTGTTTATACAAATGTGAGATTTTTGTATGTAAAATCTCCGGGATATTATTCGGAGGCGTTATTTGTTCCTTTAGTACTTTTTACTATCAGATACGGTTTACGTGTTTGTAGTTGTTTCATTTGTATGAATGTGTGAAGGTTCTGTAGAGTTTTGACGTTCAAATGTTTCGTGTACGCTTTTTTAAATGTCACGATAGATAGATCCGGTAGGCACCAATAGTATGTGGCGGGAAAATGGCAATAATGTTGCAGTGTATATGTGTAAAGATACTGGATGTTCCAGTTGGGGTAGTTCTGAAATTAATTTAGTATGAATTATGTTAGTAATATGAAATTATGTAGAATTTGTAATGCTTACAGCGAAGGCTCGCGCGCACAGACAGGCCAAAACGCAACGCATTAATTGAAAAGTTATATATCTCATTTTTTTAAGAACCCAGTTATGTCTATATCTATATAATACTATGTGTCTATATAACAAAATCGGGGTATTACCATTTATAACTCAAGAACGGCTGGACCGATTTCCATTTAAATCATTGATTTGTTGGATTTGTCTCTGTCCCGAGAAACAAAATAACTTACAAAACATTAAAAAAAATTACAAAAAGTATTTTTTTCAGCAGCTATATTAACACTACGCACATTTATTGATTCTAAACGGTTTTTGTTTATAAAAAGTCATACAAATATTAAATCCAGCTATTACGTTTCCTTTTTTTTAGTATGAACACGTCGTCACACAAATGCAGAACTGCATTAATTAGAAGCAATATAGGACCTAATTGAAATGGTAGTTGCGATGTCGCCTTCCAGTGCCGCTCAGTGTGCGCGGGCCTTAACTTTTTTCATATAGTAAGTATGCTTTAAAGTATATGACTAAATAATAACTATAATACAAAAAGCAACCCTAGTGTAAACACAATTGAAGTGAAAATTTTAGAGCAATAGCAATGCGTATGTGAGATTTTTAGTTTTTAGAAGAAGTGCTATTGTAAATAGTCGAATAGTATGTAATTACTAAATTGTAGTGATTGAGCCAATGCTATATTATAGAGTTTGATAGTATGTCAGTACACTAAGACTTACAAATCAATGCAATTTAATGTAATTGTAGAGTAATACATATGAATATGTAAATAATTTCCACAATTGATACATTAAATGCTCGGTACGTTTACTACGTTCTGGGTAACGATGTGACAGATTTTTTGAAAGAGGCTTAAATTGATCATATAGTGTAATAAAAACACATTAAATATTTTGTTTTTTGAAATGGGGGCAGCTAATGATATTGGCCCGACGACCCAATTAGTCCAGCGGTGGTTAACACTGACTTCTGTGCTGGTCCTGGGTTCGAATCCCGGTAGGAACAAATGTTTGTGTGATGAGCATAAACATTTATCTATGTATAATATCTATGTAATTACAAAATAAATATACCTATATAAGTATATATGTAGTATATCAACCATCTAGTATCCGTAAAACAAGCCTCGTTGCTTACCTCGGAGCTAGATGGCGCTGTGTCATGATGTCTAGGAATATTATTCGGTGTCTTATTGTAATTATAACAAGACTACCAACACCTCAGTCTGCCCGTGACCACGGATGCTGTAAAGGATCAACCCAATCTTTGGTATTCAATAATATCAATATACCGCGATGTAAAAAGTACTATTATTTTAAAGGTTGTATGAATGTAAAATATTATAGCCAGTCAAATTGTTTTCAATTCACTCTCGATACTAGATGGCAGCACTAGATTAGAAAAAAAAAATGGCTGATGCATAGAACAACATTTTATCTTTATTAATATTGCTGAAGCGCAAACATATTATGTGAAATACAAAGAAACTTATTTACAATTTTAATAAAGTAATTAACAATAGTGTTTAATGCACATATGTTATAGTTCGCTTAACGAAATGATAGCCACGCATTTTAGATATTTGCCTTTAAATAATATTTTTACATCTCCGATATGACTTAGATATAATATGGCATCTCCCATATGTAAGAACATTTATGTACTTCATCATCATCAACCCATTAACGTCCCACTGCTGGGCACGGGTCTCCTCTCATTTGGGAGGGATTAGGCTATAGTCCACCGCACTAGCCTACTGATAGACAGACTTCACATGCCATCGAGACAAATCTCTCAAGCATGCAGGTTTCCTCACGATGTTTTCCTTCACCGTTTGAGCTTGTGATAAATACGCACATAACTACCGGAAAGTCAGTGGTGCGGAGCGTGCCTTGGGTTCGAACTCGAGACCTTTGACGTCTCAGTCCACTGGTCACACCTCTAGGCTACCACAGTTCTTTATGTACTTTTATTATTATGTACTTACGTAATTATTATTATTGTTATGTATTGACTATTGTTTTAGAGCCTACATAGATATACATAGTGATTTTGTTCAAATGTACGTTTATAAGTAGGTAAATATAAAGAAATGTGACAAATACTCAAGGGCAGGACGTATAATGAATTATAAAATAAAAAAATAAAAAAAAACTAATAATCGAAACTGTATTTTTTTTTTCAAAATACATCCTTTAACACATTATAGCGCCTGTTAGTGTTTCTAATAATAAACAAATTCGGAGTAGTAATAGGCTCTGAATTAACTAAGCAGAGCTAAGAATATAGTAAAAAACACTGGCGAATTAAGAACCTCCTCCTTTTTCAAAGTCGGTTAAAAGTCCAATGAGGCTGTTTTAAGTTTTCACCAAAATTGGGATCAGCTCTTTTGAGTATTTTGCGCTTTTCCTTATAGTGTCCGATTTGGCTATTTACTTGAAAAAGTCACTACGTATATAATATGTTGTTCACGCTGTATAAGATAATGCTGTGATAGTCTAGAGGTGTGACAAGTGGATTGTAATGTCAAAGGTCTTGAGTTTGATATGCACTACTGAATTTTTGAAGCTATATGTGTATTTATCACATACTCAAACGGTGAAGGAAAACATAGTAGTGAAACCTGTCTGCGAGATTTTCTCGATGGCGTGTGAAGTCTGCCAAACCGCACTAGGTGAGGAAATTCCAACAATGGGAAGTTAATAGTTTGATTACATTCTGTAATCAAATAATTTACTGTATGTGCCTGTTACACTGATTATGATTATAAATCTTATAATAATGTATGTTGTCTTCATGGTCAACTCAATTAAAAGACGCTAGAAGGGTATTATAGGATGCTTTTCCACAAATCCCCTCTGTTTTTCAATTAGTAGCCCACCTATAGGGATTTTGGGGAAAAACTTGCGGCACTCGTTTTAATTTAAATAGTCGGCTTACTTGAGCACAAACCATTTAACCGCTGCATTGAATGTGTTTGAAGACTCAAGAAGAAAAGCTATAATTAATATTATAGCTTTTCTTATTGAGTTTGAGTTTTTATATGATTTATTGTCATAAGAATTGTTTTATTTTATATTTTGTCCTTAGAAGTGCTTGCATATAAAGTTCAATAAGTAATACTTCTATTTCCTCAACTTTTTCTTTGTACTCCTGATGATAATGATGATGATGGGTGGCACAATAATTCAATATTTTTTATTTAAATATTATATTAATATTTTTGTCAATTTTACATTATTTTCATAATGAAGAAAATACTTATTTCTCGGTTTATGTTTTGGATGATAATTTTTCATTCAGATTTTTAATACCATACATTTTTATACTCTGTGTAAAATATTTATTTGTTAATATTGTTGTTGAATCATATTAATAATATTTTCTGTGTTTTTAATACATATTCAATTATAGCATACTCGCTTTCAAACTGTATAACGATTTTATCGATACAAGTGATTCTCGATATGATATCGATATTAGTGTACACCTTTGTAGATAATAATTTATTATTTAGTCTAACCGACTGAATGTAGCTTTAAGTATGCCTCGAGGCACAAAACGTGTTTAAAATGAAACCAAATGTCTAGCTCAAATATTGTAATTCGTAAATGTAATTTATAAAGTAAAATAAATGCTTATAAATGAATTATGGAGTCTTATTTATATACATACGTACCAGTTTACTTTTCAGCATACATGCCATTACGCCTCGCCTGTCGTCCCCGAAGGGTTTGGCAGATATGTAAGGTACACCCAAGTTTCAGGTCCCATGTAATAGGGGGCGAGCCTATTGCCATTAAGCGGGCACAAATCCAAATTCCCGAGCTGCTACTGAGAATTTCATAGAAAAACCCAATAACACTGTGCTCGACCTGGGAATTGAACCTGCCTCTTGCTCGGCAGTCGTGCTGAACGACCACTAGACCAAGGAGGCAGTCTACCTTTTCAGTTATGTTTATAAAACGTAGCCTATCCAGACAGACTTCAGTAAGTCTGGAAGTCAGCTGCAAAAATAACTGCCCCACATTGGGACTCAACAGTCGTGGGTGCGTTTATAACACAATTTTTCACACACACTAACGGTCAGACCCGGAACAACTGCCTGTGTGTTGTAATAATAATTGCTCCGTCCACAAACCGATCGGACAGCCACATCGCCAATCGAGTCGTTATCAATATTAACGGTTGGTTCTTCTGATCAGCTGATTAGCTGAATAGTTTCTGAGATAGCTAGACTTCTATATTCCCATAGAAATAAAACAACATTATTAATGGTTTACTCCCCAAGATACAAACAGTGGTCTAGTTTGGGGGTCAATAACATAATAACTTTAGGATTGGATTTGTTACTGTGACTTTATGTTAAACTAGCTTATGTTATCAAACGTAAAAGGACTGAATAAAACAATTCTATTCTTTGCAATATTTAATTATAATGAAATTTCTTTATGTGAGCGTTAATAAAGAAGTCAACTTATAATCGGATCTCAAAACGTAACTACGGGCCTACCACGACCACGCTGTTCAATTTTAAGTACCTCAGTAGCTTACAAATGTAGTGCTGCCTCTTTCACTCGCCTGCAAAGTGAAAGAAATGGCACTATATTTAAGGGCTACTGAAAATTGTGTGCCTGATGAGTATCAGGCCAAGATTTACTAAGTTATATATAACTTTGTGCGTTGATAGCATCAATCAAATGCTGCTTCACTTCTCCGACACGATTCAAATAGCTATGCACATTCACAATGTTGGCATCTTCGCCGTACTCATTCCTGATAGTTTCCACATTTTCAATACACATCGTCCTATAGTTGTGACCAGTTTCAAGGCCATAAGATGTAGTTTCTGTCGTACCGTCCCATTGCTCGTGCGTCCTAATCTTTATGCCTTTGATAATTTTCTTCTCCCAAGACATCTTCAATTCAGCCCTGATGTCGGGACAGTCGCATAGATTAATCAACACCTGCATAGCTCGTAATTGGAGTACAGGTAGGTTATGAGCTGTAGCCAACGTCACTACGCGCTTCACTAAGTCATAAGCGAACTCTTTTGCACGCCATTTCGATTTGGTCGTCAGCGTGGTTTTCATCATCAGGCCAAGAGAGGCTATGATCACCTCCACATCGGGGGATACCAGGTAGTTGAGTAAAACCCTTGTCATATCATACTTGTCCGCTAGCTGCTGGCCAACGCTGTGGTTACATAGCTGGGACATGCAATCCAGTGCTGCTTGCACGATTCTGTATTGATGAAATATAAGCAGTTTCCTCATTACTTGAAATGCGTTCGCTTTCAGCGGTTTAACGGGATCCCAGCCTGCTAAGTTTTTTAAGGAATTTATGAGGAATATTACGATTCCCATATGGTCGTTTTTAATCATTTTGAGAACGCTCTCGATGATTTTATCATTCTTGATGATAATTTCGCAACAGCAATTGTCTCGGGTAAGAGTCTTTAAGAAGAGCGCCGCTGCGTATCGTATTTCTTTGCGGTCTCGCATGATCAAGTATATAATATGGTCTATCACGATCGGACGAGACATGATTCGTTGTCTGCCCTGGTATTGATTAGCAAGGCGCATAAGGATAAGGAGAACCTTCTCCCGAACGATAGGGTCGGGGTCTCTCATAAGATTTATGAGTCTGTATACAATGTTCAGGTTTATAAGAAACACTGCATTCTCGGAAATTTCCACCTGTAATGAAAGAAAATTCTTCTATAGGTAAAAGAAGTCATGAGAACCTAGATTCTGATTTTCTTTTCTTAGTAATAGCTAATTCTAGATAAATATTAATTACGTGTTAATGAGGTCACCAGTCAATAGATTCGCCACATTACCACAAGGAAGAAAATGATAAAAGGAACTGAAATGCTAGGATTTAAAGTAATATTAATATAACGGGACTACCTCCGTAAAATGATGTAGCTTTATTTTCAAAGCCATTTGATGATCATAGATAGATAACGTTAGATGCTACCCAACTAGCAAAAAGTGGTTTTTATACTATCCTAGAACCATCATTTATCGAAGACTATATGAGACTTATATCCACATATAAGTCGCGAAAAGGGCCCACTTTATAAGTCTACTTTTACTGATATCGTATTTATATTAGACCGCTGAAATGCCATATACGCCTATATTGCTCCTGTAATTGAATTACGTCAATGTAATTACTCCTGTTAATCTCAATATAAGTAAGTTATAGTAAACAAAAAAATAGATTAATACGCGCCTAGAAATGCTTCTATAAGCTGTATCGAACATTGTTGTGCTCTGTAAAAAATATTTTTAACATCTTGAGTTATTTATATGAATCAGAATTTATTAATGTCAACCATAGTAGAAAAACAAAATGTTATTGTTGTTAAATTGTTAGTCTTATAGCTTATTCGTAGGGGAACAAGAATTTTCTGTGAAATCTATCATGGTTTTGATATCAATTTTAAAGCGCCTCTTGAAATTTGCTTATTTACATTTTAGTATTAATTAATATTATTTATATATTATGAATGCAGCTGACATTTTCTAAGTAAAATATTTCCAAGTGTGACATAGTGCTAAAATAAGTATTTTTAGCATTTCCAAGTGTGACATAGTACCAATATAAGTATATTGGTTCTATATTGGGTTATCTTAAAACCGAAGAAGGTTTGCCATTGTTACCGATTAGGGTTCCGCGATGCCCAGATGAATCAATGAACACAATATCAGTTTTATTTGCTTTGTATAATATTTGCATGCTGTGAGCTCTCATAATTGAAGGAGTACACTGACCTTATAATGTATGTGACTGATTATTAATATATTTTTGTGTATATCCTTTGTCAGAAATCCTTAAGCAATAAAATGAAAATCGATTGATATTTATTTAAAGATAATTTAAAAAAATATTTTAAGGTTTGCTCCACGTGCTAGGTTAAACATTGATATTTTTGTTGGCTTAATTATTTACCTAATAGGTAGTCGACGATTTTTAATACAATAACGCAGTAAATTTTAGTTATAATCCGAAAGTTCTTCATGATTATCACTTTCGCTCAAAGATTCGGTACTTTCGTAGTCCGAACCTCTTCCATCTAAAGTAGTACTAACATTTCTTGTCCGGAACCCTCGCTAGAATTCGCGATACGATCTTCACCAGTTAATTAAAAACATCGGTGCTCACTGCGGTTAACATTTCTTTATGTTTTTTTTTATCAGATCCAGTTTTTTTAAACCGCTTCCCTTATTCAATTCAATTTTTCAATGTTTGAAGAAAAAAATCTTGTAATCAAAATGGCTGTGTCAAATCCTACAATAGAATTTGCAAAACTATATAAAGCGTATTTTCGCCTGTACTGGTCCATACAAGCAAAAGTGGCTTCTTAAGAGTTTTACCCAAGATTGTTTGAGATTACTTAGACAATAACACTACTGTGGAATGCCTATATAAACATGTCTAGGTTTAAAACGGCATACGATAAATCTAAAAAAAAATATTGGTAACGTTTTATCCTACCGAGTGCTGTTATAATCTTGGTGATTTATTACTTTTAAAACGTGGATACGAAATTCATTTAACATTTACTTCTAAGCTTATGTTAAACCAAACCAACCAATACATAAATGACTTATACTAGTAATTTATCTTTAATTTACTTATATTTGCCACAAAATATTAGCTTATATGAGGCTATAAGTAAAAATAACAAGAGTCATTGCTCCTCAGTGCATATCTTCCTGGTACATGCTCCTACAGGAGTATTAGGATTTAAATAGCCCGTAGATGTTATCTTATAGGCGCATATAAGTCTGACTTACCGGAGTAATTACTCTTGAGTGTAAATACTCTAATTTCATGCTTTTATAGGAGTCTTGATCCTATATTTGTCAGAAGATATGATCCTATATGCTGATATAAGTACAAATTATAGGATACAACGTAGTTGAGTAAAAATAGCATGTATTTATGCTGTTAAAAGCGTAGTAGCAACCACCAAAACCTTTATCGGAGCTTTATAAGTCCAAGTAGCATTATAAAATCGTATTCCAGGATAATTTTGTTAGTTGGGTAGTTACATGTTCCAAAAGCTATTGAGAAATAGTTACCGCATCTAATATAGAATGAAGGGCTTGCAACTTCACTAAGCTGTCGTCAGAGTTGAGTTCCCTGTTGATGATGCGAAGGCCTAGGCGGCCGAAGCCCACGTTTGCGCGAGTCACGTCCACACATGGGCCGTACAGCGACGGTTGCATCGACTCCATTCTTTGTGCTGGAGGAAGTTCTACGAGGAAGGAATTTTACTGTATGAATGGGAATCAAAGTCAAGTCGTATCAAGAGGTGAAACAGAAAGCAGAAGATAGGGAATAGTGGTGATTGTTTTTCAAGTGTTGAACTTGCAGTTGAGAACTAAATGGTTGCTTAAATGACACGAACTGTCAGAAAACAAGTTCATACCCAAAAGAAGCACCTCACTTTTCCAAAATATGTGCGTCTTAATATTCATTCGCTGAAACGTTGAAGAAAAACATCGTGAGGAAACCAGCATGCCTCAGGGATGTTTATTAGATGATCTTCTTACTGGAATTGTCCCAATGAGATGTAAAGTATATCAACTCAGGTTAGACCTGAGAGATCCTTCCAAAACCTGCGTCGGCCGGGCGCTGGAGTGCTTAGAATCCCAGCGGTGGGGTAGTGAACAATTCTCTATTTAAGGTTGTTATTACCATCATGCGGGTCAAAATGCTTCTTCAATAACGCTCGTCGAACCGCCTTGTTGATGAGACGCGGCTCCATGGCACATACCAGCTGCAGATACGAATTTTTGTTCGGACAAAACATCGCTAATATTATATAATAAACTAAAAAACTAGATCACAAGTAAAGCTATAATGTATATACTGTTATAAATTTATATTTAACGTCAAAAATAATTGATTAAATACGAGTTTACGACTTTAGCATGACGTTTGATGAAGTCAGGCGTAAGTATTAATGTCTAAAGCTTAGTTTTTTAAAAGTTATACGAAAAAGGTTCGGGTTTGATACGTTATTTTATTTTATTGGTTATACTCTGTCCATAGTAGCATAATTAAACATACAAATTCTTTAACAACACAAAATAAATGATTCAATTGATTTGATTGAACTTAAGACCAACCTGATTATTTAGTAGACATAGACATACACTCAGGCCTTTTTCCCATGGTGGTAGGCAGAAACTACAGAATGCCACGCGCTACGGTCCCTGCATACCACTTTTGCCTCGTCCACATTCATACGTCTCGTCATGCACGCGCGCCGGTTATGAGTACTGCGTACCTGACCTTTTTGAAGGAGTTCACCAATTAGGTCGGCGTATGTCCTTCTAGGGCGCCCCCTCCCGGCGTTTCCACTAACATCCGTCTTATAAATTCCTTTCGTCAATCGCCTATCATTCATCCTTTAGTAGGTACTCTCAAAATACTCCAATTCCTACCCCAACAAACTATCGGTCGATGAAAAGTTTGAGATAGCTCTTATGGATTTTGTAATATCTAATAATCTCTGCAATAATCGCACTATTTTATGATGCCATTTAATCTTTAAAAAAAATAAAATGTGATCTTATACATAATTATATTTTATTCAAATAATTATAGGTAGGTACATAGATAGCCGTTATTTTCTAGGGTACGGCAATCTGAACCCTTTCCTTCTGCACTTAGTGTCCACGATTAGCTGCGCTTGTCTCTTCAGGTAGCATCGTGAGGGTATGTCCTCTTCATCCTCTGACGCTGGAAATATAAATTTCTTTCATGAAGCACCCTGCTACCATTTACCGCCAACAGTTATGTAAGACTTAATAATATATATATTGTAACCCTGTTGATTAGGTAGGTACTGTTACACGACACTAAGGCCAAGTTTTCAGCAAAGTGGAGAGGAGAAGAGATGTGCTGAGATGTGTTATTAATAATCAATCAGATATCGTTCCGGAGAGGAGACGTGGATATCACTTTGGAATAACTCTCCGCTTTGGTGTAAGCCGGGCCTAATTTTACTGTTAAACCCCAACTTATTAAATTTAGTATAAAATGGTACATACAGTTTTTAGAGATGGCTTAGATACATACTTTGTGCCTTAACTGGCTCTTTCTGCAGGAGTTCCTTGTACGTGGGGACATTCTTCTCTGACTCTTTGGGCGTGCTCTGGCTCTGTCCACTTAGCCCAGCCACAGACGCTGCTGCGCTGGCCGGCTGAAATGGTGAATTACTTTGTAAAGTACTTTGGAAGATTACTTTGTAATGTCCGTGAGTTGGCTGGTGATCATTAGCGTATCTAGACTTTTTCTGTTAATGGGGGGCGCGCCCCAGGTGCCCACCTGGGGCGTGCCCCCACGCATCCGCACTGGGGCTTACCTAGTGCAGATGCGGGCACCTAGCGTGGGCTTGGTCCATTTTTAAGACTTTGTAATCGGTAGCTCAACATTCTAGGGTGGGCACTAGGCCATTCTGGGGTGGGCACGGCATAGCCATGGTGGGCATACTGGTGATGATAATTATATAAGCGAAGAAGCTACAAACTCAGGATCTTGGACTAAATGTGATAAAAAAAGCTTGTGAAATTGATATCTAGGTACTCAGGTACAATTACTTTTTACGGGGTTTATTATGATATATCGATGGATTCATTCTTGCATTCATGTTTAGAGGTTTCTATAACCAACAGTATCCCTACATATTTGTTAATAATAAATTATATTTATTACTGTAGGTAAATAGATCTTTTTACACACAAGTTAATGAATTAATTAGGTACTAATTAATTATTATTTAATTCAATAATTAATTATTGTCGAGAGTTTCTAAATAATACAACCTATAATATTTAAACAGAAAAAAACATTATGTAAAAGTATAATAGGTAGGAATCGTACAGTGGAAGGAACCATGATGATAGTGTTGTCTTTCTGTTTTTCTCTTATATCTTCGGCTTTAGCTCGCGCTCTCTCGTACCTGGTCGTGAGGACCATCACCAGTTCTTGTACATCTCTGGCCTCCGCCGTCCATTCTGGCATACTGGGCTCTGGAATGATCTGGAATAAAACATATAATTATTTTGAGTAGTTGTTTCACACAAAACTGGCAACTTCTGATTTTCTTTAGAGCTATTCAACTTTTAATCAATTTTTTTATCTAAACAATGTCCTATACTCGTACTTGGATATTACTGGTGCCTCCCTAATGTTATTGTCAAAACAAGACCGAACTACGAACAAAAGCTATAGTCACGGCAAAACAAAGTAGTTCTATAAGTTGTGACATAGATGGCGCTAGTCAACCAATATTATACCTAAAAGATCGTACTCATTATTTTAATCATCATATCAACCGTTAGACTTCCACTGCTGGACATAGGTCTCCTCCAAGGATCGCCACGACGACCGGTCCTGCGCCACCCGCATCCAGCGGATTCCAGCGACCTTAACCAGGTCGTCGGTCCACCTTGCCGGGGGCCTACCTACGCTGCGTCTTCCAGTACGTGGTCGCCACTCGAGAACCTTCAAGCCCCATCGGCCATTCGTTTTTCGAGCGATGTGCCCTGCCCACTGCCACTTGAGTTTGGCGATTCTTCGGGCTATGTCAGTGACCCGGGTTCTTATACGGATCTCCTCATTTCTGATTCGATCACGTAGTGAAACTCCTAACATAGCCCTCTCCATCGCTCTTTGAGTGACAGTGAGCTGCCTCATAAGGCCCATTGTTAGCGGCATTATCTAATATATAAAATTCTTGTGTCACAGTTTTCGTTGCCATACTCCTCCGAAACGGCTTGACCGATTTTGATGAAATTTTTTGTGCTTATCCGGTATCTATGAGAATCGGCCAACATCTATTTTTCATCCCCCTAAAAGTTAGGGGTAGTCCACCAACCCCTGTAATGTGGCAAAACAACGTTTGCTGGGTCAGCTAGTCTAATATTAAAATTCTCGTGTCACAGTTTTCGTTGCCATACTCCTCCGAAACGGCTTGACCGATTTTGATGAAATTTTTTGTGCTTATCCGGTATCTATGAGAATCGGCCAACATCTATTTTTCATCCCTCTAAAAGTTAGGGGTAGTCCACCAACCCCTATAATGTGGCAAAACAACGTTTGCTGGGTCAGCTAGTCTTATATATAAAATTCTCGTGTCACAATGTTCGTTCCCGTACTCCCCCGAAACGGCTTGACCGATTCTCATTAAATTTTGTGAGCATATTGAGTAGGTCTGAGAATCGGCCAACATCTATTTTTCATACCCCTTAGTGATAAGGGTTGTCCACCAACCCCTATAATGTGGCAAAACAACGTTTGCTGGGTCAGCTAGTTTTAATGTAGTATTGTGATAACTACTTAATCCACTTTATCAACTTATTATATGGATACAGATGTATTATGATATCAATATTACTGATGGTGTGGTTAATTTTTTTTTATCGGACGATATTACACATTACAGTACATTTTGTCGTCACATCCGTTTCAAAGTATAATTTTCAATAATTATGATATACTTACATATAAATTCTAAATATCGGTATTCTAATACTTCTTTACAAATGAAACTATCGCATTTACTCACATCCAACAACTTGCACAGCTCGTACAGAAGTCTCTTGATTTCCAACAGCAGTGTCTCCAATTCGTCCATATTCTTCTCTAACTCTTCATAGATGGCGTTTTCCTCTGCTATCTCTTCTTTGAGCGCTGTAATTTGGTCTTGAGCCCTGAAGAGCATAAAAAATTTGTTCGAACCATTCAAGGTAGATAACGCTTGGATAGATGGTAGAAATGCTTCTCATTATTCCGAAGCATATAATTGTATACGTGTAAGGAGTATACTGCATTGTTGGTCTAGTGGTCGAAAAGTGCAACTGCTGGGCAAGAGAACTTGAGTTCGATTCCCAGGTGGAGCAGTGTTATTTTTCTATGAATTCTCGGTAGTAGTTCGGAGTTCGGATTCGTGCCCTGTTGTTGGCAATGAGCTCGCGACCTATAACATGCGACCTAAAACATACCGGCAGAACATGGGTTTACATTAATACACCTCTGCCTAACCCTTTGGGGACGACAGGCGTGATGGTATGGTATATTAATAGCGACATGACGTACTGAATCTTTTCCGTCGGCAAACGTAGTGCAATAACTTAAACTGCCACAATCTAAGAGGTGGCCATTTTCCTTCTGGGGTGGGCACCTGGGATGGGCACAGTCCACTGTATGAGAATTTCTAATCGGTAGCCCGACACCCTAGGGTGGGCACTGGATCATACTGGGGTAGGCACGGAATCTGGGCACGCCCAACAGTGGACCAGGAGTTAATAATGATCATTGGAGAATTCAGACACTAACTCATCCTTATCCTTGACTGAGGCAAACTTGAAGGCTTCTAGCTCAGCCATCATTGAAGTCTGGGTTTGTTCCAATTGTAATTTCTCCTCCTCCGTCGTCTGCTGAAGGTAGCTGAGACGCTGAGAGGTTTCACGCTGAGCGCGGAACCTGTCAAATACCTCCTCAGCATCTGTTACACCTGGAAGTAATCTTAAGCTAAGGCTACGAAAGCAGCAGTATTTCTTGAAATAAAACTAGTTTGGACTGACTTTGTCATGGTACATTGATATTATTCGAGAAGAAAATAGTTGTATGTATTTCTGTAAACATAGATCTGTTTACAGATTTAAGATCATAAAGTTCCCTTTAAAACTCAAATAAAACTCATTTAAATGTTAAGTACTAGATGGCGCTGACGTCTTGTGACTAACTGACGATTAGTGACGACCAATGAGAAGAAACACCGTAAGAGTCAGGGAGCAAGATTGAAGAGCGAGATTCAAAAAAATGTTCAACATTGTGTCGAATGGTTTTTCGATAGATAGCGCCATAGTGTCTTGCCGATTTTATCATAATTTACCGTGTCTCGATTTGTTCAAATGACAACGGTTAAATGAAAAAGCCAAACACCTACATATGTACAAATTTAATAGACGTTAATTAATTGTTTTATGTAACAATCCTCATGTTTTGGCCTTACCTGTTAGTTTCATGAGTCTCTGGAAGATATCCTCCATCTGTTGAGCGGCTGAGACCTCTTCAGGAACAGCCTCTCCCTCCGTAGATCTGGTCGACTCCTGACGTACCACCGGACGGGCTGACATCACCAGAAAATAGCATTTAGAGAAATAAGGAGGCTGTATGGAATAGAACACCATGTTTCCATTGCTGTGTTTATTAGGGGTGTCAGGAATCGATGAAATTTTGCTTAGAAGCTCAAATTTTGTTTTCTTCGATTCACGTAGCTATTCTCAGCGATTGATCTGCCCACCCTTGCTGTAATGTTATTTTCGTAGGTACGGCAAAGGTTTTGCGATTTCAAGACCTGTCATAGTGGTATTTCGGAATTATTCCAAGAAAGATTTTTAATTGTACCGGACAAGTTTTATGTATGAATGCAAGTATCTGTTACCTTGTGGTGGAAACACTCTCTTCTCTAGCTTTTCCAACTCTCTCTTTCTTTCTGCGAAGCGTTGCGAGAAGTATGCCCGTTCTGCGGAGCGTGTGTGCTCGGCGTCGTGCGCGCGCGCTGCTTCGGCCGCGGTCGCCGCCGTCGCACGTATGCGCATCTCTGCTGCCTCCTCACGAACGCGCTGAGGAGTATTTGTATTGTATTTATACATCGAATCATCATATAATCATGAACATATAATAACGCTCTCCTAGAGATCAGTACGGATTGTGATATATTTGCCGATGAATGGAAGAAGATATTGTCAGTATGCCTGAAGTATTGTGAGAAGTCAGTGTGAGAGATGTTGTCCTTAATTAGTGTAAATGGCCAACGGCCGTTCTAATTAAGTAAAATAAATAAAATAAATAAATAAAATAAATGAATTTGAACAAGACTTTTTTTATGGTGTGGAAAATATCGATGAACGATGTTGCAGTCTGAGGCGGCGATTTATGGGTGCCAAGACAGGCACCCCTTAGTTTTTGAAGTTAAACGTTTTATTTATCACATCATAGATGGAATATTTATTTATTTAAATGCCTTAAAACTACAATATTGCCTAGTCCCTCAAAATAAGATCTGCTGTGGGACAGTGAATGGTTTGATGATGATGACATACATACATACGATATTAAAGGGAATTCCATGTTGGATGTTCAGTAGGTTAAATCAGACAGGTGGAATTTAAACAAATGGCCCATTTAAAACATAAATACATACTATTAATTAATAACCATGGCAAGCAGGAGCATAATTTATCACGTGTGTCACATAATTATGGTACAAGAGCAATATCTTCGGGTAAATTTGATGTACCTGTAATGCATAGCTATTACCGAGATAGAACGCTCAAAAAGAGAATACCTTACGTATTGAATAGTTTGCCTGCGGATATAAGAACTGAACAGAGTAAAATTAAATTTAAAAGACTTTTGGGGAAGCATCTAGTGGACAGCATGTAATATCTTGTCCACTGGATGTTTCTTCATCAAATTAACTACCTAAAATGAGACTCAACTGTGTCCGCAGACAAACTGTTCAAAACAGTTTTGTGGACCATTATACTTATATTTTAAGATTATAAATATGTTTAATAAATAAATAAATAAAATAAAATACCGTACCTCCAATTTCATGATTTCTTCTTTCTGCTTCTTCAAAAGGTCCTCAATGCGAGTCAGTGAACTTTCGAATTTTACTGAATCATCTATTAGAGCTTGTCTGTGTAACGAGATCACGATGTTCATTGGTTAAAATAATGTCATAATAAATTATTATTTTTTATGGCAATACTAACGTTAATATAAGGCTTCAATAACACGTTTTGGGTTTATAACAATAGTTGTTACACAAATTCTTACTTCATATTCTGTACATTTGTTTAACAAATTATTTCGTATAACGGAATTTTGAAATTAAATTCGCTTAATATCGCTACTATATTAAAGGTAGGAGATTCTAAAACAACACAGGTTACAAAAAAAAATTACACTTATTCGTCTCACACGTGGAAACATGCATTAATTGAAAAAAAAAATGCATTAATAAATACGTACCTAGTTAATATTAATACCTAATTATTACATACCTTATAGACATATATTTCTTCTTGACTAATTCAGCCTCCGTCCACTGAATGAGCACTTTGTGAATCTCATTTTCTAAATGCGACACGTGCTGCGCGCAAATTAACATTATTTTAATAAATTTTTGTTAATAAATTTTCGAATGATACTTGTGCTGCTTTTTGATCTTATGCTTTTAACTTCATTATCATCATCATTACAAAAGACGTCCACTGTTTGACAAAGGTCTCCCCTAAAAACATCTTCATAAGTTTTAGTAAAGTTTTCTCTTCTATAGTTTTCATACTTACCTTCCTAGCTCTACTATTGTTTTTAGACTTGACAAGTATTCCTTTATTGTTCTCTATCAATAGATATTCGTACTCCTTCTCCAGTTCTGCCAGTTTCTTCTTTTTACTCTTCTTCTCATATTTTAGTAAGTCTAGCATCTTTCTTTGTTCTGTCACTTTTAGATCGAGATTGTGTATTATCTGCAGAAGAAAAAAACAGTTTTAAAAGTTTTTGTATTGTACCTACATCGTAAATATTTCCAAAACGCGAAAATAGTATGCAATTATAGAACGGCCTGAAAAAAATGTGTAAGAACATCAAAACATACCTTGTCAGCACTTTTATCTCCCATGGGACACACTTCATTGAGGTATTTCTTGATCTGTACCTCTTCTTCTCCAATAACGGCTCTAGCCTGAGCCAGTTCTGTCAGCCTTAGTTTAATTTCTTTCTTCAGCGTATCTATCAGATCATTGTTTTGTTGCTTTTCAGCTTCATTCTCCTCGTAATTAGATTTTCTTTGGCCCTCTGTAAGTAAAATTTTCTCATCATTATGGGTTTACCCCTATCACATGGCACCTAAAACATACCGATGAAATGTGGGTGTACATACATTACTACGCCTCTGCCTAACCCTTCGACGACGTCAGGCGTGATGGATTATGTATTAAATTTAAGTGAATTTCCTTGAACATGGCGTAAACCGCAAGAGGGTCGATAGTTTAATTTGTTGTGTTTCGCCCTCTTAATCTAAACTTACGCGTTAGTTAGTTAGTCAAATGTTATGTTTAAAATTGACCTATTACATGTAGTATTTATCTACTTTTGATCTTATGGTCATAATGACTACTTAGTTGCATGGTTTCAAAAAGTAGATATTATAGAGATGAGCCGGCAAAAAACTATGTATGTAACTCTTGTAAATAAAATGTAAATTACAAAAATAATTGTGTTCCTTTACAATGTTTGTGATACCAATACGAGAATAATGCAGTATGCCTATAATACGCACCCGATAGTTGTATTTTCTTTTTGATCTCAAATATCTTCGTGTTTATAGTTGTGAGGCGGTCCTCTGTTTCTATTTCGAAGGGATGTTTTTGATAACACATCGTCATTGTTATCAATATTGTCGCTGTTAGTAATAATAAGATAAATACTTTGAGTTTCACCCTTCTGTTGGCTCGCAACGGTTGCTTCGAACTTGGTATTGATCAAATAGTATATTTGTTGTAAGCAAACCACAGATAAACAAGTGTATTGGTAATTACAATCAAATACATCTCGCATAGTATACCGTTAATAATTATGAATTGTTTTTTGCTACAATTCTTTATTCAAATGCAACCCTTAAGTAATTAACGTTAAGCGCCATCTCTGTTGTGGCGAATGAACGACAAAGTTCAAAAGCTCTTGATTGGTTGCGCGCACACAGCACTGCTGAATCGCTTGATTTCTCCATTGAATCAACATTCCTCCGCGTACGTTTGTATGTGTGCGTAATTCGGTTCTCACGGACTTTTAACGAAATCTTTAACACTTCATGACTTAAATCAGTTGTGTCCTGTCTTTAAATTAATAAATCTAATATCTGAAGTAAATAAAAAGGACTAGATATCAAAATAAGTATTGTTACATGGTGCGCGCACGCACACAGACGCGCCGGCGGCCATTTTGATTTACCGTACGCTGTGTATTTACGGACAAAGCCGTCAGATGCGAGCGGGACGCGGCTGCGCATGTTCCTACCGGGCTTTTACGTTATTTTCAAACGTGTTTTACCGCTAAAATGTACAATAAACAAATGTTTTCGACGTAACAACAGTTCAAAAACAAAATGAAGTGTCAGTTCTTACATTTGGTTCCGTGAGTGTTGATTATTTAGTGCTCAAACGACATAGAAGGAGTAAAACAAATGTGTGTGATCCATGTGTGAATGTTGTGTTACAAAATGTGGTCGAGGAACTTTATACCGGATTATGGGATTCAATTGCTGTCAATCTTCATAGTGCTGTCGACACTGGCCGCAAGGATCCATGGTGTCGAAGGTGAGTGCTACTTGTACTAGGTAGTTAGCTTATGAAAGCGCGGTCCGCGAGTTTACGCGGCCGAGTTGTGATGGCGCGCTGGCTTGGCAAGCTTTCGGCGGGCCGGTGTCTTTTTCCACAGGTCGGTTTACCGGTCGGTTCTCACAGTAGGGACTTGTGAAACGAGTCGTTTTAAAAACTGGAGTGAATTCAACGCATCGCATTTTTTAATGGTTTTTAATTGTGCCGCGTTTGTTGACGTTAGGCTGCGCTCGTAATCCTAGCTGGTATTATGGCATCGGCTCGCTTTCCGCTCTGTTCATATTTGTACCTTGATACACCTATAAGCTTGTAGGCAGTAGAATTTAGATATCTACCAATATTCTTATTTATATATAAATAGCCCCTTCACCGCTTTGCGCTATCTGTAGTAATTTACTAAACTTCACTTTTAGTAAACTTCATTAAGTAGGTAATACCGCTATATATTTCTTCAAATCAGCCTTATCAAACGATTTTCGAAATCATTACAAAAAGAATAAATACACACCCCACCCTCATAAACTAACGACAGAAAAAACAATGTAATTATACCTGCCTACCTTCTTTGTTTCCTAATACCGCGAATGGAGAGGCATTGTAGGTACCTAGGCCTAGCTGATATAATTCAACGACACTCGAATTTCATCCAGCACAAGATCCCACACAAATCAATTATGTATATCCAGTTACATTTAAGTATATTTTCTTACTTAAAACATAAGGTACCTAAATATCAAATAAAACTCTACCATTCCACAACAAATGGCTTCGTTGTGAAGGCAATATTGTAACCGTTTTTTTAATGTAAAGGGTGCTAAACATATATTTTTTTTCAAATCAATATACCTTAATGGCCAAACCATACAGTACCTGTATGGCTTAACTCCTCAGAAGCTATTATTAGAAGTATTAGTTTCTTTCTGGATATAATCATGTCGTAAAAAAAATTATAGCTACCAAGAAATAGAACTACTTGTTGTACTATCCCTGTATACGAAACGTTAGTTAAGCTAATAACTCGTTTACTTTGCCACTTCTGGGCCCGTGTATTCTCTCTACTCATTGAGGCTAAAAATCCTCAGAAAGAAAACTTTAGGCTTATAGAACCTTGATACATCTAGGCATCTCCGGCCATATCCAGAAAAACTTTTAGAAGTATAGCTATATTGATAATTTTAATTACAAGCTGCTACTATGCTGATTATTTATTTACTTATATTGCATGTAAACATAGTTACAGGCTTAGCTTACAACTAATGAATATACACAACCCTGTAGATTAGTTACAAATACGCATATATTTTACGGATCCTAACGAATCAATGTACAGATAATGATAATTGAACCCCGACAGTTTCGGATGCTGTACCGCATTTTTCAGATGTTAAGATCTGAATATAGTTATTCCAAATATCTTTAAGAAGGATCAGTTTAATTCTATACACAAAGTTCTCGGCGTGTTCGTCTATACTAGACTGGGTGAATACAAATGTAATAGCCGTGTACCGCTTGGTATTCGATGCATCTCCCCACGATTTCTGTGGTCGGGACCTGGCCGGGACATTTTGAATATTGATCAACCTGTGTCACTTTACAGTTTAGAAATGGACAATGTGCGTATAAATTCTCCATTCTAAGGGAAAGTTCTTTTTTGTTTTGGAAATTTGTTCTTTATTTTGTATGCCACGAAAGTGTTCCGACTTTATTCAATTTGAATCTTTTCTGTGATTCGATTATATATTGGTGTTAATAAAAATATTGAGGTGTTTAAATCTTATTACACATTTTGGTTTACAACTGATTTTTAATGCGTCCTTCGTAAGTATATTATTATATTTGCAATGGTAGGTATGGTTTTTAAACAAATCCTTAAGATAAATCTCATTTTCAAAATAACATTCATTCATTATATTATATTACATTAATCCCTATTTACACATTTAAGTTCAGAATTAGGTGCATAAAATTACAAGTCGGCTGCGGCCATTGAAACTGTAAAGAATTCGAAACGCCAAGATTTAAAATAATATCAATATAAGTAGGTAGGTACCGCGATAAAATCTGTAAAAAGTAGTTTAATTTCTGTCTAATATTCGCTTAAGTGTAAGCAATCAATATATTAGACGTGACTTTTAATAACGTCAACACCTAATTAAGCACTTCCTAATCCCATTGCTAATTAACTAAAGAATGTAGGTAGATGTACCAACTTCAGAGATTTTACGACGTCTTTCTAACTTAAGTACGTATATACGAATATTTCTTATGCCACAATCTACAATGTTACCCGGTTATGTCCAAACAATATAACGGTTGATGTTATGGACACAACGACTCAAATATTGTTTGAAATCATAAATGGTTTCCGTCCGTATGTTTTGCAAGTTTCGCTTTAGCCATTTAGATATTCACTATCTCGGTTCAAAGGTTCTTATGTGTTTCTAAACGTAGTTAATTCAGATTGTTTTATCTCGGCATTCACGTGTCCTGTAGCTGTTATAATATAGCCAACAGGAACCTGAATTCCTGAGAGAATTTCTCGATTGCCTGTCTTCTTATCATTTTGTCAATGGCTTAATAATGTTTGAGTAATAAGAGGGAATTGTCAGAATGCTTCAATATTAACTGATGTGATTTTAAGCGCAGGCTTTGAAAAAATTGTCGCAAAAAAGTGCCGTTTATCGTAGTGATCGTGTAAAGTGGTGAGCCTAATCTTTCTCAAAATAGAGGAGACCCATTTTGCAATGAGACGGTAAATGGGTTATGAGATAACTGTAAAATATTGATACTAATAACGATTAATTGCTGCGAGGAGAGATGAAGTTGTCAATAAAGTATTAGTATGATTTTTTTATAATTTGCGGCTTTAAAGCTTAAATTAAGGCTGCTTTTTGTCTTAAGGGTTGCAAATGTTTATTTAATGAGCATTAACATTTTTACTCGAGTCATTGATGGTTATGTAAATATTGACAACAAAAATAATGTACCTATGGTTTTAGCATTTTAGTAGAATATGTAACTAAAACATGAAGTTCAATGTGAGTTTCTGATCCACCTTTAGCAAAAAACCTAATAAAAATTGAATTGAACGGACTCAAACTTTTTCCATAAAACTCAATTAGATGTAATGTAATAAAGCCTAAAAAAGACCGTTATTTTATGAAATTGGAGCATGGACTATAAAATAACATGATTCGTAATATTAGCTAAATCCTCTTTGGTCGGTAGGCATCCATGCAGATGTCGCCATGTTGTACAAACAGACGGTCCGCTCCAATTCTATAAACACGCGCAATTAATGGCCAATTGTCCAAGTTGTGGCCAGCCGCGTCCATCGCCCGGGGTCACTGGCCACACTGTCACAAATAAATCTCAATTAAATTGTACCCTATATAACCAATTTCTCGTTTAATCTACATCATTTGCATCTGTTACGACCTCGCCATCGACAACTAACCTTAAATCTTGCAATATAAAGTTTAAAATTGCGAAATCATAACACGCCTTCGGGTGTCCGTGGCAAGAAATTGTTCTGCGAAACGCCTTTACTTATTTGTAACGTACGTCGTCTGAGAAACATTGAATATTTGAACAGTTCCAACTCGCAGTGGTTATAATACGTTGCTTTTTAACCTTTCAGTTAAGTAGTACTTCGTTTTAACCGTTTGTCTTAAGTACCTACCTATAACATTTCTGCGTAACATAATTTACTGTCACGCTCACATCCCCCAAGTAATAAACAGTATTCCTTAATACTTATACATTCACTCACCGGTCGAAATAGTAAATATTATTATAGGGATAGAAATAAATAAATTACATGCTCACGGTCTTACGTCTGGTAAGACTAAAAAACTGAGTCATTTATGAAACACGTTCAGGAATTCAAAAGCTTTGTCTAATGTTTTATTTATGTCAAATTAAGTTTATATAATTCTAAGCTTTAACGTCAATCGTTGATCATATTTTCAGCCAATCACAATCACACAGGAGTACTCGAAGCAAGATTATCATAATATTGTAAGACTTCACATAAATCAGCAATAATTGTTAATGATACCAAGCGGTCTTACCATATAGAGAATTAATATTTTTACTTCAACGAAATATCAGTACAAACTTTGTCAAAACGGCGCGTTGAATCTAGGTAAGCCATATAAGTACCTATCTAAGACCACACAGGTTTCAACTGTTTAAATTGCTAATTAGGTGTTCTAACTTTGATGAGACAGTAACTATGTGTCAAGTCTTTCTATCACGACTGTCTTTCCCGAAGGGTTAGGCAGAGGTGTACTAATAATGCCCATCCACATTTTGTCTGTATGTTTTAGGTCCCATGTAATAAGGGGCGAGGCTATTACCATCAATTCATGCCCAGAATCCAAACTTTGAGCTACTATACTCAATAATACTTTGCTCGACCTGGGAATCGTACCCAACACCTCTTGCTCATCAGTCGCAGTGGTCGGTAAACCACTGGTCTAATGAGGCAGTTAAATCTTTCCGTCGCATAATTGTGCCATTCGGATGGTAATCGTTACTTAACATAGCGTTATATTTAGGAGTTTATGCTGTGACATGTGTTTGAAACATATTGTTTGAATGTCAATTCCTTTGTCCTCTTGGTGATAAAATTATATACGTTACGAAGTTTTGAATTTAAACTACTAACCTCCCTAAGCGTTTAGAGATGAAAGAGATTCCTAAATTAATAACTTACGATGTAACCAATTACAAAAGTCCTAATTACTTATCATAACTTAAACCTAAAAGAAAATAGGTGAAGAGCATCAAAACCGTCTTCTCCGTCGCTGTCAAGGGGTACCTACGGTGTTAAAATAAATATGATCAGATAAAATAATATTATAAATGTTCTATGATATAAAACGAATATCAAATACAAAGTCAAACACGAATTAAGAAGAAAAATAAGTCGGTATTTAAAAAAAAAATATGCCATCATCTAAGATTGATAAATATGGTCATTTGCTGAAATGAATATCGAAATCAAAGACACAGACACGGAGTTCACAAGAAACACATTTCACGTTGTTTTTTCATTAATTTTCGCATTGTAAGGCAACCTCACACTGATTAAACACCAACATTTATAACAGGAAAGACTAAGTAAATCAATAAGTTTACCATCAGAATGGCTATGGTGTATAAACTCAGGGTTTGTCTGCAAGTGTCATAAAATAATCACCATATCCTGCTCTAACTACTTAATAATCTCGAATTTAACTACACTGGTTAAATCAGCGAGTATAAATTGGTAGTATACTGTAGAACTTACAATGAAGTACATTATAAATTAACAACATGAAAGATATTGTATTTTTTTTGGTGAGGGGTTTTATGAGCATGTACCGCGTATGTGAGATTATTTGATCTGAACTACATACGGTTGTAAGAATACTCCATTCTATAATTATCTGACATTGAGGAGATATAATCCTCTTTACAATAAATCGAAGTCTTTCTGTATTATAAACATTTTTGTTAAAAAACATGCCTTAAGACTAAAAAATCATCGTTACAATTAAAAATTCAACCGAAAAACGACTAGCCAAGTAAGAGGCTAGAGAGTTATGGGTGCTAGATGATTGTGATATAATACATACTAGTGATACCTATAATTTCTCGAAACACGTACAGGTTGTATATAGAAACATCCATGAATCACGTACAAAATTCCATGTGTTATTATTCTAGAATTTTCCAAAATAAACTTAATAAAGGGCACTCGGTCTGTAATAACAAGCACCATATCATCCACAGCTCCTAATCTAAGCTCAAGCTCTTACAAAGCTTCAGTTCTAGAGTTTTCATCTCCGACATAGTCAGCTTCACAGTATCTATCCGCGGTTATCTCGGAGCGTTGTTTGCTCACACAACAGTGCGCCGGCGCAGCGGCACGGTGCTCAAACACGCCCGTGTTTGGACCTCACGGATGCCACGTAGGGTTGGCACCATCCCATGGTAATTTTGGACTTAGAAATAACACTATTCTTTAGGGACTTTTATCGTGAATGTTGTAAATGATTTGAAACAGTAAGTATGAGTAACTAATATCAATATTCCTACTTCGACAAAATCTGTACAATGTAGTTCTGTTTCAACTTCTAGGTTTCATGCGTTGAAATATGTAATTAGTAGTTGACTTATAAACCAAACATATTATGGTGATAAAGGTACAGTGAAAAGTTATCTACAAGCGATGATGATGTAAACACAGCATCTTTACCGGTGGTATTGTCTATACCACGGTAAAGAAGCTGTGTTTACTTAATTGTTTTACAAGTATAAGGAAAACAATAATAAACAAGGGAATATAAATAGTTTGATACTAGTAAAACTGCAAATTATGTGTAATTAAATGAATTGACGTTGAGAGGTTATCAAATTAACTTTTGTTTTTCCAGTGCACATTCATTCTGTCTTTTTATACTTATTGTGACATATTGTGGTTAAAGATAAAACAATCTTTGAAATAGGTTGAATAACGTGTTAAAATTTGAGCTCAATCTGTGCAAAACTTTTTGAGTTTTTGATGCTTATACAAACCAACATTTTTTTTGTAATATGATCATTTACCGTATTTCTACAACTGTCATTCCTCACAGGTGACAGCCCTATTAGACAGGTTTGTGATATGAACTAAAGAGGGGACGTGTGTTGAGAGTGATAAATCTGTCTTCAGCGTTTTATGATTTATCCATTTTTGTGACAACATACGTAATATACTACGTGGAATATTATAATTTTGTCATAATTTCTCACACTTACGCGAATATTGAAGTAAAGACATTGAAATAAAACTACTTTTGATGGATTTTACTATTGATGATATTGTTTTAGTTTCAACGTACAGATCCTGGTTGTGGACAGACTTGGCTAAGCCTGCTTGGTACCATGAATGCTAACCGCGATGTAATCTGTAAAAAGTAGTTTTAGCTTGACTTGTTTTCTGTACCTCCTCTTTCCATTCTTCCTCTTCTTGTCTTAGTGCCTCTCCGTCTAGAGAAGGTTGGCAGTCAAATTTATTCACTTCAATCTCTATTTTATTTCACCATTCCGTATACTTTTATAATGTGCACAGCCACTTTATTTAGCATCAACTATTAGGCTATTACCAGTAATCACGTAGAATTAACCTTTTTTCGCTTAATTATAAGTTGCATGAATCGTAAACATTATTAGCGCTCGTTTTTAACTAATAAACAACAATATTGTGAAGTAAAATTAAAAAAACCAGACAATGGAAGACTCGCATGAGAACCTAACAATTCCCATACAATACTGGTGGCGCATGCGCAATAAAAACATGTCCCAGCTTCATCGGTGACGTGGAAAACCTCAAGACAATTATTTTACATAATATGCCCGCATGTTTTGAGCTGCATGAGAAATGCGACTGAAAATAAAATGTCCCCACACTACTTAGTCAGCATCCAAACTAAATTTTTTGCTAACTTGATCTTCATCATCATTATTGCCAGCGTCTTGAACCTGTTTATCATTAACAGAATCTGTTTGGTTGATAAGACTCATATTTACTACAGAATTACTTCTACACTCTTGGTTCTTAATTACGCTTTCTTTATTTCTTCTTCTGTTGAGTTTCTTAGACACCATTTTATATTTTTATTTTTTCTAATATTTATACATGTTTGAACTGTATCCACTACAATATCCTGGTTTATTCCTTTGAAATGTCGAAACACGTTCAATTCTAGTGTTTACGTAGTACCTCCATGCATATGCGCTAGTAGTTATCAGCCGTCCGTTCGTCCGTTTGCTTTAATAATAAGCCTGCGCCCGCGCCGGTGTCACGAACTCCAAACATAGCCTCGGGCTAAGCGAGTTTTGTGGCGGGATACAAAAATGAAAAAGTGTTAAAATGTGGGCTGAGGCTTGAGAGCGAGAAAAAAAATTAACACAAAAATGATCTCTGGTAAAAAAAGTGTGAGATTCTAATCTATATAGAACTTTTATTGTGGGTCATTGAGAATTGTTTCTTTCATTTGGATCAAGTGTGAAGTTGAACCCCTTTTTTCGTCGACCTAAAATATTCCATATTGTAACAATTTTACTGTTTAAATTTATCTTCAAAACTTCGAAAGGTTTCGGTTGAAATCGCTCTGAATAGATATTATTTACTTTAAATCCTACTGTAATAGATATAGCTCCTAAAATCCTTTTTATTGGTCAAAGAAACCCGATAATTTCTTTAAAGTACTAAGCTTCATGTAAATATATGGGCCATTACCTTTTATTTGTTCATTTGGTGCTTTCAAAGTAGAAAACCGAAGGGTTGTGGGTTCTTTTCCCGTATCAGATATCTGAATCCTCTCCCACGTAAAAAACTAACCGACAAACATATTAAGTACAATTGAGTTACCTTTAAAATCACTTTTGGTTCGATATTTTAACTTAGAAGCTAACACAAAGACTGGTCAAACATTTCTATTCCATGATTGTTCTTCATAGTTTTAGAATCGATATGAATAATAAAACGATCGCCTATTAGTCGATTCTATTGATTGTACGGTTCTCGAATGGATTTCGGTAAATTAATTAATTATTTTCGAGTTGTCACCAAACCGATTGACCGGGCGTTTTCTGTGAACTTAATTATTATTTACGGCGTACGTAACCTGAATTCGTTTTGTAGCTTCTTCTTTGTTTCAATTTCGGTTCCTTTGAAGCGTTTTATCAACTCCTATTACTCTAATGTCATCTTCATTTTTATTGGTCTGGCTTACATCATATGCCACAAACGTTTTCAACAGAACATTGACCTCGCCGTTTATGTAAACCTTTATCTATAAGAAAGAACCGGCTTCTCATATGTGACCTTCCCCGCTAAATCTATTTTGCTTCAGAATCTTTATAAATTCAAATATTTTGACTAACTACATCTCATAATTAGTGTGTAATTCTTATATAAATACAAGTATTCGCATTGAAATAAATAAAAGCTGTAACTTTTAGTAGATCTAATCCGTATTTTTTAAGAGTCTCACGTCTGTCCAGATTTTTATTCACCTGTCAATTGATAAATTACTGGTTTGTTTCTTAATTGCAGTGCAACGTAAATCAATCTAGGTTTTAGAAAAAATATACTTCGAAGAACCACTCCATAAATGTATCAAAAGGACAATCTGGACTATCCGTACGCGAATTAGACATTGGAATAAAACTACTTTTTACATAACTTATAGCCGTCACTAAGGATGTTGTATAGGATCCAAAATGTCTGTATAAAATAATATAAATATACCGCGCTAAAGTCCATTAAAATAAGTTTTATTATTTCAAAAGGACCCTCGTTAAATCGGACCAAGCATAAGCAACTGCAGCCATATATTCGATATTTTCGCATCGTCTGCAGCATGTACCTTCTGTGTGTCTCTATATTGTAGCCTAGATCGAGAAAGCGAAGCTTATCTCAAGTTATGGCAATCAATGTCTGTGATCTTGTCTGGTGGTATTTAGCCACTTTGTAAATTGATATTAGCTATAGATAGTGCTTGTTGTATTTTTTTGGAGTCATTAAGCGGAATGAAACGGCTTTGAAGGCTATTGACGGCTTATAAACTATGAATGTATTGTTACTTTGGTAAGAATTTTCGGCTTTTGTCATCTACAAATTGGAAAATTCTTAACAAAGTAATTTATGTGACTTGGACGCCAATTTTGTCTCTTTTAGCTTCGAATATCAAGATAAGAAAGGTTATTTATAAGTTCTTGATTATACAGACAAATCAACATGATACTCACTTGAAAATAGTAACGTTTTGAACTCGAATAAATCATTCATTGAAGTACCGGACTATCCAACGAGAGTCAACATAAGACATGTGGAATCTCTAGCCGCACGTAATTGATTTTAAATTATTCCAAAACATAGTATGTCGTGTGGACAGCCGTGTCACGCATGCGGATGGCCCCTTATAAAGTGTGGGTGTTATTCCAACTATAAGATTCGGGTTTTATGGACACTTCTAGCTCTTACCCGAGACTTTGTCGTATTAATAATAATTAGAATAGCTTATTTTTTATCCAATCTACTTCTTCGTCAATCTCCGCCCCCGTTTTGGCCCCATTAAAGGATGATATCCCAGATGAAAACTAGCATAAGTCTTTTCCCGGGACTCAAAGTATCTCTATACCAAATTTCATCTAAATCGGTTCAGCGGTTATAGCGTGAAGAGGTAACAGACAGACACACTTTCGCATTTATTATATTAGTATGGATATCTATTTTATTCATTTTATAAATGCTCTTAAGACGAGCTTATTATATTTTTAAGACAACAAGTGAGCTGTTATTTTATATTCATCACTCTCAGCCAGTTCATCAGTTCAGTTAGAAGCAACTAGTATTTTGAAGTTTCCAACTCTTGGCCAATGATCTTATTAAGTATAACCATATAACAAATGTGTTTAAGGTTCAAGTGATTAATCAAAAACCATGTCAGCAGCAAATAACTTTAAAGAATATTTCACGTATATAAATCACTGAAGACGCATAGAGATCGAGTTTTTGAAACTGTTTTGTCTTTATAATCATTAGTGTGAAAGTAGAATCGCTCCGTACATTACTTGTTACCCATCATTAATCATCTGTACTCTTACAAATCTATTATTTTACTGTGGTACATCATCTTTTGTTTTGGACTAAGGAGGCGAAGCTTTGGATTTAAAACTCATTTAGTTCCTTACTATTTCTTTAATGAACTTTGTAACAAAAACCTGCTGGTATGTTATTAAATTTTGCTGACAGTTTTCTTTTGTGATATTATCTTATAATGTGCTCTTATGTAAGCTAATAAAGTATATTTTCGCATTGATTTAATAACTAATTTATGTAAAGACACGAACTTCAATGTTATCAAAGGCTTTAAAAGTAGCTTTATAAGACTAAATCTTTAGCGGCCAAAGACTTAGACTTTGCTCTATTTTGGTTTGTAAAAAAAATAACTAAAAAACACACCCGTTTAAATCTCAATATTATCACTATAAGCTACTAATTTATATATAATAATTCCGTACTCAAATCTGTATAATACCTACATATACATATACTTGTAACAAAGTTATAAAAACAAATCAATAGAAAACTTTTGCCACCGTCTAACTGTTTGCTTATTATTAAAACAAATACAGATTATACAGCGAGATAAGATGGCGGCTGTAGATGATGGATTATGAAATGACCTTTCATTGTTTTGAGGCGGTCAGCAGCAGCCGAAGTCCAATCAGGGACAGATTATCAAGTACTTTAGTAATACGTATAAATCTTAATGCGATGTGAGAGTCAGGTAGATAATTTTGTTTGTTATACGAGATTTAAAATATAGGCTTAAATATGATGCATTACATTCATACATTATCGAAATTATTTTCTTGAAAACGGATGTTTTCATGCAAACAATATCATTGTTTGTCTAATACTCAGAGCAATAAAAAAAAAACTTTGCTTATGTATGACTTATGTGCGAATCTGCTCTCTCAGTGAATTCAAATAGCATGCAATACATATTTAATGTTATAAAACTTAAAAAAGTGGTGAATCACCACCAATGCAGAAAGAGATAATAACTTCTAAAGCGACCGCGAACATTTTCAATCAGTGTTCTGCAAAAAAAGAGATCCTTGATTTAAGTCCAAGCTTCCAATTATGAGTAAGTTGTATTTCACAGGTGCTCTAAGGTCATGTGGTCTAGAACCGTAATCGGATTACGGAATGGTCTGCGTCAATTGGTGCATGATGTCGGCTGGTACCCCAGACTGCTTCATTAACGCTTCGTTGACTTGTCATTATAATTACGCCTAACCATCAATCTGGGTTACTCTAGTGTTCGTAAGCTGTGTTAGACCGGCTTAAGTTTATTTGTTTAAATACAAGAGGATTTAGATTGGGTGTACAAGTTATAATAGAGGAAACGATTGATAGTTTTTTATGTACATGTCTAGCCAGTTCTAAATGAATGGTTCCGTTAAAATATGAGGTAGGAATTTTTGAGATTTCACGTCTAACAAGCTCCATAAATATGAGTAGTAATGTTCAAATGAAACAGTGTTTTATGAGATAACTTCTGCCTGCCACTTATATGATGTGTGGATAGTGATGGGTCTGTGTGACAATTATAGTTAACCTATTTATATATTTACGACTTCCGTGGAAATATTTCTGTGGGCACAATCTTACAGTATACAAATAACCGCAATTTCGTCCCACAACTTTACGAAATTATCGGATAATCTTATAAAACAATAAAGCCGATCGCTTTAACATTAAGAAACGTCAATTAATTTCGTGTGAATGTGATATTTTCGTAATGCTGCGCGCGCGCTTATAATGATGGGAGCGCCGCGCCGCCCGCCGCCGCCCGCGCCGCGCACAAGTAAGGAAACTACAATATCTGTGAGACTTTATCGTATCACACGTTCGTTACACCAATGTTGTACAAATATAGTTTACAAGAAAGTGTAGAAAGAGCGTTAAACTCACGTCTTTATTAAAAGAAAACATTGTATAAGTGCAACTTCACTTTTCTTGTCAAGTTGTCACAAGTACAAAGAACGCACTATTTTAATATAGTCGTGTCTTCAATAAATGTTAGATTTGATTCATAACTGAAAAAAAAATGCTACCTGATATTGTCGGTGCACCCACTGCGTTGACAAAATCAAGTTCACTTTATTTCTTTACATAAAGTCACCTAAATTAATTTGATATCAACTTTGACAATAGACAGTGGTCCCCCATACTTTTGACCTTGATCCAATAACCGAAAAATAGTACAAAAATAAATAACATTACCAAGTTATCACTTTATCGTATGTGATACTGAGACAAACATTGTCGTTTGCGGTGTCCGCCGGAAATGGTCTGATAGCGGGTCAGGTCTGAACAAGTCCACGACGGAAGGCCGCACTCGGAAGCTCTATCGCACCGTGTGAACGGCACTATCGTGCGTACGCGCACCCACCGCCGAAATGGGCACCATTCGAATGTAACCAGATACTGTATCAATGGTTCCGAAGATGGTGCAGTTGCTGGAAGAATTACGGATCATTTTAAGAAGAGTCCAGGGAAGAATCAAACTATGTTTTATGTGTATCACAATAAAGGACACATTTATCCTGGACTTGGCAAAACAGCAACAAAGTATGTGTTAATAATCAAACATAACGCATAAATAAATAATGCCCTGTTACTATTCTGAATTTACAACATTTTTGAGGTCTTGCAGAATAAGGTATGAATGCTTTGTTCCAAAAAACTACAGAGTCAACAAACTAATAGAATTATGACCATACTCTCGAAATGGAGTAACCTTGAAGTGTTGTTGAAATACCGTCAATCGTCGATCTAAATCTTTGGCTTTTAGTGAATGGTTCCGGATTGTGGCTAATGTACTATTTTGTTATGTATTTAATTATATTGTCTCGTTTCTTTAGTGCTGTGTTATACAGTTCCTATAGAAACTTAATCAAAGTTCTGTCTAGATAAACTCCTTTTAAGACGAAGCAATTTGAACCTTATCACTAAGACTTACCGACGGCATCATAATATAGTCAACTTCCTATAATAGGAACTCAGGTAAACCCTTAAATTTACTTAAGACTTGCCTCATATCTCTAACAAAATTAGCTAAAACCATGAGAGATACAAATGTTCTCATAGATTCAGAACTTACGCCATCTTTGTTTAATATTTACCTACGTATTTTTATAGGCAAACATTTAGGCCAAAAGTATGCCAATAATTTGTACACAAGAATACAAGACACTACCAAACTTTGTAAAACTACTATCAGTGATTGCACCTAAGTACTTACATGCTATATTTCACCCAGAAATCAGTTGTTGCCTAACAGCTTTTTATCACATAATAACTTCCTTTAAAGTCAAAAGCTCAGTCAACACTCAAAATCAGTAAACTTTTGTTCAAAGCACTCTCAAAATGAAGTACCTACGTTGTTCGGAAGAGTGGAATCCGGTAAAACTGTCAGTCCCTCTCATTGTGGGGGTTTACAAAGAGTCATAAAGTTGCACTTGTCACCTACCTGCCGGGCCTCCATTGTTTTAAACGTCGTGGTGTTTTTAATGAGGCGCAGACACTTTATTGGAAGGGGATGCTGTGGGGTGTTCCGGTGTTAAGTATCTCGTTACTTAAAATCTATGCTTACCTTTTTCAAGGTTATCAATATAGATTTAAATAAAAATATATGTGGCTTGTTACTTTAAAATCCTATTGTTTCAAGATTTCGTCATTCTTCTGAGCTTTAGTTGATCCGTTCACATGCACATCTTGATTCTACGCGAACTGGATTTAAACCAACTCACTTCAAAGTGTAAGAAGTCTAGAACGTTCCACAGTTCATACTAAAAGTGGCTTCAACTCGGCGAGATCCTGGTGAAACAATAGCATTAATTATATGGATTATCCTTTACTAAGACGGACTTGTAAATCGTGGTAATAACGGCATGAGCTTAACATCGACATCTGGTCTGCGAGGCCTGACTGACACGCGTAATTGCTTAAGTATTATTATAAAGCTACTGAAACCAGAAGGCCAGCCTCCGTTGACGGTTAAATACCCATTCGCGGACCGTGAGACCATTTAAATCTGTTTAGATTCATCCCGCATTACATATTCATGGCTTATATTATATCAACAAATTTAATTGCTACTTACTGAGACGTTGTCCAAAATCGCGTGCTCACCAGCAATTTTGACCGAAAGAAAACTAAAAATGAAAATTGTATGATGATTTATCTAGCTTTATAATTATTACGGTGCGAATAATAAAGTAAAATACATCATTTATACGACAATTTAATGAATAATATAACTTCCACGTGGGATTTCGACACACTCGGTAATGGGTAATTATATAATGCCGGGGTATCGTGTTGGCCGCTGCCGCTGCTGTAATTAATACCTCCAAACCTATTCCATGGCTCGTTTTTTGTGTCTGGTGATGATTTGTGCTGAGAATGGCCCGATTCTCGGCGGCGGGCGGCACGAACGCAGCGCATGCGATGTGCACGGTAGTTGCGTAACACAAGAGATCCGATCATTTCTTTTCTCTAAAATTACGTTCATTACATCAAATGTGATTAGTTACGTTAATACAAGTAAAAGGCGGTTAGATGTATTCGTATTCGCATTTAAAACTAGTTTTATTGATCTCGGTCGCTACAGCGAGGGCCGGGGACCGTTTACCTGCTCGGTTGTCTCCCTTCGCTCGGAGCGGCCCGAAGGCGTCGCACCCTCCGAGATTTGCGCCGGGTGTGCATGCGCAGGTGCTCGACGCACGACGGCCGTACTAACCGTCTATTTTACAAAAACAACAAAAAGGCCCAGTCGGGAGCGATGGCAACCGTGTCATGTTATTCCGTCGGTTTATACCATAAAAACGAACGGAGAATTTGGCCGTTTCCGCTTTCTCGGAACCGTGATTCACCTCGCGTGTGAGCCTACACTATGATTTATACACAGATTATTGTTTGCGGTCAAACTTGAATGTTTTATGCGATTAAATAAATTTTGTTAGAACACGGTTTTTAATATTCAAGTTTAATAATGCATGCCCCGGTATTGGATGCCGGCTAAGTCTTCCTAAAGACTCTTTAAATTTATCATTTAGAGGGAGCTTTCACTGCCATAAGTCACGCTAAGTCAGGGCTAATAAATATCAAAGTTAAATGATGGCAGGATGAAGAGAAATCTACTCCGAAGGTAGTGAATGAAATATTGATACTTAAACTATTTCATGGGCTATTAAAGACGTATATTACTCTGGTGTAGCTTTGTGATATACGGAACCCAAGGTCGGTGACCTTTGTTCCATGAAACCACATGTGGAGTACTTGGTACCCTAATAACAGTAAACATACAAGGCACATTGATAACCATAAACAATGAAAACAAAATTACAGAAAACAAGGACTCCAAATATAACAGCTTGTTAGACCAAGTAATGGCGTTTACTGGATCTTCGCTAGTCGGCCTAAATATGCCATTTACGGACTTAAACTAGGGGTATTACAGTAAATCGTGAATCCAGGCTATTGTGGTTTAGACGTATATGGGATATTTAAACTCATTCTCCGAGGGATTTTAACCTATGGGTCTCAAACATTTCGTGACCTTTAAAAGAAAATTGGACATGACTATTGATTCTAATTAGATGATGCTTTTGTTCGAAGGCTCTGTTTAATTCCGTAAAAGGAAGAGAATTGTAAGAGTAAAATGGAGTGGTTGAACGTTCCCGTGTAATTCACAGTTTGCGACAACGATGCAACACTTCTTTATGAAAAGATTTCTGCTATCTTTCTTTGATACACAAAATTTACAGTCAGATAATTTATCATTTGGTGCAATACAAATTGAATTTTACTGGTCGATTTCAAAATCACACCCATAAAGATAATTTAAACATAATTTTGCCTTGAACAGTCCTTTCACTCCAATATAATTCCAACAGCCATCAGTGTTAAAATTCATCATATTCCTACACATAAAACGAAACCACTTGGATCCTGTCGGTCCTAACGACGTAATTTACGATCACCCACTTCCATAATTGGCACACGCAACAAATCTATTTCATCGCGACTATTAGTCATTGTTAGCGGGTCTAACTTAGTACCCCAGCTCAACGAAGCTGCTCATAATTCAGCCGTTTACGAAGCAACGGGATAATTATGATTAATTTTATGCATGAGTTGAGAAGGACTGTTGCTGGGCCCCGATTGTTGATATGAGTCGCTAACTCTAAATGCAATCCAGTTTAGCTCAGATGTATCTATCCCCTAAGCTGCTTAGGAAATCTGAGAAGTAAATCAAAATGGCTGTGTGTCGTCTTGATTTATGAGTAAGGAACGTAACGTTATATTATGTAGAACTAAATTGACAGAGAAAACATTTTGAAACTTGAAACTTTCAGAAGTGCATGTGCATATGATACAATTAAAACTTTGACAAATAAAGCATCAAATCAGTAAGTAATATTTAACACAAAATAAAAAATCGTTTTCGAAAGTAGCTTGCGCCCAACAACAAGTAACAAAACAAGTTGCCCAACTTTTATATATAACCGCAATAAGTGAGGCACTTTGAAAAATTACATGCCCATCAAAAAGTTGTAGCTCCGAGCCGGTAGAAGACATATTGTACGGTAACTACTTTACTGCTGACTCCATTTGTAAAGATCGGACTAATATTCGATTTAGTATCGTTCGTACATCAGTGATTAATGAATGTTAGGAAGATGCCGCCTTTTCAACATCGACTAATTTGTTGAAATCGTTCCGCGTAATGTGATGAGATTATGGGTTTTATCTATTGATATCCGCTATGTAAATTTTGGGGAAATACTTTACGACTTTGGTGGCAGATAAGTATAAGCAGCAAATATACGCTATTAATAGTAGTAACACCGGGGTATTACTCGCTTTGCCCTTGCGCATTACAGATACCCTTGAAACTGACGCGTTACCCTTAAACTAGGAATACAATAATATTATAGACCTTTTGGAACCAGTTTTAGATTCACAAAACAGTGCTTTCGTATTCTACATTAATGTGCTTTCGTTTATTACCCTTACATGACTTGAGATAATCGATGACTCACTAAACAATACAGTCGGCACACACAACTGAATTGTGAACACGCAACTAAATCGTATTGAAGCATATCACAATTTTATGGTTGGTCATAAACAATTTCAATATTATATTGCGATAATTCGCGAGTATGGACCGTGGCGGACAATTACGTAGGTTGAGAGAACACTGGAGTTTGTTAGTGTCATGACGAATCGAAATCACCACTCTGCGATGCCTCTTACAAGTTCGTGTTTGGAGCAAGTTTGATCAAAATTCTTTTGGAATCTTATTGATATTATTTGATTGATTCTTTATTATATTCTTAATAAACACATTTCGTTTAAAAAGTGGAAGCAAATGAACGTTATATTTTTAATTTACGGCAGAGTAAATCTAGATGATCAGATTCTAAAAATGTCCAGTGGTATTATAAACCCGTAGCTGACATTTAGATATTGTTCTAGCGGGATTTGAAAATGCACAATTGTAAATCATTTCGCCAAAGACCTATCTTTGGACCAAGCTCCTTCTATAACGGGTTTCAACGATTTCATTCCCTATGATAGACAGTATTGTAAGGTAAGTAATGACCCGGACTGCTCGCTATAATATCGAATTAGTGTGCTCACATTTTCCCATCTTCATTTCTCATCTATTTTGTCGGATTCTAAATTTTCCCTGGTTTGAGGTCGATATTGTTAGTATTCAATGAGTTTGGATTTCGTGCTTTCAAATAGCTGAGTAATATATCGTATTGTTGTAACGTCTTTTACAGTAATATTTCTGTTAAGATTCAGTATTGGTATGTGTATTTTTTAAGTTCCAACTATTATTTAACCTTCCTCCAAACAATATCATGTTCCACCTTCACTGTATCTGTAACTTCTACAATCACTTTGTATGGACAATACAGAAAGCTCATTGTTTCGTTCTAATTGGCAATGAAAATTCTAATTCCAATGTTACGTTAGGAAGTAATTAGGGCTTATTTATTGTGCTACCTTATCTTTGGGCGTCACGAACGCCCTGGCCACCTGGGCCAGCCAATTGTTTGCAGTACTATAAAGAACAGTCGCACGCGCATGTCGCATGTGGGATCTAGAAGGTATCATTGTGCTTCGGACATGACTTCGGCGGAACATTGTTTAATAATATCTATTGTACTATTTGATGTATTTATAAAGTGTCGGTTTTGATTGCCTCATGTTTATACAAATAGTTGATAGTTGAAGATGTGTTCTTTGTATCGTGATTGCAATGTGCAGTTGCCACTGATGTACAATGTAACATTATAACATTTCAATTTGTTGAATTTCAATGTCCGTAGTTTACTCGTATCTCGTGGTCCCTTATTCTCTACCTGTGTTGACAATTTCTTACCTACTTGAACTTGAAGTACAACATTTTCGCAGTTATGCTTTCAAACTGGATATTTTGGTATGTCAGAAAGTGACCGAAGGCGGCATCACATCATGTTTTTATCCTCGTGTCTACGCTTGAGCGAGTCCCATTATTCCCTAGCTGTGACGTTGGCGGCAGCTGCAACTAACGTACGCCACGTGTATACCCTTCTCCGTCTATCATATAGACAGTTATCTCTTTCCAACACAAGTGCATATCTATCATCCGGTCAAGTATACTGCGCGCGCGGTGAAACTGTATCGATTTGTGTCATTTTGTTTTTGAAAAATTGCTAGATGTTTTTGACGATATTTTGGATGCCTTTTGGCAAATGCTAAAATCATTGAACGATTTTAAGTCAATCTATTATTCATAACTCAATGACAACTTAGAAGGTAGAATGGTAGTTCATCTAGGGTACTTTTAAATACAACTTTGCCCTTAAATTCTTTCATCTCTTATAGCCCTCTCATGTTTTAAAATAATTTTATTTCAATATCAACCCCAAGCTCCTAAACTCTATAAAGTACCAAACAAATCGCCTTATGGTATAATGGTACGCCCACGGGTTTCGATTGAACCCAAACCATTTTTTATCTTTGTCTTTTTTTCTCTCGCTTTGTATACTTTTTGCTTCTAATAGCATATGAAATGTAACACAAAAGACCGACAAAAAGTGTACAGACCTGAACTACGTGCAGTATGTACGACTTTTGGTAGTTTTTTTCTCATTTATTCATGTCAAAATGGCGGTGTTTGATTTGTATTAGATTGATTGTTTTGGTAAATTGTTAGAAGAGATTTTTTTGGCAAGTAATTTAGTAATTATGATGTGGTATATCGACTGCCTCATTGCTATATCGCAAGCAGAACTGCTATATGCTAATAATCGAGTGAATTGTATTGGTTTTTTTTAAATAAAATTCTTTGTTGTGTAGACTTTGATTTATACCTGGTTAGTTGCAATAGGGACCGCCGACCGGGACGGTTGGCGCTCTTTGGTCGAGGCCTACGTTCAGCAGTGGACGGCTAATAGGCTGACAAGTAGTAGTAGTAGTAGTAGTGGCAATATACCAGCCCCTTGTTACATAGGACCTAAAGAATATCATCGAAATATGGTAGTGTTTTAGTATTCCTCTGCCTACTCCTCTGGGGATATTAACCTGATGATGGTATCTATATATAATATTGATTTAGGATTTGCGTATTCGGGGAGTGGTGACATATTCTTTTATATTCGTGCATTTTGAAACAATTTGTAGGCACGGCTTGTGCCTAGTAAAGTGAGCTTTATAGATAATATAAAACTTAATATTTATGACGTCATTAAACATTAATATGTTGTTTATGTATTTCCGTTTCGCCATACAAGTGAGATGCGCTGGCAAAACGCTTTCTTACATTTAATACGTCTTACGTTCAATACCTATACGATACGAGTTATAAACCATTATAAAAAAACGGTATTTGGAATAAATATAAAATACTTATATAATAATATCTAATATATAAAATTCTCGTGTCACAGTTTTCGTTGCCATACTCCTCCGAAACGGCTTGACCGATTTTGATGAAATTTTTTATGCTTATCCGGTATCTATGAGAATCGGCCAACATCTATTTTTCATCCTCCTAAAAGTTAGGGGTAGTCCACCAACCCCTATAATGTGGCAAAACAACTTTGCTGGGTCAGCTAGTAATAATATATATTATAGTGAAGGGCGGGCGTTTTTGGGGGCTGTCTTTATGGTCGACGTTCAAAAAGAGTCAATTAAATTTGGCTTACTTTGAATAAAAGGTATTTTGATTTTAATTTCGAACAATTAAATATATAAACAACACACCAGTCCACTCGTCAACGTGGATGCTTTAAAGGATCTGAAAGGTCAGGATTAAATAATATAAATATATCGCGATAAAACCTGTAACAAATAGTTTTATTTATCAAAATAGTAATTGAAATTAACATCTATACAGGCGGTCTGTCTTGTGGCGCCAATGAAGAAACACCAAACTCGTCATAAAATTCTATCAAATTAATAATTATTCGAGTTTTTAACTAAGTTTAATTAGCTGGGTTATATTTAACCCGCCGTGAGAATAAACGTCCACTGTCGGTCATAACAATTACTGATTTAACTTTTTATGTTCAATGGTTATGTATAAATTTCTTGTTATTAAAATTTAATGGGTTTCACTGACGTTGTTTGAAGTTTGGTCGTGTTTTTCAAGCGATAGTTTTTTTATGTGAAATATACGTAATAATAATGGGGAATAAATGTACCTTGATTGTTTTATTGTACTCCTAAATGCTTCTGCTGAACGCAGGACCTGAAGTTTAGCTGTCTGCATAGCACAAATTGATAATAATAATACAAATATCTGGAAATTACGACACAGCGCCATCTAGTTCATAGCTAGGCAACAAGGCTTGTGTTACGGATACTAGACGGTTGAAACACTACATAGATATAAATGTTTTTTTTTTCATATATAAGCATATTGAAACATTCATCATTCAGGTACAAAATAATGTCTATGCCCATCACACAAATATTTGACCCTACCGGGATTCGAACCCAGGATCCTTATACAGAAGGCCCTTAAATACTACTCGCTAATGGGCTCGTAAAACGATATTAAAGTTTTTTTTTAATATGTATAACTTATGTAAGGATACCTTACACAGTTCATAACTTTCAAGTAGGGAATTACAATTTTGGAACTGATGTGGGTAATGTAATACTTTGAGGCAGATTTTTTTTTGGGAGCAAGATTGTTCGTGAGTTGCATTCGGGTACAAATTCGGGATTAAATAAATAAATAAATATTCTGCGACATTTTACACAGCACCATCTAGTCCCAAACTAAGCAGAGCTTGTACTATGGGTACTAGACAATGGATATAATACTTAAATACTTTTTTTTTGTAAATACGTACTTATAATACATAGGAAACACCCAGACGAACACAAACACTTACCTATATTCAACACATAAATATTTGTGTCCAGTGGGAATCGAGCCCACGACCTCGTGATTAGCAGTCCGGTACTCGAACAACTAGACCACAGAGGTCGTCTATTTGGTAGATATATCGTATATTGGTTGATTTGAAAAGATTTTAGCGTGCTGTTAACTGGGGTTCTCTCCTTCTAGTTCGATGAAAAACTATGGAAGATGTGGCTTTTTGAGGCTGCCTCTATTGTGGACGTTCAATAAGAGCCAATTAAATTTCGGCTACTACTTTGATTAAATTATATTTTGAGTTTGATTTTTCGCTCACATGAAAAACTATCACCCAAAATTAGAACAAATACATTTTAACCGCACAAACGCCCGCCCGAAATAACGACATGTGTGTAAAAAAGTCATCGTACACAGTTTGACAACGTAAAAATATCACTCTTATGCTACGTTTTCATTCAGAACTCGTAAAAATCAATAACGCACATGTATCGCCGCCAGATGGCAGGCACTTGTGTTTTCGTTGGGGGTGCGGTGGGAACGCGCGCGCATCTGTACCCGAGACTTGCGCAGACGCCGAGGGCGCGTCATTGATGTACCAAACGGATATGAGGGATAAGGAACATGTGTATCGCTGTTAATTAGTCAGTATTATCATCTCTATACAATATTTTCTGATGTACTTTGTTTTTCAAACAATGCCACAAATGAAACTGAAACACATATGAACAACTAAAAATGAAATGCAACGGCTTCGTTAGTCTAGTATTCGTCAGTGCGACTACTGAGGAAGAGGTCTAAGAATCAATTCTCGGGTCGAACAAAGTGTTATTGGGTTTTTCTATATGAAATTCTCAGTAGCTCGGAGTTTGGCAATATGCTCGCCTCTATTACATGGGACCTAGAACATATCGAAACGTGGGTGTACATAAGTACAGCTCTGCCTATAACTTGAAATATAATTTACCGTACATTCAATATATTATTTGATAATTTTCCGAGCTTTTTCCAACTTCGTTATTGACGGCTTTCAAACCTCAACCTATAACTGGGTAACATGGCTATCCTAAGGATTAACTTTTCGTGTCTAGATTTACTAGTCCTCAGGGTTTTCATGCTTTTGATTAAATAATGATCATCATAGGTATTCGTCCGACAACCGGGATAGACGGCTTTACGTTCTCCCTGAGGCACGGAGAAATCTCGCCCTTAACCTTGCAGCCTTAAGATTGCATTTGATTAAGGTGACTATTACTCGCGAGAATTTATGTAATGTAAATTATATTCACCGTTACATTATTTCTCAATACGAACAATTTGTCATTGTAATCACTCAAAACCTTGATTTGTCAGCAAAGTGTCCGCATGACACGCGGAAAATTGGTCCCAGTATGCTCTATAATGCTCTGCTACTATTAGTCGAAGGCCATACAAGCAGCTTGTCATACGTAACTATTTGAGATAATGATCAGGTAAGGTCGATATTACGCATTTATTTTTATTATTCTCACAGTGAACGCGTTCCGTGAGAATTTGTTCAAGTTTTTCTAGTCAGATCTACCCGAGTGGTATTTTTGCGTCCATTTCTATATGTTGTATATTTTTATACAGGCAAAGTAGGGGTTTAAAGGATTACGGAAGCTGCTTTACTGTAAGATCTTCTCTTGTATCGAGAGTATGGTACGCATATGCTTCCAAACCTAGGTTGCACACATATTTGTTCGGTATTGGAATCGAAATTCGTGAAGCAGCATATGTCCTGATAAAATCCGTACAAAGTAGTAATTTCAATGTCTGATATTCGCGAAAGTTTAAGATAAGATGTTTCATGCGAAAGAATGCTGCGGACGTCATGATTTCATGCATGAGTCAATAATGAATGCATGAAAAATGTGTGATGTATCATAGACAACAGTAGCTCCTTATGATTATTTATTAGTCGATTCATATTCATTATCTGTGAGAATTGTCACTGTATGCTCTGTGTTCCGGCTACTTTTTTAAAAAAGTATTTAATGTCAATACAGATTAGAATTTTTTGAAGTTGCCAGTCTCATGTGAAGACATTTAGGAGAAATTTTATAATATATTTTTACAGTTATGATGCAATTTCATCGCTCTAACTTAGATATATTTCTAGGTCTTTGTAATAGGGGGTGAGCTTAATGCTATTATTCGGGCATAAATTCAGTTTATGGTTCGTTCAACTAAGATTCGTTTCCTTAGAAATAAAATAAGTAAAATCTTTTGGAATACTTCATATTACATTGAACTGTATTGATGAATATTTCTAAATCTCATACAGTTTGTTGTCTACCGTCGATTGATTCCGAATTTTTATTCCCCGTGACCAATCGTAACAATCAGATTCGTCTGTTTCAGGGTTGCCAGCAATCATTATAATGAATTATTTTTATGTAATATTTTATAATTAGTAGCTTTTATGAGGATGGTTGATTAATTGTTTATACTATTTGTTGTCTGTATGTATAAAAATAATGATCAATTAGTTTATTGACCTTCTGGTGGGCACGAAAGAGAGAAATATTATAGCCCACTACGCTAGGTTGCTGCGAATTGCCATAAAAATACTAATCTTCCCTAATCACTTTACTAATTACTGTCATAAAAAGTTAAAATAAAATGTTACTAGTAATAAATTTTATATAAAAACTGCATGTTGCCAATAATTATTTTGGATCCTGGTAACCCTGACATTTGATTACGCGGCATCTTTGATCGCTACTTGCTTGTTATAGCAATTAACTAGTTTAGACGCACGGCTTCGCCTCTGTTACTCACTTCAATCAACTGTATTTAATTACGGAGTAAGACCCAATTTCTGTTGATTACGATAATTGAAGCAACATAGATGTTACTATTATGTTATGTTATAGCTATTTTGTTAAGATTGATTTCACTCATAGTTGCTGTTTTTAATTAAAATATCAAAAAAAGATAGCCAAATATTCAAAGGTAATTTTAGTGCTATCTCTTTTAGTTTAGTGGCGAATTACTTAAAATTTAAAGTATTTAATTCATTAGCCGTTTATTTTCCAATTGTTTTATTTGTATTAAAAATAATCGAAAGTATTTTATTTTCATGAACATTTTATACTTTTAAGAGGCGCTAACCTTATGATTTGTAAAAAACGTGCAAAGCAATTAAACTATTATTTGCGATCGTCACTAAAATTCACGTATTATTTTCATAGTGTCAAAGAGAAGACACGTTAGGCATTTATCAGTCGTACTGACGAAAGGACCTCAACTATACGTCCTCTATTAAGAAATCGAACCTACAATCAGTAGTTCAAAAAACCTTCCAACCACAGCATGAAACATACAATTTTCTGTCTGTAACTCATTACTATATCTGCTGTCCTATTTACAAATCCACAACAGAAAAGCCGCGCCATCGCAGGCGATATTAGATCTTGCCAGTGCTAAAATCTCCTAGATATTACTCAAGTCTTGCTGATAAATGGATCTATTCTGTTAGATCGATTTATGCATCGATTTAGCGCAGCCCATTAGGACATTATTATGGGGGTTAGTGCGAGGAGGTCCGCCAGGCAGGGTATTCAAGTGTCGACTACCACTCTGATGTGTATAATTGCGAGAAACTTTAGTATTAAGCCGAATGAGCTTCTTTGGAAACTGAATGGCTGTTTCTCTTTAGGTCGGTAGGTTGATGTGGGTTAATCAATGTATTTATTTATTTTTATTATCGTATATTAAAAATAAAACGAAAATTGCGCTGACTCACTTATATTTTATATAGAGGAGAGTGTAGGATGCTATTTTTAATTATGCCTAAAATAATTATATTAGTTATGGTAGAATTTCGATTACTGGGTGATACCACATATAAACTGACGCCAACCTTGACGCTCTTTGGGGGAGGCCTACGTTCAGCAGTGGACGGTAATAAGCTAATATATACATATTTATGAATAAGCTATGATAGTCTAGTAGTGTGACCAGTGGCCTCTAAAGTCAAAGGTCTCGAGTTCAATCCCCAGGTTTCCTAGTTCAATCCTCGGCAACACATGCTCAAACAGTGAAGGAAAATATCGTTAGGCAATTTGCATGCCTGAGAGAATTAGACGCTGAATTCACGTTTGGAATTAACTTTAGTTAAAACAATAATCTTTCGCATTGAAAAGCGGCTATATACTAATGCATGAAGCAAAAACATTGTAGGTAGGCACCGCTTTTTAAAAAAAATTGCGCGGACGGAGGAGGATGAAATTTACCACACTTATACATATTTTATATAGAAAAAGGAGTGCAGTATGCTAATGTTTATCTAACATCATGCTAATACCTATGTCTTAAAAATTATAGTCGAATTTCGACCTCTGGACGCCCCATTAGTTGGTACATTAAAAAATGACAGTTCATGTCAATAAAATGATTCCTTTGGATAATAAAAAAAATATAATACAGTACTATCATAAAATACTAAGATATTAGCAAATATTTAATATGCCCATAAAAAATAACTCAGTATTATAATCTTCACAAGTATCCCCATGAAATGACCCCACTATCAGTAACTATCATTACAAGCGTCGATTGGGACCCCTTGTACCGGTAATCGTGTTATGATGTCGCGCCACGGGAGCCCCAACTATGGCTATAGACCATGTTGGACTCGGACCATCATAACTATTTGTCACAGGTATCAATTCTATAAATCCATGGTGTTTCTCGTTCAAACACTGCCTGTTAGAATTTGCATTTTCAGATTGTATGTCTACAGGAAGAGATATTTGTGATAGTTTATAGACTGGCAAACCCAGCGAATATTTGATGTTATTATTTTTTTTGTGGACGAAAAAGGTAGCGATTTTTTGTTTGTTTTTCTGAAGGTTTCAACCCGCAAAAGCAACAGGCTTTCCTTATAGTATCACTTTGTTGTCCTTCCTTCCGGCCGGTCCATCGGGATTAACTTTCTTAATCTTTTATGAAGGTATTAAGTAGAAATTCGTAATATGAAATATAAAGAGTTTAGACTGCAGTACCTGGAAGTAAAAAAAACAAGTATCTTTAAGAAAAAATGTGGTCCAAACTCATTCACCAACATTTGCATATTGGCGCCACGCAACAGTAACCACAACCGAGCCTACCACATATTTGCGTATTGGCCGCTCCGAGCGTGGGCTTGCCAGATAAATAGTCCAATTTACAACCTCGGCTGACTAATGGTGTTCTAATGAACCAACGACACACCCGACGATGGCAATAATGTGGTGCTTCTATCCTACACAGATGATAAAACGTTGAGATAAACGGGGAATATAAAGTGGATTGTTCGATTTGTAGGCGATAGGTACTTTTTAATTAGACAGCGTTCGAATATTGCGTCAACTACAGGCCAGGAATCTCTTGTGGGCGGTGTGGCGTAGATAAGAACTGAAGAAGAATATGTATGGGTCGTAAGCATGCTAGAAGCACTTCAGAGTAGTAATGATCAACTTTATTATTTCAGTGTCGTGTAGTAGCCAGAAAAGACACCGTTTATTGGCAACATTTCCGATAATGCTAAGGATGTTTTGCTATATATTCGCAGTACTCGCATAACAACATTATTTTTGATTATACTGTAACTCTATAGACAGTGCCTCCTAGAAAATTAAGCTCTTTACCCTCATGCTGTCTGGAATTCGGTATAAACTACATGTACCACATTTATTAAAAAAATTATATATTGTCCTAGATAATTAGAAATAGAAAAGAGCGCTGAATAGGTTAAGTTTAAAAAGCATTCAATATACCTAAAACTTCTGTTCTTCAACTCTTCTTCGCTGTTTTGTTAAAATCGTGTGACGATTTCTTTAATTCCGAAATTAATTATGTCTTTAATTACTCGACAATTGTACCGTTTGCGTGTCCAAAATACAGATAAGCCTGTTGATCCTTTCACATTTTTGAATCCCACTTAGTTAAGGGGAAGCACGCCAATTAATTAAGTGGACATATGTACATGTGTTGTGTTGGAAAAGACTAAAGTAAAGTTTACCCAAGCTTTTACCTAAGCTATTTACCTAAGCTAAAGTTGGCAAACGCAATTAATGCCTAATGTTGCCAACGTCCATTAGACACTTTTTTTTAATTTGCAGCTTCCAGACATTGGTTTACCATATAAAAAAAAGCCACGTCAGTTTCTAGTCACATAATAATTCTTACAAATATTTGCCGCAGAAAGTCTAGATTCTGCACTTTCTTTACACGGTACTGCTGAGGCCCGCCATTTAAGGCGTTATGTTATGAGTGCAAAGCGCACTGCACGATTTCACCAAGCAATTAAAATTAATATGTGGCTAACTGGTTCTTAGGTATAATACCATTTTGTGATAGGGTTGCTTCTCCTATCCGACACAGATTTATGCGAATTTTAACATTGATTGCAATTTATTTCGGCGCTCGCTTGTTATATTATGCAAGCAAAAACACATTGAAAACAGGAACGTAATGAACAAAGTATTATGATTTCTTGTTTTATTTCTATAGCATAGTTATTATTGTTATTTTTGAGATTATGGATCTTATAAAGTTGAAGCTAGGTTCTAATAAAGTGCTCCCTTTACTTTGACAAGTCCTGCATTGGTCCCAATTTATTTGAGGTTGGTCTAGCATGCCTTTTATTTCTATTCATTTCAGTTAGCCATTCATTTTATTATTCAATCATATTATTGAACACTGCGCCAATTACGCTATCAAATCTCAGTTTTAACAATTGACAAATCGCAGTGATTTATTCGAATCGAATTTGAATAGTAGTCAAAGTCCAAATAAATTTTAGGAACAGCCCTGGATATATGCAAAAACAAGCATTTAATTAAGGGCAATATTTATCTTTTTATTTAAACCAGTTTCGAATTGCAGATCAATTCTCAATTCGGTATTTTGTGTATGTGATACAATGTTACGGGTTTTTTCTTTGATTTTTATCGATTCTGCAGAAAGTACAGTCTTATTAATCGTAAGTGCTGCGATATAGCTTGATGTTTTGGGATATATATTTTCATTATGTAGGTTAATTAATGTTATTTTTACATCAACGTGTTACGCTCTTTTATGTGCAGCATGCACAAGCTATTTTATATCATTCTTTCTCTTCTGTCCTTGCAGTTATCTTTCTTCATTTGCCAACCAGTCTGCATCATTAAACCACATATGGAGATTGCAGCGTTTTTCAGTGAGAGCCGTAGTCACACGGAACATTTAAATTTTGTTTGACTTAAGAAGAAATCGGTCTAGTCGCTAACTCTTATTTTGACGTACAATCAAATTATTGTATCATATGTCAATTGATTGAAGTACAATTTTTAATACTCTAGCTAGACAGTCCTCTTTTAATAACTAGAGTTTCTGTTTGAATTGTATCTTGTTTTAACCTTTCTAAACCACGCAAAGGGGTATCTCGAAGCCTATTATCAGCACAACAATGGATGGCCGCTGTAGGACCTTATACAGAGCGATTGTCCCAAGTCCTTAGAGGCTAATGCGCGTGCGCCGCTAGTGTGAACTGAATTGTTAACTTAACAAGGTAGTGTGATGTTTTTTGTAGTTAGTATGACTGGTTTTTTTGTGGTTTTGGCTTACCTGGTGAAGGTATGTATAATTTGTTATAATTTGAATATAGTTATATTTAAAACATATTTTGTACAGTTATTTACGGTTATGTACATCAACGCTAAAACAAAATCATTAGAGAAAGACAAACATTCTACCTCATAATATCTATATACCTCTTTTTCTCTAGTCTCATATTGTTGACATCAATTACACACATTATTAAACATATCCACCTTTTTCATTGTCACTCACACTATTGTTTAGATTGAATGATATATCTCGATGTGCCTGCACAATGTCAAGATGCATCTCGCTAAATTACAACGACAATAATCCAAGAGAAAGCTCCAATCAAATTATTAATGTCGACGAGACATGTAAGTTCAAGCATTGTCCGACCATATACCTCGTGCCGCATTTCAACATCCATTGTGTGCTCAAACGGTATTAATGAATTGCCCGCCGATTTATCATATAACAATGGACAGCAAAGTGCTTTTGTCACACGAAAGCCGCTCGATAATTAAGTTATGTAGTTGCATTTTACTTGTGGTTTTTTAAGTTTGAACTTTATGTCTGTGTTGTAAGAAGTTTCATAATTGAATGACTATTACAAGTGAGTAAAATGACAAGAAAAGTATTGAAAAATTACTGCTTAATTTTACCTTTTCAGGTATGTGTGAATTGTTGGTAGATTTGAGCTAAAAGTAGATACTTCAGTCATTTCAAAGTAGGTGGATCAATATGTGATCTCAGACAATCAATTGATTGAATAGTTTTATTGTCTTCCGTCAAGTGATCGTGGGAACGAAAGTTATAAATAAATAATAAATACATTATTCGGATTGCATCGTTCAGGTATCTATCTAACCCGATTTCAAAGCACATAAACCAACCACGGCGCCAATCGCGTCGCCAACACAATTCACACAAACGCTGCTCAAGAAAATAGTTATCTAAATTGCTGAGAACATCAAATATTTACGACACTTTCAGGCAAACGTCTCCTTATAAAAACATTCTGAAATGCGGATAGATTTCTGGCACTTCCTATTTAACTCCCTAACCGTACGTTTATGCAAGACAATCTATACATACATACATTTAAAGTGCTTTAAAATAGCTTACAATGTCCATGTTACATGGACATCGTTCCTGGAATAACGGGACGATCACCATGGAATATAATATGCATTATAACGGCCGACAACGTAGCCTGGACTGGTTAATACAGCTCCTTATGTATAGGTAATGTTATGGTCTTGTAAGAACCCTACAGCGGGGAGAAATAGCTTTTGAATGTAGTTTTTATAGCTTCGAAATAATGGTAAAGTTTTACATTTGGGAATTCAATCTGGCGGGTTTTAAATTCTACTTAATGTAAATTTCCTCTCCACAATAAACGTTCTGCAAGCTATGCTAGGGCACATTGGTTTGTTGAGTTTGAAAACTCATCTCTTATCACTCGTGATATAAAGATGATTAAATATGATTTTGATACGTCCAAGGTTAGAACTTATTTTTTTAATTAACTAAACACACAATATTTTCTTAATATTATGTCCAAATATAAATCGATGGAGATAAAACGTTGTCGATATAAAAACGCAGTGAAATCGTGTCACGTTGCGAGCGGATGCTGCGTATAAGCGACAGCATCCGCTATTACTGCTTATTTGAGGCCCCCGTTACCTAGTAAGCACTATCAAATCAGCCGTGTTACACGACCTTCGGTGACATAGGTCAAAATATATCGATCTATATGGAGATCGTGGCTTAGGACCTTGGCAGACGAGACAGGCACCCAGTTTCTGGAACAATATTCAAATGTAATCTGTTGTCAACTGTCAAGTGATGGGATTGGTTGTTCAAATTAAGAATATCGGCTAAGCAATCACATCGCTTAATATGGGATTTGACAGCTTGTTAATTGATCAGCATTAAAGAGTGCGTGAGTACACCAAAATAGGCTACGGCTAAAATGTCGACTTAAACTTAAATTTTCAGCTCAGTGAAGCTTCTGAATTAGTCCTGACAACAGGCAGATAATCTATAAGGACATTTAATTCAACTTTATAATAAGCCTGGGCCTAAAACGTTCGATACTGTTTAGTTTTAGATTTAGTTCAACTAAATAAGTAAGATGACGTTTATGACGCATGTATGTCTGAAGAATCGTAGGCTTGTCTACTAGAAAACTTCACATCAAACTGCAATCTGACCGTTAATGGGGGGAGAGGAGAAGACTCAACTTTCTGTACATATAACTATTAGCTATTATCTGACTAAAGTTAGAACCCAGAAAACAGACATTTTCTAAACGATAAAATAATAATAACCACTTGCGTCCCCCGACATATTTATTCACGGCGCTAAAGTTTCTACGAACGATGCGCTTGCGTCGGTGCCCGCTACAGGGGGTGAGCACGACCCCTGCGCATTGACACAAGTTAGTAATAATAAAAATTATTTGATATTACTTTGTTGCAATTTGATGAATCGATTGGCGCAGTAAAATCTACCTTCTGTGGCTGTCTTCTTGATCCCCGCACGGAGAAAATATTTGATGGTGATAAGAGGGCAAACGAGCAGGCGGCTCACCTGATGGTAAGTGATGACCGCCGCCCATGGACATTTGCAACACCAGAGGCTTGCAAATGCGTTGCCAAACCCATTAGAAACCGTTCAGATTTCTTAAAATAGGGAGTTACTGAGTTGACAGCAAACGGAATTTCCATGCTGTCAGAATAGTCACTCCCCCAATGAGCGAATGCTTTGTACGATCTACAGGTCTACTCCAAGTCTGGGCGTTTGTGCATGTGAATATTAGTATTTTTGTAAATGCACCTACGACACAGGAGAAAATCTTAGTTTATGGCAAAGATTATTATAAAAAGAAAAAACGAAATTTTATTCGCGCTATGGCTGAATGATCGAATCCTGTGCAAGGGGTACTTAGGGACCCGACGCACAGGTAGTTATTTTGCTTAGGGGTGTGTGTATTTAACTATTTGTGTTAGTAAACTTGGTACACACGACAGAGGAGTAAAATATAGAGCATTGTTTTTTATTAAATTACAATTTAGTGTTACCACTAATTAAGTTGTTTGAGTTCCGTATATGTAACACTTATATTACATTCTACAACACCTAACTCCGGCCTGCATTTCCTCAACAGCCCCGTTTGCAAGTCACGGACAAATCTGACAGTAAAAAAAAAATCACATTAAATTATGGAATTATTAATTATATTATGCTACTTAACCCTAAATTGGGACCGCATGCGCCCACGCAGTGTAACAGTAGTGGGACACTAATGACCACTAACGGTACATAATGCGCCTTTTTGTTGCTACAGCTTCCGACCAGACCATACGACCCATAATGATTTGTTTGTCATATAATTAACGGAATTTCTCTCACTCCTCTATGACTGTAAAAGTTAGATTACAATTACAGTTTTTGTCAAAACAAAAACTAGTCAAAATTGCAACCGTTATTTCAAAAGTTTCTGTAAAGATGCTAAGTTTTACGTTATTGATTTCTCATTTAGACATCAAAATAGAATTAATTGTGACAGATTATCGATTTATTAATCCCGACATTTTGGATCCTTTGCTGTATCTCGTCAGTGACCCGTTTCTTCTTCTGATGATGATAGATTCTGTAAAAATGGTTTCTTATTTGTCTTTTTTACAGCCATAGACCATATCCAGACTAGTATTTTTCCGTCTTTTTCATCTGTACAATCGTAGATAGAAAATATTTGTCAATTAAAGCTGTCCTTAGCAGTAACACATTGAACTGGATTTGAAACAACGCACTCTAGATTCTGATTGTCAGATTTATCTATCTTATAACCTGTTGTAAATTGAATATGTTGTGGTTACAAGTGTGGCCATTGAGCAAGAAGTTCAGGTCTTAATTACTAAGTTGAGCAATGTCTTATTAATTATTTTTTTCTGGGTTTATTTTACTCCTCTACAGAACAATTCAGGCTTCATTTCATCCACGTGTTTTCGAAACCTTTTTATAACTCCCGAAACAAAATTGTGCAGCTAAAAAGATCTGAGAGTACCTTGGGCCATAATCATAAAACAGTAAAGTAATATAATTATAATAATATTTATCATACATTCAAATATATCGCATCTCACATAATTACTGTGACTAATTATCAAATTATTTGTAAATGGATATTATCAATTACGCGATAATTGCCACTTCATTGAAAAATACGCGGCTAATTACTAAAACAAACATTAATAATGATTCATAATGATTGATAAGCCGAGATACAATTTCGTTTAATTAACTCAGCTTGTGTTGAGATAATATCGTGAACTTTGAAGTATGATAAGGGTGACCACAAAATTAGTAAGATCGTTAGTATCAAATTAATGTTTATATGACTTTAGTAATGCTTTCCACTGGTATATAGACCTAGTAATTGATAGGTAAAGAAGGACAGTCACTAGTCGGCCATTGCTCGCCTCTTGAGAACAACACGGAGACAGTTACAACCATTCAGTTTCTGTTTCATGAGCATATTTAAGGGGCCTAGTTTTCATACGTATAATGTACAAAAACTGATCTCTGGCCGGTCAGAACTTAGGTCTGTGATTGACTCTAGTGTAAAGTTGGTCCACTTGATGGCGAGCGGATTGTTGTGCGTGGTCTTTTTAGCTTTTTTATTCGCTTTCATTTGACGCGAAATACAAACAAAATGATCTAGGCACCTGGTTTACTTAATTAACTAGATAATAAAATAAATAGTCGGTTTCATAAAGTCCTACCAGATAAATAAAATATTGAAACAGAATTTAAGAAAATTGTTGAATGCTTTTGGAAAGTGTTGACAAGCCCTTATGCGAATGGAGGAAATTGAGCAGAGAAAACAATGTTTCACATACATACGTATATTAATAATCTACATACCATCACGCATACCAACAAATTGTGGAAACATTCAAATACTATGGGAACCGCAAAAGTTTTTCCTATATCGCATTCCAAGATGGCCGCGGTTCTACAACTGTCAAACAGGCACGATTTGCCGTGAAATCGCTAAACGCAACCAATTATTATTTTATACGTCTATATATTGAATAAAAGACTTTGCCGACTACATCGTACCATTGACCATAAACAAACTGAACAATATTTTTCGTACACATTACATTTAACATCGCTAAGTAGGATATTACACGTCGTAAAGTAATTTTGGGGATGTGGTGTTTGGAGCGTTTGTTTTTAAATTTACATTCTCATTAAAGTCATGGTACGATGTAGTGAGCGTCGGCCCTATATCAGGGTTTATTGAAAATATTCATGCGATTACACTCCCGTAGAGTTTGACAATTAGTTTGACCACATTTGGGTATCGGTCTTATGGTATCTGGTACCTCGTGTGGTGACCAGTTTTTTATTCGAGCCACGGTTATGGTTAAACTTGTTTTTGTTTATCAAATTGATGGGGAGTGTGGAGTTGGTACTATAAAATATGTGAATGAAGAAACAATTATTTATTTAGTTTCTTATATACAAATTTCGTCACACGTTGTTTCAATGAACTTCTGAAATAATGGAACGATTTTAATCAAACTTGGCAGAATGTGTGTAGTTTAGTCAAACTTGAGAGATAAGATACTTCTTATCTAAATTTATATTCACAATATAAGTATTTTTTCTCCTAACAACTAATAAATTAGCCAGAACAACGCGTGGTTAGATCTGTTAGAAATATATAATTACGCTACACCTTTTAATCTCCCATGTAATTTAATGTGTATAAAAAAAAATTCACCGTCTCGATTTTTCTCTCTAAACGACAACGAGCGGAATCGGAAATCGATTCTAAATATCTAAATTATAACTCGATTTATTTGTAACCATGGCAACCCGCGGGGCCCATGTCACAACCATGAATTTTAAATAATACCGTGTACTTAGATTATTTTACATGTGGCATCCCATAACACTGTCCAAACGCTACAATTATGAACTGTTTATACACAAATAACCATTATTTACTTTTTTTATACATATTCGAATTTGTATAATGTTCATATGGGTGTGGAAATACGTAAATAGTTGTATAAATGTATATTAGAGAAACGTGTTTTTTTTTTATCAGAGTAGAAGGCTTTTTGCTTTTAACTAAAAGGCATCGATAAGTTCCATTTTTAAAATGACCATAGATAAATCTGTTGTTACTAATATGATGATGACCTGATTAGCGGGGAGGTCATTGAGATTGAGGCTACCGTACGTGGTAAGGGTTTTGGTTTTGAATTCCGGTAGGAGAAAATGTGATGAGCATAAACATTTGCACATGATCCATGGATGTTTCCATGTGTGTAATGATGCATAGCTCGCAACTAAATGGCGCTGTGTAATAATATCAGACTAATTATTTATTTTATTATTATTAAAATAATTTAATCCAGATGTCTCGATTCTTCATTGCGTTCATAGTCACAGTGAACCCGTTAAAACTCCGTAAAAAAAGTCATTATTTATATATTTCATTGTGTTAAAAAAGCTTTATGTATTATGTATCAAAAGTACTACGACCTTGTATCTGGTATCTCAGTAGCTACTCAAAACAGATCAAGTCGTAACATGTCCGTCAATATCATATCATAGAGAGTAGGTATTGCACGGATCCGCGAAAAATAGAGATATTAAGCGTTTTTTAAAATACATATTAAAATATTCATTTTTTTTGTGGTGTTATCAGTTTGCTACGGCCAATGTTCCCACGGTCAAGATAACAATATCAGGACTTCCGCAATGACTCAATGATATTCGAATCTGATGATTCGGGTACCAGTATTTATTCTATGTGATAATTTCAAACGATGTAATTGTCATTGTGTAACATGATACAAACACCCTTATATTTAGGTAGATAGAGTATAGAGTTGCTTGTAATAACTGTCGTTTATTTTTTGCAAATAAAAAACATACATACAATTACGCCTGTCATCCCCGAAGAGTAAGGCAGAGGTGTAATAATGTACAACCACATTTCGTAAGTATGTTACTAAGTACCATGTAGTACGGTGCGAGTTTATTGCCATCAACCAGGTACGAATCCAAACTCCAAGATGCTACTGAGAATTAACACTGCTCGAACTGGGAGTCGAACCCAGGACCTTTTTCTCAGCAATCACACTTATATCGACTAAACCAATGAGGCAGAGTGACAAAAAAAAAACAAATAAAAACGTTGCAAAGGCTTTACATATGTAAAGTTTATTGCTTATAAAATAAATATAAGCAAAAATACATTACCATTAACTTCTAATAAGGTTTCTTTCGGTATAATGCTAATAAATAACGATAGTGGAACACCAAAATTGGCTCATTTAACCGTCGCATGCGCAGTAATGTAAGTAAGATCAATAAAACATCAATAAGGGGCCAGTCATTACTTGATAGTCATTCCTTAGGCAGTGGTCGACATCGATCAATGTCCTTAACTTAAAGTGCTTTGAGTAAGTGGCGGTGCGTACGCGCAGGGACGGATCTGACGAGATTTTGTGTGCAGAATGTATTACCAATAACAAGTTTTGAATTTAAAATGTTGCAATTAATTATATTTTTTCTGTCGTTTCAAAGGGGAGGCCTACGTCCAGCGTTGGACGAAATATAGGCTGACGATAATGATGATGTTGATATTTTTTTTCTCAAAATAAACGTGTAAATTAGTAGTACAGTTTACAACTGGTGTGAAAGATGTCGGAATATTTTTTAAAGTATTTTTGGAGTCTTTTATAAGTACATAACTACATACACACATACAGACACTTATGTCCTTTTCCCAGTAGGCAGAAACCATGTGCAAACGCTACGTGGCAACCCACTAAGTGGCTTTACAATCTTTTTTATTTATGTTTTCTTTCTCGACGTTGTCATGGTTACCTGTAAGTTGTGACTCAATAATTACGTGATCAGATGTCCAAAAGCTTAATCTTATGACAGAGTGCCAATCTAACACCTATTTAAGCACATTGACCCCGCTATTTTTCAATTCAGAATACAATCCCTGATGTTTATCTCTTTGGCAGCGGCAACAGCCATTTGAGCGCCATTTACTTGATAGATTAAAAAAAGAATACCAAACTCTTTTGCTGTTTTTTATAATAGCTCAATCTGTACAATAAAATAAAAAAATAGGTATTTAATCTAATAACGAACAAGAATTTGCTTGCATTATTTTTTTTTTGTAAAAAACTGCATTTTTTGATGCACAATAATTATAATTATTATTCCTATATACACTTTTAAAGTATACATCATTAAATTATTACTTTTGGACTAACTTTAGATGGGTACTTTTTCGTTCTTCAGTAGGTAAATGAAACATTTTGCTTCACATACTTTTTGTACATAATTCCTCCATATACCGAAAATATACCTAACAACCCGCACATTGTTTTACAGTTCACGTACCTACCATTATATAAAAAACATATGTGCCTACAAAGTTGCCTTTCGAAGTTAAACTTTTTATAGGTTATACACGTTTATTTGTCCATAAGCTTATTCCACGTATACCCATAGAATTATCTGGCTGTCTCCCGCCGGTCCTGCGTTCCCCGGCTGCAAAAACAATGGGTGACCTTATAAGGTGAAGCCAGTCAGGACCGTCGTCCAGTTTTTACTGGCGGTACGCGCCCGATGCGCGAATTTGCAGAGTTATGCCAAAAAACGAATATGCACACTCGCTTTGTTTGACTTTTGGGGACCTTAACGATACTATTTTTGGTGACTTTTTGGCTTGGATTGTGTTAAAACGAGCTGAAATATCGCCTAAAGTAGAAAGTGTTGGTTTCTCATGGTGGACGGTAATAATTTGGAAAGCAGAAACTAAAAAGGTAGTTCATTCAAGGGGAATAGGTTACATAGGTAGGAAAAATTATATAAAATTTTATATATGAAATTGCTAACATTTACACAATGTTAGTAGGTACTTACCTAGTATATCATGATTTTTTTATTAAAAATCGTTAACGGGCTTTCAAGAAGAAGGTTTGAATAGATTTGTGAAAGTTGTATACTTACCTACGTCCGTTGAAGTTTATGTGAAGTTTCTTTCAAATAGAAAAGCATTTCCAGTACTATAATAATTTTAAGTATAAAATAATATTGTGTTGAATGAAAGGTAGTTCCTAAAAGCCCTTTACTTCGATGGTATGCGGATTATGGCATTTATCTGATTATATTTGAACGAGTGCCCTGAAACGACTCGTGTCCTTGACTATCTAAACAATGTGTGCTAGAGCATAGACAATATTGTCATGGGCTTTTTGATGTTCATTGCTCTAAGGTTTGAAAAATAAAAAATAGTGTCTCAATGTCCAATCAAAACGAACTTTTAAATTAGGAACTGTGAAATTAAAATGCCAAATTATGTTATTTGGAACTTCCGTATTTTTTATTTATGAAACAAATTTAGATTTTGGGATATCGTTGTGTTACTTTTATTAGTCAGTGATTTATCATTAGTGGACAATATTGTAAAGTGGGTCCACGTTAAAAAAAATTGAATAAAAGATAAAATTTTCCTTCTAACTGTTATATTACGTAATAAGTATTTCTATAAGAGTGTTGAAATTGCCTAATACATAATGTTAGGATATTTTATCAATATTGACGTTCCATGAACTTGTTCCCACGCGCTGCCTATGTCAATCTCCGCTTATGTTTATTTATTTTAATGATAACCTATCAGGCTGCTATCAATAGGTTCCTGGGTTATTCCCAATCATCATTTCCCTAAGTGTTTAAACTACAGTATTTTTTTATCCAACTCCCACAAAATCGGTGGAGGTTTTCGATAATTTGAAATTGGAAAACCTTTTTCAATATTACCACAGGATAACAGAGTGAATTGGAATTCTTTTTAAAAACGATTTGTATGAGAATTTGAATCTTCTTCTCATAAACATTGTTCAAAAGTTTTATGTTTTTGTCAGTTTTTGGATTATTCATAGGCTCAGTTCGTTATTTATGCGGTATTGTTCCACGCCAGATCCAAATCTATTTTAAATTTTGGGTACCATTTAGTTCAAATTAATTCAAATTAACATTTTAATTAATTACATCTATTAAGTAATTTAGTGGACGAATTTTAAGTGATTTAGTAGTAGAATTAGAGAAAATACATTTAATGGTTACTGGTGACTTACGGTCTATTATAAAAAATAACAGGTTTAGTTCAATGACATTAAAAAGAAAAGAAAAAAATCTATAACGAACTTGACAGTAAAATCAGTGTATTGCCAATGTAAAAAATATTTGTGTATTCTTATCATTTTGCATAAATTTTAAAGGCTAACCTTCGATTCATTATTTAATAACACATATACATTTGTCTATAAATTGAAAATATTTTAACGTAATTTTTAGTAACATATCTTATTAGTACTATTTTAAATGTGTTTATTTATTGCCATTTCACTTAGTAAAAAATATTTATAAATTTCATTTCATTTAAATACGAATAGCCCTCCTAATCCCACGCCAAAAAGTAAAGTTTAAATTTCAAGTTTGTTTACATTTTTACAAGAGTTAAGCAAATAGGTGAAAATATGTTTAGCTTATCACGTTTTAATTTAACCTAAGCTATTTATCTCTTAACCAAATACAATGAGTTTGTATATCGGTTATCTGACCACTTTCAAGTTAAAAAAATTGCGAAACTCGTTAAATTTTCTCACAGGTTTGTAAACTTTTATTGCGCAAAAAATGTTTACTTTTTGTGAGCTTTTAAAGGCTAGTGCGTAAATACGCATTATCTGTATCGTTCCCATGAGGAATAATAATTATTTTTGTGGAAATGTCAGTAGAAAACGTCTTCAAGTTTCGTCTATAACATTTTTATAAAAAAATAAAAAAAATAGTACTTGTGCATGATTAAGTAAAGAAATGAACGATTTTTTTTATAATAAAGCCGCTTGATCGTGCTAAATTAAAAAAAAATTAATTAAGTTTTTTTAACTCATTGCAACGGGTTTTGACTTTTGTCAGTTGAAAAATACCTGTAATATTGGTAGAATTTAAATAAAACATTTGAGTTTGAGCTGATTATGCAAAAATTTCGACGACAATCGACATTTTATTTAAATAGTTTTAAACGGCTTAAAGGCTTTGCACCATTGTATATGGTAGTTTCTGTACCAAGCTATTTTTATTTAAATTAAATAAAAGCCGCCGTTTTGAGTCCAATTTCCTGGACTGCTGTATCCGATTATGTTTGGGTGGTCTCGATTCCGACTGATCGATACATCGAGATTATATCGATCGATACTCGATGTGTCGATAACAAATCGAATGTTTAATTTTTTCGTTGCGACTACTGGTGATAAGCGGAGAATTTGAGAAGTATGTGATGGTTTTTTTATGTAAATTACATTTGGAAATATATAAATAAATTACTGATAAGGCAGATTTGTTACTGCTGCTGCGGAATCTTCAATATTTAATTTGTAACGGTAAAACGAAAGTACATATATATAATAATTGATTCAGTGTAATGTATATTTGGGTTATAATAGTAAGTAATGCTAAAAAATGGCTTTTCTTTCTTATAGAATAAATAGTCAATCTGTAACAGAGACAGAAATCTATTTATTTGACACAACGCTGAACAAAAGGCCTTGCTTAAGCTACGTTTGCATTTCAGACCTTAACAAAGGAATTACTTATCTCCTTTTCGAGTGTAAATGAACTGCTTTGTCAAAATAAAAAGAAAAAAAAATGCGGGAGCGCATTTGAATAATATTCTCAATTAGAATTTCAGTTCTTTTTTCAAACACCTCATCATGTCTGCTGTTCAGCACTTAAAATGTATTTAAATGACCGCTATCAACGAATCAGCAATACTTCTCCGAGACACTGGCAATATGTTTGAAAAGCTCGACGTCACATCGTGATCTGTATCTCGCACTTTACCACCGGATCAGTCGGATGTTTTTGTGGCCAATCAATCTTGCATATAGCCATTTTGTTCCGCCGCCTTCTATTTTTAAATTTAACTCTCAAACTGGCTGCTAAACTTGTTACAGTTTTAAAATTTTAAAATGTTCTTTTTGGTAGAAATAAATTCTAATAAAAAATTTTTTAACCGACTTCAAAAAGGAGGCGGTTATATGTTCCGATGTTTTATTTACACTTTTTTTTTCAGATTTTATCGCGCTCGAATAATATTATTTAATCACGACGTTTCGGATACTTTACAACATCCATAGTCACTAAATTTCAACGACTAGTATTATAAGTTGCATTATTAGGTACCTACTCTTTATATCTCAAAAAGGTTGAGATGAAATGAGATGGCTATCAACCTGCACTAGGGCTAGCATGGTAGACTATAGCCTAATCTTACTCAAATCGGAGTAGACCCCTGCTCCGCAGTGGGACAACAATTGGGTTGATGATGATACAAATAGTTTTTATTTAAAAAATGAATATTATTACCAAGCTATGTTCTCTTTTTAAATTATAACAGTGACCGCAGACTATTAAAAAGACTATTAATAAAGACATTACAAACTTGATACAAATTTAATGGCAAGTTTTATAAAGATCTGTCTGATATTCTTAATTTTTTATTTCAAGTCTCTGTGTTGACCTAGTTATCCTTTTATGGAATAGTGTTTTATGTTTATGACGGATACAGCCATAAATTTAATGACATAAAGCTGTCAAAATTAACTGCACCAATTATAATTTTGATTGCAAAACTTCAAAAAAGTTAACATTGAAATACCTTTTTTTGTAATCGCTTTGGTTTTTGTGCAGTGTATTTGTTTCTCTAATTAAATTAAAGTTGAGGTCTATAAAACTGACTCAGCTTGGTAGAAACAGCCAATCAAAATCGAGCATTGATGCTTAGTAAATGTCGTATTTATCACGTCTCGTGAGGAAACCTACTTGGTTGAGACAATATTTCAAAGGCGTGTGAAGTCTGCCAAACGGCACTAGGCTAACTTGGTAGACTATAGCCTAATCCTTTTCAAATAGGAGGAGACCCGTGCCCAGCATTGGGTCAGTACATGGGTTGATGATGAAATGACGACTCGGTGGGATGCAGGTTCGATCCCCGCACGGAACAAATATTTGCACGTTCTACGGGTAGTTGTTCCGGGCCTGGGCGTTTGTGTATGTGAAAATATGTGTTTGTAAAGGCACCCACGACACAGGAGAAAATCCTAGTGTGGGGCAACGTTTCTATAAAACAAAAAAAAATTCAAGTCCGCGTCAAATTTGCTTGCTACGTCACGCCAGCGCCATCTAGTACTGAGATTCTAAAACATTGCCTTGTTTTTTGACATTTATGTTTTCATCTAAACAAATGCTGCTAATTTGTAATGTGTTAATGGAATATTTGTTTGTTTTGTCGCAGGTTTCGTGTCGTGTTCACCCTCGCCATGTAAAAATAGCGGAACTTGCCTGTCTACGCCCCGAGGAGAATATTTCTGCAAGTAAGTGATTCAAATCTATTAGTTTTATAACGCGAAATAAGTTAGATCGAAAGTTCCAGACCTATAGGAGCTACGCGTACTTGGTTGGCGTTAATAAATAATCTAAATTTATGAAAATGCCATAGATGCAACAAAGTTATTGAATTACAATGTTTAATAAAAAAAAAATGTTACTAGCACCAAAGTAATCTCATTTAAACTTGATAATATATTTTCATTGTGATTTCTATTAAGCATTATCTGCTTACAGTCCTGACTACGAGTCATAACAGTTCTCCAAATAATCAAAAAGACAAAAGCACTCTTGAAAAAAATCGTTACTAATTTTCGAAAATTGATACCCCATCCATATGCTATAGAACCGTTAAAGAATTATTATTACACCGCCCCATAGATACCCACATGTACTTACACGGAGGTGTTGTGAATGTGAGCGTGCCTAATGGTGCCGTGAGTGAGCGTGTGTGCGTGTTTGAATCAACGGACAGATGCGCAAGCGGCCCGCGCGAGTTCAACTGAGGCCTTAATTGCGTTAAAAAATATATTGCAGTAATGAATTTGTTGGGTTCTCCTTGCAAATAAATCATGCTTGAATATGTAGTTAGAGAAAATATTGAAAGTTTTTGTGGATTTTTTTTTTGTAATGTTTGTATGTTTTAAATTATGCTATATGACTTTAATTTGTGATGTAGGTGGGCTAAGGCACTGAATATATTTTTAGAATTGATTTGAGCGAGAGTGCATTTAAAAATCGTTTCAATAAAGCCCATAATTGCAGAGACCGGACTATATTGCGCAGTACAGTTATTGATAATTCTTCCTTTACTATGGTAAGGCACAGAACCATGTTAATAAATAGTAGACTCCTATCAGATGGCCATATATGTCATGTAATGTAGAGAAATTCACACCAGCTCCTCTACTAATGGTTCAAGCTATTATTATGAAGTCGAAATCCAGTTCAAAACTAATACGAAAGTGATAACGAGGTGAGAATAGTATCCGTAAGCATTTTATTCAATTTACTAATTCGATAAACAACTATTCTTTTTGTATATTAAATTATGCAATTCATTTGTGAAATATCATTTACTAAAGATTTCGAGTTGAGTGTGAAATTGATGAACTTTTAATAACATTTTTATTTACATTAGGGTTCTGTAAGTGTTAAATTTCACATCAATTATATTATACCTATGGTATCTTTACAATAATTGTAATATGCCTACGGTGTTTTAACATGACTATTATTGATCACAGATTTAAGAAACATATCACAATATATTAACTTTTGTCTACTGTAACTATTCTCACACGATTATCACTTATAAAACCAATAGTATGGGTGGTTTTGCTTCAGATCCCTTTGTTTTGTGCTCATTAAAACGGCTACTTTTATGGTGACTGCGATGGCTTCTATGACCATAAAGCCTTACGGAACTTGTTACACTGCGATTAAATACATATTTGTATCGAACATTTGAACTTTTTATCGATATGGTAAATTTTATTTCCAAATTAGTACTATGTGTTCTCAGTAATTACGAATCTAGTTTTCAGTGGCTTTCGCGCAATCTTTTATACATTGTTAGTTTACCGATAAGTCAATCGGCTTCTGCGTCGAGTGTCATGGGTTCGAGCCCCATATGAAATAAAATATACGTTTGTAAAGCTTACGGGTAGAAGTTCCGGGTATTTGTGCATAGTGAATATTTGTGTCTGTCAACCCAAGACACGGGAGCAATTAAAGTAGTGTCAAATACAATTAATCATAGATATTACGTCATAGAAACAAAATGTAGTGACACATTTTGTTTCTATGACGACATAAATAAAATTCTTAATCTGAAATTCAGTGTGACTCAGACAGAATTTGACTTAACAGGAAATTCCAAATCATTGCTAAATGAGTGTAAAAAAATAACTTAGGATATTAAGTTATTTTTATTAAGCAATGCCTCAAACTTTATCCGTAAGCATGAAAGGTACTTTTGGCAGATGCACAGATAATATAACTAAGTCAAAAATCAAAATATCATTTATTCAAAGTAGGCCAAATTTAATTGGCTCTTTTTGAACGTCGACAATAAAGACAGCCCCCAATAACGCCCGCCGTTCACGTTTTCCTAGTGTTTTTGCTGGGAAGAAGAAGCGGCGCAACAAACCTCACAGCAAGACAATATAACAATTGTCCACTCGTCTAGACGTCTAATGGAAGTGGGCGGTCGGCCTGATTCCGCTGATGTCATGCGCGTGCGCATCTCTCACTGACATCTACCGATATACTGACACGATCTACGCAAATCTTTATTAATTTTACTAAGCAGTTATTGCCATAAAAACATCTTAAAAGATAAACAGACTATTTTTTATGTAAAGTATGACATATTTTATGTAAAATAAATTACCATGTTTTGTCTAATGGTCGTGAGTGCGACTGCTGAGTGAAATGTCGTGGTTTTGATTCCCAGGTCGTGTAGTGTTATTGGGTTTATCTATGAAATTCTCAGTCACATGGCAATAGGTTCCACTATTACATGGAACTTAAAAAATCGCTGTCTACATCTCTGCCTAACGCATCATGGTTTACGAGCGCGATGATATGTTTAAAATATATCGCGTTTTGAAAGTTCTTTTTTCGAAAAATGTATGGCTATAAAATTCTATAAAAAATGTAAAATTGTAATGTTCAATGGCTTATCAAATGATCAAAATTATTACTTGGGGGGCGAATCACCCTAACATCATTTCAAACACAAAAGATAGAGAATGACCCCTACACGTGTTTCTCGAAATTTCCAACTACATATTGTCATTAATTAATAATGACTTCAAACAAAGATTACACTGATTCAATAACATTTATGATACAAAATTCACCGTCTATTATAAACATTTACAACAATTATGGCCCCAAATCGTTCGAATAATCGATATTATTCGGAAATCGATTTGGGTACAACACTATTACTGGCGATAACAATTACCCCGCGTATGTATTCGGTTTTATATCAAACGGGATAATGGGCTCCTTGGATCGAGACAACTCAAGTATTGATGGGTGCACCAATCAAATGCATTAGGGTTATTTTGGGATGAACTTTAGGCTTCATTTGAAAATTAACCCTCTTTTTATGACACTAACTAAGAATGCAATTTAATTGGCCTGTCTCATGGTAAGGCATTAACAATAATCCGTGGCCGGTTGTTGGTTGCTGGTAACCGCAATTCGCTGGTACTCTTAAAAACGCCATTAGTATAGTTTCATTCCATTATTAATTGCTTCATTGCCCTTCAAAGTGGATGATTAATCTTGCACACGACTGCTTGGTGTCAAAATAATTATATGACAAATTCCTACCAATCTAAAATAACCTTTATGCCATTAAATATAATAGCTAGTTCTCAATACACACAAACTGCCATGAAAAAGAAGGTGTTTTTTTTAATCTCGTAAAAAAAGAACAAAATTTGTCCTTTATCATAAGTGCTATAATCCTGTTCTTTACCTATAAGATAAACTATACGTATGATTATGCACTTTATAGTACCTTAATAAAATTCATTTTGTGTTATTACCAAAATTTCACACAATAAACAAAGCAGTATTATTTTAACACACAAAAACACATAATACCTGAGATACCGTGAGCGTGCACGGTAGTGAACCCGCGACCCTTGAACGGACATGTTCACGAAAACGTTATTTGGTATGATGAAACGTTATGTATTATTAGATGACTAACCTGCGTATGCGCAGGAACGAGGTCAGGTTGGTGTTGGATGTGGAGATTTTTGCCAGTTCTCCTCATGATTAAATTTATTGAATCATACAAGAAACAACACCTATTATTAGTTACTCAAAATAATAGTATTTTTTCCCCTTAAAATTTCGGTAAATGTAGTTTTTTTATTAATGTGGGTATTTACAAACACACTGGCATATTATCTACATAAGGATCGTTTATCTGTGATCAATTACATTTCTTTTTATGTGAGTTGAAATCGAAACCGCGTGACGTGGCCCAAACAGGAGGTGTTTCCTCAACCCAGTACCAATATTTCTGTCATAAGAAAGGGTTTTTAATGTCAGTCTTTTAAAAGAAAAATACTGGTAAGTGTATAACATAATGGAAATTAATGTAATAAAAAAAATTACAGTCACAATTTAGATCTTATTGCTCAATTACTTACGGAGTGCAAGTGCCTCAAACTTAGCGGTTGACGACCTTACGAAACAAATATTAGGGTTGAGAATTGCTCAATTCTCAAGTATAATATACATTAAAACGTACCGAGTATATGGAAAGTAATTAGGTATTTTTACGATAGGTATGTTGGAAAACTAAATACAAATATAAAGTTCATCTGTGCAGTGGACATTTAGACTATAAACGTTGCCTAGACCGAGTTTTACAGCATGCATTATGTATTCGCCATACGTCGTGAGACATAAACTTTTACGATACTGAATTACAAAATATCATAATAGATGATCGTATAAAGTCTTTGCATACGAAAAATATGTGAAGCAAAAGGTTACAGTTCCTTTTGTATAATATATTTTTACTTATGCAAGTGCAGCTTTCTTATTGGCATGACAGTGACTTTAAACGCGCAATTTGCAACAAGTTTTATAATCTACAAAGAGCACTAAAATTTGCATTTAAGGACGAAAATATGCGAAAACATGGCTACTGCAGGAAAAAAATGTCTATAATATGCAAATACTGGCCGAGAAATGCCTGCTATATAAAAGAAGGCTTAACATATACAACTAAAGTTTTTCTATAAGCTTGTTGATGGTTCAATGCAATGGTTTGTCATAATTTGACGACCCATTTAGTCCAGCGGTAGTTAACACTGCTTTCTGTGCTAAGGGTCCCGGGTTCGAATCCCGGTAGGGACAAATGTTTGTGTGATGAGCATAAACATTTGTTTCCGAGTCATGGATGTATTTCTGTATAATATGTAGGTATTTACAAAAAAAAGGTATATATGTAGTATATCAACCAACTAGTATCCGTAACACAAGACTCGTTGCTTACCACGGAACTAGATGGCGCTGTGTCATAATGTCCAGGAATATTTATTTATTTATAATTATGTGACAACCGGGTTTTGATAGCTTTATCATGCTTTTCCGAAGTAGAGGGTTACTTGGTTAATATTTATCCACAAACCCTTTAAAAATTAAAAAATACTCGAAAACTACACAGAGATTTCGGGAGAAGTCTTATGCGTAATGTAGCCAATAAAAAAACAAATGAAAAGGACATTAGTCGAACTAGTTCACACGAACAGTTACGAAATGACGTGAAACTTTTGAAGTATTGCAATATTGTGTCATGTTGGTTTTGAAGAACATTATGTGTTGTGACTATGTACGATGTACGTGTTTATACATATATTATGATAACTAGTGTACTGCTAATTAGTGGCTGTAATGACTTGGAGACTTGTTTTGGTGTTTGGTTCTGTTTTGCATAGCAATATTTACCTTGTATGGCTACTTTTATGTAGCCATATTATTTCTCAATTTGACATGTTCGGGTTACAATAACATGTGTTATTTTGGCTTCTTCTAGAACTGTGACTAGGTACAAAATAAAACTGTGATGAATTTATTTCGTTTCAACTGGTGAATCTAGTGGTATCAAGCGCAGCTTTGTGAGTGTCAGTTCGTAGTTCGAGTCCAGATGCTCCACTTCTAAGTATGTGTATGTTTGTATGTATCCCAATTTGGTTCCCGTAGGATCAAATCCATCGAACTGTGGGTAAACGTATCACCTCTGCCTACCTATCTATAAGATCTAGACGCGATATAATATTACTAATATTTATTATTTAATAACCTAGTTATAAAATAACATTAACACTACCCACAAAACATCATTAAACCGACACAGTTTCCTCCCAAAGTATTCAGATTACCAAACTGATAAATCCTAACATACACCTTCCCTTATAACATTCTCACAAGCTCGGGCCCATTTCCGTACTTATGAAACAGATGCATTACTTCCAAATGAGCTTATAATAAAGGACCCGGCCGGGTCGGGGCCCGTAAGAAATGCATTAACTTAATTGCACCTTCGTATTGAGCTCCCTAGTTACGCTGCAACATGATAAAAAAACTATTTTGGAGTTCGGTAAAAGAAGCAGTCAATTCAAAACAAATAGTGACTCGGATAAAATAAATAGTGAGTGGGATAAACTACACAGTGACAAGGATAAAAAATAAAATAAATAGTAATTTATGAAAAAATACACAAGTTGTCTTATAAATATTGTTTTAATATGAATTAAGCGCCACACTAAGTACTTGCCATTGAAACTTCCGTAAACCAAGATCTACAATAGCTACCATACAGAAAATCGTCATTAAAGTAATCAAAAGATTAAATTGAATTATTCAGAATTTCAGACATAATAGTTCACATAATTGAGACGCATAACAGATTGTCTTATCTGACAACAGTCACTAATTGACGACATGATTAGCAGGAACGCTGAATGAACAGCTTCTTAGCCACGTGTTGCGACTTCCGGCGCTGATGGGGGTATAATGGCTGTTCCTTCTTTTAAAATACTGATATTCAGCCATATTTGGATAAATTAGAAGCCTTAGGATAAGGCTAGGAAGAGCATAGATTTTTCAGAACTGTTGCTTACTGCAAACTTATTCTGTTCACCGTCTCTTTCGCCAAAATACGTCAGATATACGAAAAGATAGAAAAAACTTAGCCCAGTCAAATTATTTTTTAATCCAAATAATACCACATAAATGACAATGACAGAATTCTTAATATTTTCTGTTTTTTTCGGGGGACTGTAATAAGTTGTCCAAATTTGATACCTAAATACTTCATTTAATACCATTTTAAAACGATATTTACATGCATGTTTTGTTCTTAATATTTACAAGTCGTGTTTTTCTCATAACATAAACTACACCTGCCTAAATAAATTCTTGAGTTACGGAACCAGTTTCTGATGTGCGGTGACCATTTCTTGGTTTGTTTGACTTGGTTGAAAGCAGATAATAGTGCAACTTCCTCAAATTCGTTTCGAGATGACTTGTCTTATAGCGTGAGAAATAAAATGATAGTTCTAGAAACATCGCCGACACTGTGAAGTCATGTCGTGTACTTTTGTAATAATTATTTAGATTTCATAAGGGTTTTTTTCTGGTGATGTACTTTTGTAGGAAAGTATTTGAGGCGTTTTTGTATTTTCTTTCAGTCTTGGGGATATATTGTGTGCGTATTTTTTTGTTAAGTTTCAGTTACAAAAATAATTTATACTCAGTGAGAATTTCAGATTTTTTATCATAAAACAGCAAGTGTCAATAATAAAATATGAATCTCAAATGACCGAGACTTAACAAATGAAATGTTTATTTTTTACAAAGACTCAGGAAATATACATAAATCCTATTATATTAAAAATACCTACTACATATATGTACCTATAGTTTATGAAAGGCATTTTACTGGCCGATAGAAGAATAATATAATCACCTAAACTTGACTAATTTGGAAATACTAAAAGACATTCAAAACATGACCATGAAATATAGCAACCTATATTTTCAAAATGACACAGCCCAGCTTTTTAAAAAAAAAACCAAAGGCACAAATCTTACCCACACATTGTATAGCCGATAATGATTGATACGCATGCCATTATGAGTTCAATTACCATAAATATAAGTTGCAAAATCCCTTGTTACATATTCTTATCACGTAAGAAGGGCTACCTGTTACGTGGTAGGTGGTTTTAATTTAATATAATTCGGGTTTAGAAATAATTCAGAGACGTTTTTTTTAGTGAATAATTTTTCTTAGAGAAAAGGTTAACATACAATTAATATTTGGATCCCACAAGACAGTCTATCCAAAATTAAGAAAAAAATCAATTCAAGAAAGATTCTTCTTATATTTCTCATACGTTATGAGAAATATGAGCAATAACATACCTAAACAAACCTTTTATCTCATAGACAGAAACGATAGAACGGCAAAAGCTAATTGTAGTTTATTTAATAAGTTCTTATGATTTTATTTTATTAACGTAGGTTTAAAAGCCCCAATCTTTCATTAAAACGGACCAGTATAATTAGCAAAATCTAAATTTCACTTGCAGCGTTGGTGTCCCCAAAATCACTTGGCAGACATCACACCAAAAAGATAAACTCTGTTTGTGTTATTTAAAACACATCCAGTGCTTAAGTACTGGCTACCGTGACGTTAAAAGGACACATTGCGGTCAAAGTGATCAATTACTGAAGTTTTACAACTCCAAAAACCTTTTAAGACCATGTGGTTTGCTTTTAAAGTGGACAAGAAAATTTGGTGGCATTTTTACGAGGTTTTTTTTTTGTAAAGCAAATAAGACCGTAGGACAGTTTTGATTACAGCCTAATTCCTATCTAATGACAAGAGATCCTCGCTCAGCACTGGGCGAAACAGTAAAATAGGTAGATGATGAAGGAAGTCGAAGGAATTTGAAATAAGTTAAAATCCACTATGCATATTCCGCCTAAGGTTGCTTACAGATTAATGTACTGCTGCATAGTAATATATCATACAAATCCTTATAGGAACTAGAAATATTTTCTTTGTTGAACAATCGATTCGTACATGCGAACCCTGTAGCGACGTATGAGGCATAAAATTATGATATATTATTTCATACAACACTCGCAGCGAAATAAACTTGATACACCGTCCCGGAACAACGAATCACGTATATGCGCACGCGCAAACCGCCGCCATTGTCTCAAATTCGCCCAAACAAACCGGTTCCCAAGATAATAGCACCAAAACGATCGTCCACGCACGCAGTCTCAGAGAAATTCCAACCAAAGTAATTTTATTCGTTAAAACTTTAGGGAATCCTGTCCGAAGGCATTTTTAGATAAAAAGTCATAGACGCCCGCTTATTTATCGCTGGACCAACAAATAAATTATGAAACGACTATAATGGAAGCTACCGTGATTTCAAATATTATTTCTTATCTTCTTTGGACAAGGAATTCTATTATGCTACCGGTACAGGCCATTAACGGTGATAGAAAATTAGTGGCGTCTTACTATTAATAGAATATTAATGTTTCTGATTGGATTCCGGAACCTCGAATTTTAAGATACTGTTCTTTACATATTAATAACATAAAGCTGTCATCTAGATAAACTATTTTCGCCTCAGTGACTGTATCATACATGTCAATGTCAATCGAACGTAAACAAATGTTGTTAGTGGCTTAATATAAGCCAATATTAGCCACGCTTTTTGTTCTCTCACAAACCCTGCACGCATAAATTCAAAGCAGACTACAGATTACACTTTGTCATTATCAGACTTGCCTTAGAGCGGCAAAAGATTTCCTACACGGCACCAATGAATAATAATAAACCCAAAGGTATTGAACCATGACTTTATGCTATAAATAATGTGATACAATCTTTGCTCGGTCGGCAACTTGTACATACAGTCATTATAGGCATACTGGCCTTATGAAGTTGGTACATGCAAATGTGTGCTTCTGTTGCAAGCTGAATAGGCATTTAGTATAAGAGCACCATAACTGGCTCAGCTTGGATATTGTGAACGGTAACACATCCCTTTAGCTTTGGGCTAAGAACGTTTTAGGAATTGCCGACGTTTAAATTTCGACGCAATATATTCGTAGTCAGATCTCGGGATGTACATTTAACTAATCCTAGTATAATAAAAGATGAATAATGTACCTGTGGAAACTTCGAATAAATAAATCAATTTCTTAATATGACTGAAACCAAGGTAACGTACAAAAATATTAACATATAAGCAATAATAGGATTAGACAAGAAAAATTAAGTGACAACTTTTAACCCAAGGAATAAATGTTGGGAGAAGCTGTTGGCTTCCAATAATTGTGTATCTGACAACACTCATTTAGTAAAAATTCAAATCTATGGATTAAGCCTGTGAAGATATTCATGGTGTTTTATCGAACGTGTCAAAACATAGTGTTAATCAGTTGAGTTATGACAGGAATATATCAAAATATTTGAATAATACAACTGTTTTAATATGTAGACACGAAATGTTTTAGGGTATAAGCAGATAAGAACCGTGCGAAATCATGAATACAGCATTACAAAATGCACTGAAATCTTAATAGTAGAAGTTGCTTGAAACAGAAAAGTTGATTCGTCTTCATTTCCTCCTTTCTTTGATTTTTTATAGATTGAATACTAAGAAACGGTTCTTCAGCTTTTTTATTTTATACGATTTACTAACTTATCAATAGATCAAGGATAAGCCATCGACAAAGCCCAACATATCAACTTATTTGAACAAAACCTAACCTCGGCAGATGCATGGGAGAGGTCCACTATGCTCGCTGGTCACGGGCGGACGGATTTTTTTGCACATTTTTTTAAAAGTATTATCGAGCGTCGATGAATTAGTTTCGTATTCACATTTGGTATTTGGCAGATGTTCAGTGGACGTTTGACGGCAACATTTGCATTTTTATCTGTTTTAGCCTGGTGTGAAGTCGCTTCTTTAGTTTTTTACTGGGATATTATGGGATGGGTGGTGATTTAACCAATTTTCTCGCTGATAATACTGGGGAACATGCGATTGGGAATTTAAATTATTGTTTTTATTTTAAAAGCTGTCTTTACCAAAGTTTACCGATCATAAAAGGTTGGAAAGAGTTTTTTTTTTTGCATTATTCTCTCTTTTATATTACCTTCACTGATCTGATTATCTTTTAAGTGGCTTCACTTACATTAATCTATGTGCTTTATGTGAACTAACCGTAATCTAACCGTATAGGTTTGTAGTAATGTAGATAACATTAACACTTTGCCCATAGCCCTATTACTTGTCTTATCCATTTCCCTAAATTGATGGCTTGTTCGTACCAGTTTAAAATATAAATTTATAACAGCATTAAAGTTTCTCAATTCAACTACAATTCAAATTGAATCAATGCTTGTTCTCATTGCGAACATCGATTCCCTTTACCGAATTGTAATTTAGAATGGCTCCGTTCCCTCGTCCTTTGGTCGAACTGGAGCATGTGGACTGCTTAAGTTTATGTCTAATAATTAAATTAGTTTTGGAGCATATTGTGTGTGCAATGAACATGTTGTAAGTACCTTTAATTGCAATTTATTGATTGTTAATGCTTTAATAACAGTACAATATACAGAACTATAATAGTTAGCTATCCAAAGCATGTTGTCTAGTAATATATTTGCTTCAAGAAACATTCAATTAGCTTTTATTCTTTTTACTAATAGAATAGAGAATATTTCTTCGTTCTTAGAAGGAGAATGTGTTTATCTACACTTGAGAGCAATAAAATCGCACACCCCTTGTAATTTGGTTTATTACTGATTTTTTTCTTAAATCTAAAAATATAGAGTACAAATCATTTAGCAAAATTTAAAAATACAAGCTTAGCTTTAATAAAACACAAAATTAAAATCATTGACCTTCACATAACTTACAGAAATCAGCCGTACACCAAATTAACCAAATTCACCCGTTAGCATTGTCACTACTTGCACCCCTTACCCGTAGGTATAAAAGGGTCGGTTTTTTGGATTTTTAATCAGTTGCATACCGAAGGTCAACGTGATAACATCTCTACTCAACGGATACGGAAAAATATGGATACCACGCCCGCAGAAGCCGCTCAAGTTATTGCCTTGCTCGAAGCAGGCCATAATCAAAGTGAAGTTGCTCGACGACTAAATTTGAGCCGCTACTCTGTTCGTCGTGTGTACCAGAGGTTTCAAGAGACCGGTGGCTACATTCGACGACCAGGATCTGGCCGGCGACGCAGAACATCAGAGCGTGATGACCGCTTTCTTGTGTCGAGGTCTTTAAGAAATCGGCAACTGAATGCGGTTCAACTGGGACAAGAGCTTCGAGAAGTTCGCAATGTCAGTATAAGTCGGTGGACAGTCAGAAAAAGACTTGGTGAAGCAGGACTGACTTCACATCGCCCAGCAAATGGTCCCAAATTGACCACAGCTCACCGACAAGCCCGACTACAATTTGCCAGGGAACAATTTAAATTGGACGTATGACCAATGGCAGTCTGTTATGTTCTCTGATGAGTGCAGAATGACATTACATGGTCACGATGGACGCTCTAGGGTCTACAGAAGGTCATCAGAGCGATTTTCACAATGCTGCATAAGCGAACGTGTGGCTTTTGGCGGTGGATCGTGTATGTTTTGGGGTGGTATAATGTTGGACACTAAAACTGACATTGTATTCATCACTGGGGCGAATACCGGCCCGAGATCGAGAGGTTTGACGGCTGCACGATACGTCGAAGAAGTGCTCGAAGGACATGTGAGGCCGCTTGCGTGGCTTATGAGAGAAGATTTTCTCCTAATGCACGACAACGCCAGACCGTATGTCGCCAGAACAGTTTGCGACTACATGGAAGACGTTGGAATCACCGCGATGGAGTGGCCAGCTCGTAGTCCTGATCTCAATCCGATTGAGCATGTCTGGGATGAGCTGAAAAGAAGAGTTCGAGCAAGAAGCCCTGCTCCTACGTGCCTCCGAGAGCTTCAACTTGCCATTGAAGAGGAGTGGAACGCTATACCACAAGATTTCATGGTAAAATTAATACGGTCCATGAAAAACCGATTAAGAGCTGTAATTAAGGCTAGGGGAGGGAATACACCTTATTAATAAACAATTTGTTCAAGAATTTTGAGTTTGATTTTCATTATTTATTAAGCGAAATTGGGTAATTTTAGCCGTTTGTTGGGTTTTGTGCCGTAAAACCTCTTATGGGTATTTATTTGATATCATTAGAAAGGTAAGTAGATGGACTTTCAATTAGTGTGTGTGTTTTTTTTAATATTTATTCAGATTCATGAAAAAAACTGCCTTGACATAAAAATGTCAAGGTGTGCGATTTTATTGCTCTCAAGTGTATTTGTTTTGTTAGCAACAGAAAACAAATTGTTACTCGTGTAGGTGAGGCCGTCTAGCGGCCTTAACATTTAGCTGAAATAATATCAATGTATAGTTTCGAATTATATATTCTAATTGATGTGTTGCTAAAACTACTTAAATATTTGTTTTAATAGTGGTTATGATAGCCTGAATTTTATATTTAGTGTTTTAAATGGCTTATTTATTATAATTGAATAAGGTCACCGGTATTCTGCGTGTGAAAATTATTCTTAGAAATTCTTGAGTCAGAGATTGGTATTAATTCGATTGTCAATATTCATAATATACAATTTTTATTATTTATTATAAATAGAAATATAAAGGAATCCTGTATATCTCTCCATGCGTATCCATAAACTGAACTCAATAGAATACTAGCAAGAATTTTATCAAGTTTTCTTTAAGCAATAATAACAATCACGACTGTCAGGCATTTGAATCAAACATCAAGCCTCATCAAGTCAGTCGGATCAGTCCTAATGAACGCTCGCGACGCCATTTATGGGCTCGTTCGCTGCGCCCGCGCAATCGGCTCAACGATATCTGTATCACATCGCATTGTCGTTAACGATGCGGATTGTGTGAAATGTGGAACTATGATCTGGTTGTGTATATACAAAGCGTGGATTTCGCATTTTAAGTAAACCTATTTTGATCTTGAAGAAAATTTGGTATAAGATCTTGTGGTCATATATTTATTAGTGGTTCATTATCATATGTTATGTCATTGGGTTTCTGGCTCGAGAGAAGTGTCGATTTTCAGTCTAGAAAAAACATTAAAAAAAATGTGTTATGTATGTAAATGTAAATGAATAATATAAAAGTATTATAAACACTCTTCTCACAAAACCACACTGATTTATTCAAATTTATTATATTTATTTCATACAAGTTGCTAAATTTTTGTTGGTAGTTCCAATGTAATTAAAAGTAAATTCGGGCTACACTGCTGAGTACCGTTGGTATTACAAACATACTTCCTACGCAATAAGTACATTATGTATTAAAATATTTGATTCCGGGGATCAAAGTTGATATCAAATTTCCAATAAATATAATAATCATGATCATTCAAGATTATCGGTACATTGACAGCTAAATGCAGGCGCAACCGCGGCTCACCTGGCCTCTCCGTGGAATATACCCCATTAATGCTACAATATCTTGATATGGCGTTCATTATAACCATACAAAGGTCTTGTGGAATCCAAATTTAGTGTCTATGAAATTTAAATAATTGAAAATGATTTTGTAGATAACGTTATTGAGACGTTACCGCTTGGTAAGTTTTTGGTTGAATTTCAATTGAAAGCTCTTAACTTTAATACTGATGAACTGTGATTTACAAATATAGAAGATGAAAAAATACAGAAAACAAAAATATATCAAAGGAAAGAGTAAGCTTCCAGGAATATTGATACAATAAGTATTAAGAATTGACGCTAAATACGGTTAAAACAAAGTGCAATTTAGTCTAACGTTGTGTATACAGGATTATTTACGACCTGCACGATATTGACATTAGTTCGGACAAATAGACACAAATCATGTAGCAGTTTGTGCAGAAAATGGGGGTGATTTAGTTGTGCCTGAAAGCAAAGGTTTGTAAGTCGTCACTGATCTTAAACAAGTTAATTTTTAGAGAGAGATTTCACGGAAAATCATGACAATTATACGTACACTAAAACAAAATAAAATGACTGTAACAGTTACTTCTTTCTTAGAAGACATAAGAACACTATTTTTTGTAATAAAAACAGTTATAAAAAACATTGTCAGTGAACCTTTGTCATACAATCACGGTTTATCTTGACGACAACATAAGTAATAAAGAACTTGGACTTCCACTAAAAAGTGACGCCGAAACCACTATAAAACTACCAATGGCTATAGAAAAATATCCCTTATGTCACATGTGATAGAAGCTGTGTAAATTGTTATGATGTTTTTGTAAGATTTCCGTGAAAATTCACCTGCGCTCGCGCGTATCTCGATGCATGAAGCACGTCTCATTCGGCCGCCGTGTTTTTATCTTACAGTCATATGTCTTAATGGTCTAAGACCACATGAGTAAGCACGAGGGTCTGTTCAGAGATATTTTCAACTGTAGTTGTTTTAAGTGTATCATTTATGAGAGGAAAACTTTCCTTGATCACTTAAACTTTTTAAAACACTTTGTACGTTTTTAAAATTATATTAAGTACTCATTATTTGAAAAATTAAACTGCCAGTGGGACTCCAAAAAATCAGCACTGATGTTAGAGAAATAAAGGAACTAACATTAACACAATCTCATATAAAACGATCAGTAAGCCCATGCCTTCCATAAAGAAATAAAGATGTAATGTTTTCTCCATTTATTTCGCTAAATACTTCATTGGAACACAAGATTATAAATTCCAGTATTACGTTGATTAATCATCTGCCCTGATTTAATATCAGCACCATCATCGGAGCTTCGTTGACGATCGCACCGCTAATGATCCTCTTGAGCGCAACAATGCGATTGTTAAGACATGATGTATCGAGTTATTTAATCACTCATTCAGTTTCACATTTAAATAGTATTGGTAAGTCGGACTACGTGTATGTACTGCCACCCACAAAACGGTATTAGCGGGAATAAAATATAATAACCTTACGTTACGTTAAGTTGGGTGCACAATATTTCATATTCTAACCAAATATAGGTAGGTACAAGGGAAAAATTGATTACTTAATTGTATAAAACTTACGGTTTTGCTTTTGAATCAATCTTACATTTTTATTACAATCTTTAATAATTAGCCTTGCTAAAAAAATACTTGTGTTTTGTGAAAGACATAATTGTAGACTTTAAATCTGACTTCAGATCTGGAATAAGTCATTAATTTGCAATTGACCCCCCAACTTATTCCTCAATCGGTAATTGTTACTGCTAGCCGCGCAAAACACACCAAAGTCATACGTCATTTAACAAAGCATAGCATAAATATGACTCCCAACGTCTTGTTAGTAACACACCGCGTAACACAAGCTATCCATCTAAACTGTATTACAACATCTGAAACTATCAATTATATGTTTAATGAAATAATAGCGACGGTGGATCACGACTGTGGTATGGACAGGGCTGGCATTCTATCTGTAGCAATTGAGGATTGTGTGCAGGCTATGGTCCCCTAGTACACTGTTACAATTTTTCTTGAAAAGTAATCCCAACTTTACAGATTGTAATATTTAATAATCCTTCTCAAATGAGATAGGACCCGTCCGTGCCCAGCAGTGGGACAATAATGGGTTGATGATGATGATACAACATATTGTAAACCACCCCGTAGTTGATGTTTTCAAAGGCTTTTCCTTTAAAAAGTTGCCCTTTTTGTCGTGTAATATTTGTATTTTTGACAATCACATCTCAGGGTTTTATGTAACTAAATACAAAAAATATATATGGAATGCTTCCAAAAAATAGCGTGCCTGTCCTTTTATCGCTCGGCGTACAATCATGTCAATGAGTCAGTAGGTTGGTGGTAGTAATAGAGGCAACTACTGAGGGTTAATTTACATAACATTATTAGGATTCATGATATTTTCTTTCAGTATAATACAGTAATGTTTCATAAGCTCGTATACTTAAGTATGTCATTGAAAAAGATCCAAATGAAAACTAAAGTTAAAAAAAAACTGACTGAGGAACGGGTCCTTTAAAAGCCTTCAGTAAAATGTTTGCCAGCGTCTTTGCAGACAACCCTACAAACAGTGCTTGCGATGTTTATTATAACATAACAAGAATATATTGGTCTTAACTGGATCAAAGCGTTGTCCCCATATCCTTGTAAGACATTTTGATTGACTATTAGTTCGTTACGTAGAATTTAATTATGTGTTTTTCTATTATAAAAGTACCTCAAATGCGTATATAACTAAATTGATCTTCGAGAAGTTCTGTTTGCTTTACCTGTTTTCGTAAATATCCGACAGATAAATCACAAAAATACTTAAAAAAGTCTTTGATATCTTTGAACTTTGTTTTCCTGTAATAAACTATCATCACTAAGGATTCCACTATCAATACATTTACAACCAAAGCAATTGATATGCAAATTGAATTATAACAGGATAAGTTTAGATTAATTAATGTGATTCCGAGAGTCAAATCAATGAATTCGAATGACAGCGACCAATGCAACATGTCTAGAATTTATCAATGTAATATTATTATGAATGAGCATAAAATACTACACATTTCTCTCACAATCAAAATGACACGACCCTCTTAGAGAAAACATTTAAAATTAATTATGGTCGGTTAGAAAACAATGGACAAGGTACTTTGGAGGGCAATAAAACACTAACATTAGCCGTTAGTGTTGCAATACCGTTGGTACAACGGACTGACGATGATCATTAATTAAACTATGAATACAAAAGTTGTGTATAGCTGGTAATTCATCAATAAGTTCATCAGGTTCCAACTATTGTAAAATTGATGCTAATCCATACTAACATTGTGAATGTAAGTCTGCCTGTTACCTCTAGACGCGTTCATAAATCGCGATTTATGAACGCGTATTGAAGTAGTTCGAGTCCCGCCGAAAAACATAGCACGAATTAGATATATTTGTCCCTTATGGGGCGAAATCGGTGTTGGAAGTTTGAACGATTAATCAAAAGTTTCGTAAAACACCTATAATAACTTTTCTTAAGAAATTAATAAGCTACACAAATGACTAATTCTACGTGAATGAAGAATTGTATATCAGCAATCTTCTGCTAGACTATTCTTAATGAGATCTGAAATGTCCAATGGAGCGCTACCATGAGTCGTGCTGTCTCCATGTAACCAATCTACCAGCTCGACATAATCACCACGTTGCCCTCATCGTCATTACGGTATGCCGTTATAAGGCAGCTCGCGCACCTGACACAATGCGCATTAACAATACTGAACTCATTCAGTAGCTATAGACGGTTCGCAGGTGTGGTCGCAAACGTAAACCCACGCGCCTTGCGAACGACACAAATCTAGTCCATTTCGATTGTCTGTACTATTGTCTATTGGCTTTATCTGGACTGCTGATTACAGCCTAATGCATGATATCATCATTATAGATAGAAATGACGTCCACTGCTAGACATAAGTCTCCCCCAATTTCCACGATGACTAGTCCTGCACCACCCGCATCCAGCGTATTCCAGCTACCTTGACTGCTGCGTCTTCCAGTACGCGGTCGCCTGGATGATATCCCCAACATTTATCGTCAACCTAACTGTAGAATAAATTTATTTGCTATTTTAATTATTGCCCACTATAGCACATCCCTATTAATGCCTAGTGTTGTTTACTGACTTTCGCCTGTTGGCGTGTAACACGCAATTCTGTAACAGTGCAACTTGAGAACAATGGTGTGTTAGGTTAGCGCTAACCTGCGCGCACGCATGCTTTCGATTCACACACTTTGATGTAATATGGTGCAATTTTATTGTGGCTAATGTCAAAGGCTTTTTATAATTTATGTTATTTATTTTCTTGGTGATACATAGTCTTATTAAAAATTTAAATTTTCATGGATGACAGCTAGCTAGCAAGGGGGTTGGGAGGTCAGGTCAGGGACCTTTTGGAAAGAAGGACACTGGGACTAGTACGAATTTATGTTACAAGAAATAGTTACTGGTTAATCATAGTTATCTAATGATGGAACAGAAGGTGACTCTTCAGGAAATTAAGATTCACAGGAAATACGTCTTACATTAATCAAATTCGTCTCCAACATTCTACAAGCTACACAATAGTATGTTGAACACGTGCTGATCCAATAACACTGGGTCAACCCGTACCGTGATTCATAGACTCGAGGATAAAATTGTTATCTAACGACCGGATGATCGATTAGACGACATTCATATTGCGACGCATTCATCGTTGTTTTTTCTCGAGTCCTTATTATGTAGTATTCATTTTTAGTTGAGAATTTTGCCAGTAGTAATGCTATAGTAACCAAATAATCTAATATCAAATTATTATTATTATTAAGATTAAATTTGAATAAAAAGAAAAAAAAAACAGTTGCACATTCTAATTCTAAACTAACAATAAAAAATAACCAATAATATTGCAAATATAAATACAACATCAGACGCAAATCCACTGCAATCAACTCCGCCCGTATTTGATCATGGAACGATCAAATAAATACACATGTCAGCACTTTTACGCAACTCTTGAACTTTAACTCCAAGCATCAACCACGCAGCATCACTCTCGTCATTTGTCAGTCATCGCATCATGAACGATTTATGTAAATACCAACACTAGGTCACCGACCTTTACCCAAAGAGGTCTATTGGTTTAGAAATGTACATATTGTACTTGCTCTTCTTATCTCAAGTTTGGTTTGTGACCACCGTTAAAGTGTCTATTCGTCACGAGGTCTCGACCTTATGACTCTTGGGTCGTAGGAATGTCTTGCACGCATATTCTAATGATTTTATTATTGCTATCAAAAAAATCGCAACTGAATTCTGATAGTAATGTTACATTATATTATGTAATCCTTTCTCGAAAATCAGTCCTCGAAGAGCCTCTTAAGGCACTGTGAGAAAATAAACCGACTTATCAATCTATTTTAAATATTACAAAGATTGTATTCACTCTTTCAATGCCCTTTACTGTCTCACCGATCCCAAGACGTGACGGGACACTGTCCAGAGACTTTGACAAAAAACAAACTAATTTTAGATTTAGATTACTCTCATACCGTGACCAAATGCTTTATACCACTGTTTACTCAGCATCGACCGTTTATTTACGCACGATCTTATTAAATCCGTGATACTTGTGGGGTAAGGTACCATGATAAAATATTTGAGGCATCTTTCTTGGAGCTGTGTCGCGCATTACTAAAGTGGATTCGGATGTTGCGACTTATAGTCATACTACTATTTATTTTTTGAATACTTCTCCTTTTCCATGAAATTAATTTGGTTGCCTTAAAAACCACCTTTACTATTCATACTTGCTTCTAAAAACCACAGTACATGTTCACTAAAACAAATCTTATTAAATATTCACATTCTATATGTAATAAAAACTTCTGGAATTCGGTTATAAACATTGAGATGAGAAATGTGATGTCTCCCTGCACCAACTTAACACAATATTTTCGTGCCCTACCACTTAATATCTAAAACTTAGTAAATTACATCATCTCGTGCTCCATTTAACAACATTCTCATGTCGTATAACTAATTAACTATATTTAACAGCTGCCGCATTTTAACTGATGCTTCTATTTAACGAATATTAAACTTAACAGCCACTAAATGTCACGCCATATATTTGTTAGTACTCTCAACACTTACAATGCACCCTTTTTCTGGTTCTGTATGTTAATTGACTTTTATTATCGCTGTTACGATAATTTCTACTTTCTTTTCAACAACTCGATCGATTTTTTTTGTCGGACTTGTTAGGAAATTTCATTTACAAGATTCGATTTTGACTCAATATTTGATGTATGTATAGAGTCTCTTTCAATTCTTGTAGATTGCAGTGTCTTTAGTGTATGCTTTTGTGTTGAATTAAGCAGTTTCTTCCATTATGATGCTTTTTAGCTTCCGTCTTAATTGTTATTATTTTATCATTTATAGAATCAGTGTAGACATAATGTTTTTGCAGTAGTTGATCGCTTTTTGCTGTCGTATCTTTTGCCATTGTCTGATCGACCATCTTGGACATGACGGGCCTTAATTGGAAGTTATTGCAGCTGAAAACGATTGGTATTGTAAATTATTACACTGTGCCACCAATCAGCGTGATTGATTCGACTGAGTAATGCGTGCACGCAGAATTTTAATCGAAACCTTTAAATGGATTGATTGGAATGACATTTCCGAATGTTTTCACAACACAGCGTTTCTTTGAAGCGAGAAAACAATGATGTTGCATGTGCGTCATTCAGCTTTTCTTGGGTTTAGAATTTCAACATCGGCCAGCGGTAATTTATGTTCGTAAAAGTCAAAATTTGTGTCGATACATATAGCTTCTGCTTGTGGTTTACCATTGAGACCGCAAATTATCCCACATTCTCAACTAACCTTTACAACTCAACTCAAAATGTATTTCTTTTATGTCGTATATTGTTTACTGTTTCCGAGCGGGTAATATGTATTTTCAAAAAGACAATGTCTGTCCCCATGTTTGTGTGTAACAGTTTGCAGTACCATATTGTTGCTTGATCTTTAACCTGTTATTAGCGGCTGTTTGAACAGGGCGTACGCCCTGCTCAGATATGTGGTTTCTGTAATTAAATAGATGAACTTTAAGTTTGGAGATTCCTTGTATTTCTTAAGTTTCTATATTTATTTGGGCCGAGAGAAAAGTAAGTATACCAATTTAATATTACTTTTAAGTCAACGCGTAATCTCGTATTAAGTTTTTTTTGCCATTCCTTGGCACTAGTCTGCGAACTATTCGCTAATTACATAGTGGACAGTCCAGTGTAACTAGATGTGGTTGAATACATGTATGTCTGTCTACCTTGAGGCAAATTAGCAAAATAGGTCTTTTTTTTAAGTGTTTTTAATTTGGCAATCTAGCTAATTAATGTTGTATTTTATGGAGCTGGTTGTACAGCTAACATATGATAATTTACAGCAATTTTAATCGATTCTAATAAACTTATGTAACCAATGACGATTTTTATATATGTACGTTTTGTAATCAGCTGTTGCCTTTTAAATGTAGTTTTGGTTGCTTTAAATGCGTATTTCGATAGTTTCCTGTCCCAATACTTTCCGTTTAATAACTATGTTATCTACCCGTACGTATCTACCGTATCTAGTCACACCTTGACTACATCATCTGCCAAAGCAAACAAGTCTTTAACTGATACCGGTTAAAATTTAAATCTCTTTAAGAATGAACTCAGAGGAGGCGCGTCACATATAAATTTATACTTTATTTGTAACGTTTGAAGGTTGATATTCAAAAGTGGCAGAAATTATTATAATCGATTTCTCAAAACAGACTGTTACTAAGTAAACATTCGGAGATGAAGTCCAAAATCGATTCGTTGAATGTTTATTTAGAAAAAGTGTTCATGCCTCTCTGGACTCGAGTCGAACTGAGCAGGTATCGATTTGACATCGAGTGGGGTATCAATCGATTGTATGGATTCGATGCGTCATAATATTGTTGCTTTTATTGTAAACACACTAGTGTTTATACGAGTCGTGGTTGCCATTATTGTAAATGAGTACATGTAAGTTTATATTTCGTGTTATTATAAATTATACTCGAAAATCTAGCAACTCCTAAAAGTAATGAAATGAGGAGTTGAAAAGACGAAATATTTACGAGTGTTAGATAATAATATGTTAATCTCAATGTATAAATTAATTATGTATGTTTTTTAAGCTCCATAAACCACGTGTAAGTAACAATATACAAACAAGGTTCTATGCGAATATTCTCACATCAAATAAATATTTGAACTTATAAAAATACAAGATCGTAAAAGTGAAAATTTATTGGACGGTACTTAATTTTTAATCGTCCCCGGAATGCTTTGGTATATTAAAATTTATTCAAGAGATAATAAGGCCAACTTATATTAAAGGTCCCTCTAATTTGGAGGTATGTCCATTAGTAATTATGTATTCCTGATATCTACCATTGAAACAAGCACAGTGCTTGAATGTTAATAAAATTAAAATGAGTTTCGGTAAAACAACACTCTTCAACTGGTGCAAGTTCACAAACGAAGGCGGTTAAGCTGTACATTTGGACACTAAATGGAATCTTATACTTATAAATATTAAGTAGCCTGACATTATTGACGAACTAAATAGGAAAGAGTAATTATATCTGTAATTTGAAAAATTAAACGCTAAGGAACAAATATAATTAGAATTACTCTTCGTAGGATGAAGTACTCCAAAGCACTCATAGAAGAACTGATGACTGACAAAATCTTCCAAGTTTCTGTTGCATCTGGTACAAATCGTTTCTTCTCACCACTTGGGCCGAAAAACACCATAAAAAAGCGTTAATACGGTGCCGACGACCGATTACCCAGTTCATTTGAATAAGCCCCCGCAATTGTATTGAATTAAAAAAACCAAACAGTGCCTTCAGCTGGAATGCATCGAAGGATGAGCCGAGATTCCGACCAATCCTGGTACAGTAAGATTTGAGAGTGATTCCTGATTGGTCGATGCCGTCCGTATTGGGTTTCATTCTCATTTACCTTTATCTTACGCTAATGTAGCAGCCATTAATTCTTTGTATGTAATTGTCTTAAAGATTTAATGGGACACCTTGGCTTATAAATTTTTGGAGATGATAATCTGATCAAGTGCATCATGAATTTTCATTTTGGTTAATTTCAAGTTGGGATGTGATCATTATTTTAACGTTTCAATTTACATTAAAAGAACCGTGTTTAATTTAATTGTAGCCTGTTAAAAATATCGGTAATTTCTTAATCATTGGCATTAAATATTTGTTTTAATACCGTATCCCAGATATTGTTAAATAAAAGTAATATTTTTTACTTTAGTACATCAGTATTAATTCTCTCTAAAAGCTAAGTGTGTTACGTCACAAACTTAAGAGATTTTTTTGTTAAAAATGTATTCTTTAATCCCTTAATCCAACCAACCTCTATATCGTCAAACTGGCGGTCAATGTCGCTAGTATCCAAAGCTGCTTAAGTTTTAATAACACAATTTGGATTTAAAACACTTGACGTTACTTAAAGCGTTAAGAAATCAATTTCTTTATGACTTTGACCAAGATAAATACTAAGTTCGTGATACACTTGAAGGCAGGGTCGAGTGAGAGCGGTCTGCGCTGCGTGTCGCGGGTATACTATATGCAAGGCTTACGGGTAGTTGTTCTGGGTGTTTGTGCATTGTGAATATTTATATGACTTATCAAAAACTTAGGATAGGGCAACAATTTTTCAAAACTATAACATAACTTTTTTTTGGGGTTAACAGAATTTCCCAAGTATTGAAATTGATCCGCAGTGATGGTGTCTTTAGAAACTTGTGATTACTTATGCAGAGAGCAATCTCTAGACTTACCGCGACTATTGTAGCTGTAAACAATATCCGGGTACTGACCGTGCCGGTCGAAGTCCCACTTGTCTAAATTCCTTTAGATTTTATTGTTGTACAAATTAAACTTACTATTTATGCAAAGGCTTTCAATATAAGGAAGATTTGGGAAATATTGAAAATGTACCTGCTTTAAATAGATAAGGTTTATGATATGTAGATTGTTGATTAAGATCCAAATATGTAACACAGATTTGAAGAGAAAATTTGTGTAAACGCACTTATGACTGAGGAAGAAATTCTAGCGTGGGGCAATGTTTTTACATCATGTGTTACTAAAGCTATTGGAACTTGAAACTACGCCAAAAACGTTTGAGTGACGGTATCATATGCTAAACTCACTGCTTTTCTTAGAATGTATGTGTTTTTGTCCCCATGTCATGTCCATAATAAAAGTCACAACTAATAAAAATATTTAATAAACAAAAAATAGCAACAGTAGATGTCTTAATAAGCCCATAAATCGAGATCTCTCAAAAGCTAATCTTAGATCCGTTGATCCGTAACTATTCACATATTCGTGCGATATCATGAAAACCACAACGATTGTTATTAGAAATATTCAATTTATCTCGTCATAAAGAAATTTGAATATCTTTTGATTTTTCTTACCGACATTTATTTATGTTGATCTATTAGAAAGGTTTTATACCTTCGTATGGTTTTGATGCACAAATTGGTCCGCTCAGATGGATTGCTGCTATGGACTTTATTGGTGTGTGATTTTATGATAGGATTATTCCATAACTTTTAAATTGTGGGTAATAGAGATGTCTCACAGTGGTGTGATATGTGACGTGAAATATGGGATAAATTAAAGTCAACAATTTCAACTTATGTTACTAGTTTAAATAGGCTCGCCTCCTATTACCTACATGGGATCTAAAACATACCGGTGACCCTTCGGAGGACAGGTGTCATCTCATTTTTGAGAGGAAATTGTCCGTCCACAACGCTGTCACAGTCAGGACACAGTCCAGTGCACTTCTCACGTCATCGAGAAAATGTGTCAGACACGATGTTTTCCTTCACCGTTTGAGCATGTGATAAATATGCACGTAACCTTGAAGTCAGTTATACGTGGCTTGAGATTGAATTCCAGACATTTGACTTGACAATCCACTGGTCACACCAGTAGGCTATCTTTATAATCATCCTCACGGAATTAAATGATCTGTAATTATTTTATATTTGCTTTGGCTCAAAGTAAAATTAGACACTTCTTGCTTTATCTCATCTTACCTATACAGGTTATACGAATTATAATCGTCTCTCAAATAAAACTAATTACCCATACCAAGCGGCAACCCTCTTTAATTATGACAGCTTGAAGGTTGGGCGGGCACCTGTCTACCTCTGTCTAACTTGTTGATGACTCATACTTAACTATTGTACTTAACTTAACTAGCCCTAACTTTGATATCTATGATATAGTCAATTGACCCTGTCTTGTTCTGGCATTTGACTGGTGATTTTAGTACTTAATTTTGACGTTTAATTTCTCTTTTTGTTAGAGATAATTAGATGTTTAGTTATCTGTTTAGTTGTTCATAATTCAACCTTTGGTAGTTCCACAGCTTCTAAATTCATCATTTTCAAAGCACGTTGTTGGACATCGCTCTTAATAGCCCAATTATTGCCAGTTTTTTTTTATCCTATACATAAGTTAGTGGTAAATCTGATTGTAGAAAGAAATTCTCCTATCTAGAAATCTTTATCTAATTGTTTGACTATTTCCATCCCAACAACTATAATCCCAGCACATTATTGTAATCTTTCTCACAATCAGTGGAACAAATCATATCATCAAACTAGTTATGACTGATGATGCAACTAGGTATGCAAATTGTCCAGCGTCGGGTCATCGGCCGCCATGTTTGAGCATCGTCGCGCCCCCATTGGTCGGATCTGAATCGATTCGTACTGCGCCCGCGCAGTTAAGGTCAATGTCGATACGCCTTTGATCTGCTACCGCAATGTTAGACCTAGAATTTTATTAATCTCGCTAATTTTCTTGGTAGCTATATTTTTTTTTGCATTGTGAGTTGCTTTTTATAATTTTGCGGTGATTTTAAACTGATGAATGACTTTGGCTTTATTTAGGCTGCCGTAGTTATTAAGAGCAATTTGGAAAAGATTTTTCTTGTTCAAATTTCCCAATGGAAATGACGATATATCTGTAAAATCTAAACGATGGTACATACAGCGTCATATTATCCCATTATCTGAGATAGCATCTACACGTGAGCGGCCCACAATCACGGCACATGCGTTTGCGCACGCTGCGTTAAGTAAAACGCCTGTCATATTTAGGGTCAACGTTGAAGTGGAATAATTCATTTCAAGCGTTACGCAGGGCACCTTCTAAGATTTGGTGGGATTAGAATCGAAAGAAATCAACTGACAAAGTATATAACTTAAGAGATGAGTATACTTATTGTTACTTCATTATCAATCCGTTTATTATCCGGCTGCTGGGAACCCTCCCATTTCACAGGGATTAGGCTATAGTGTACCACGAAAACATGACACAACTCAGAACTCGCAAGTTGTTATCTCTTGCTCAGTATTAAACTGTGAGGGTGAGGGAGTAAAATATTATATCTATTTAAAGATATTATGTATGTTATTTAGCTTTCAAAATCATGCGAAAGTATGCTAATGCGGCCAAGATTGACCCTGATCAAGTGATTTTAGATTCTTCTTCCATTTTATAAGGTCTACTACTACTTGGAAAAAAGATTCACGGTCGTTTACCAAGTCTAGTCTTAAATAGCAATTCAAAATATAGAAGCACTACTATCAAGGTAATCAGATGGAAACTGCGATATACATATTCAAGATCTAGCGCTAGTTTATCGATATTACAATTTGCATATTTTATATCCTGCACAACGTTTCACATAACAACAAAAAAAGTGTTATTCCGAGCCATAGTGTTAGATTTCTATAAAAAATCTTTAAGATTTAACAAAAGTGATGATGATATTTCTAGGAAGAGAATCATTTGCATCCTTAAATTAACCTTATACTTTTATGGGTACATCGAAATGTATTTTTAGCAATGAATTCACAAATCAATCAAGTTTTCGATTTGTTGTGTGTCATCATCGTAAACAAGTTTGAAATTCGTTATTCTTTGAAACTATTTTGAGTTTTACATTTCGATTTAAAAACGATTTGACTTTATATAGCACACAATTCAACGTTTATGGTGTAATTTAATATTGCATACAATATTATTGCCTATTTTAAACATGTATTAGTAGAATATTTATCACTTAATTTTGTGTATTCTCGGAAAACGTAGGGATATGTTAATTTTCTTCAACGCCAATGCCAGTTTATTACACACATCTTATATCACGCCCTGGTTCCCAAGATTTCCTGTATCATAAAGAACTATGCACAATATAACCAACTACATGGATATCAATAAATTCCATATTACATGGTGAATGAATACATGTGTATGTACGCGACTATTCCTCGCTTGCATATTTTAATCACTAATAACACTCCACAGTAGTTATATTTGTAGCCCTATTTCTATAAGCACTTAATTTATAAGTTTCTCGGGTATCTAGATTTCTCCTAACTGTGCAAGTTAGTTTATATATCCTGCGTCTAGATAATTATCCAAGAATACCAGAAACTCGGATATAATCGTAATTTAGAAATTCCAAATGAGTTGTAGGTTTTATAGTGGTAATTATTTTAATAATCATTGATTAGTTTCGATTAATTATTTGAATGTCGTGCTTAAATTTGTTCAGGAAATTCTGCTTTAGTATTGCAATTGACATCAATTACATTCTTTAAGATATACATAAATATTTCATTGAATCTCTCATTCATACTAATGTAAAACTTGCGTGGTAACTTTGATTTATTTTAGAATGCCTTGAGCTAACAGCTCGTTATTACGCTATTCTATGAACAAGGTAAACTAGCTCAGCTTAGCTATAATCTGGATTTGAATGTTATAAGTAATTTATTTGAAAAGTTTGATTAAACATAATTTGATCGAGTTCAAACTAAAAACTAACACCAGAATCGAAAAAAAATGCTATTTCAAAAGGGAATAAAATAACTCATATAATTGAGACTCTGAATAATACTTTACTACTATTAGTCTATGATGTTCTGTAAATTTTCAATTGTGAAATCAATAACTAACTCAATAAAGCTGTAAAAGGCCATAACAAAGACTCAAAACATTGTATACTTGTATACTCTCTTCCTGGGTCAGAGTTCACAAAAGCAATCACAACCTCAAACCACATTTGGAATCGATTATAAACCAATCCCAATTCTATCATACCACACATTATTACTACCAACATCGTTTCAATGTAAAAAGGCAGCAAGAACCGGTGGTTAGGACAGGTCGGATAGCCTGGGGCGGTGGCGCGAGCCCAATCGAGAGAACGAAGGCCTCAGGGGCTCCCAGGCGAGCCGAACCTCTTTCCCACCAACAGGTAAATACCGCCACGGGATTCTAGCCAGTACCGTTCGAACTTTATCGAGATCTAGCAAAATTACTATTGCATAGCATGAAACCATTTCCAAAAAAAGGCTTATTAACTAAAATTTTTTGCTCCCAAAGATTGTCTAGCCAATTCGAGTCACACTTTTTCTATCTACTTTTTGCAGCAGCCGCTAAAACAAGCTATGGTTTTAGTCGTTTTTTCAGGTCCCGATGTAATTAATTATCCCAGGCATAACATTGACTGTCGCAGTAAACTCAGGCTCGTTAGCTCTGATAATTTTTGCTTAGAATGCAATATAATCTAGAATATATTGCTCAAGATTGGACTTTATGCACAAGCTTTAATCTCCTTAAAGTAATGTTTCTAGTTTGAAACTTATCTCGTTTCATAAATGCGCCTTTCGCCCTACGTTTGTTTACGTATAAATGTCTTTATTACTATACATTATACAATCTACTTGTTTGCTTTCTAAAACAAAATTGCAAACGACATCTCATTCTCACATACATAATAAGATTGCTCAATTATTCAGGGAAACAAACTGGGTGAATTCAAGAGGCGTTTGTCTTGAACGTTTTAACGTCTAGAGCGTGGCTTTCTGACACAATAAAGTGACACGCATTGCTCAATCGTTATTTATTTTATGAAGCTGTATTCTACGGCTTAAGTTACCAACTGGAAGACGCAACAATGTTTTGTTACCGTTTATTGCGATCTCGCGACAAGAATACGGCCATCATAAGATATTCATTGTTTTCAAATCATAGCATTGAACAATAATATAGCCGTACTTATCTCCGATGCAGTCCGTTGTTTGGGTTTCAATAATGACACCTTGATCTAAACACAGATTGGACGAAACAGCTATGTTTACAGCAATAGTTGATACCAAATTAGTTTTCGCTGTCGTCCTAAACTTGCGGCTGAGAGAGCGGCTTACTATTTGCATATAATGGTTGAGCTGTGCGACCACGACTTAGATTTGGAGCACAGATCGGAGGCGTCGTGCGCGTCTCATCCATTCTATACATCATACCACCGGATTACGTTTCAATCCTTACTTTGCACAGCAATGTCAACACCGCAGCTCCTCAAATATTTGCCAATTACTTTGCGCAATCAGTAGCTTATTTGCAAACACCAAAAATGACACAGAGATGCTAACACAGAAAAACTTAATAAAAGTTTATTGACTTTAAACCTCATTAAAACTAAAGTTCGCATGACTCACGGCATGCGAGCAGTGTTAATGGAAAACCTTGAGCATTCCTTATTAACAAGACATACGGCTCAAAATCGTTCATAAGTCAGTTATGACAGCTGCACTAGTGTATGTACCCACGTATTCTTATGGTTTTAACTACCGACTGGTTGGTTATTCGAGTTGTTGCGCCGTTTAGCACGGTGACCCGACCCCGGGCGTGCTCGCCAGAACAATCTTATTGATTCGATATGAGATTAAGCGGCGTCCGTGAATGTTTCCATTTTGAATCCGCGGTGATGCTCGCTTGAACTCGCACCCGGATGTCATGTTGGATTTACATTTCGTTCTCTTGTTGCCGCATTCAATAGCGGTCGTGCTCTAGAGGTATTTACGAGCGAGTACATGATTGACGGTGGTGCGACGTCTGATGTAGACACAATTGTTACAAGCCAAGCGCGGATAGATTGGATTCTCAATACAAAAAAGATGGAATTCGATAATCGCAAAGAAGTGTTACGATCGCTAGGGTCGCGTGTTTCCCCGGCTATCAGTATGCACGTCAGACACGAGACCACATGTCTTGTTTACAATCCGGTGTCGCACGTAGCGATCGTGAAGGAACAATTATGTTGCTAAACCATGGACTATTGTATTCGCGGTTTGTGCGACCGTTAGCCGCGACCTTGAGCGTGATACGTTGAACTCTGGCGCTCGTCTTGAGGTATTAATCGCTGCGGTTCAAAAAGAAGAAAAACCTCCTCAGAAAGTGAAGTCGCAGAGATACGAGACGGTCGTTACTAAGCGTGCATTCGTTTGGTTCGAGCGCCCGAGGCCAATCATGTCTCGGTATAATAAAGGGTTGAGCGCGTCCTTTCGGCTCGGCTTTTAGATTTATGACCGAGGTAGGCCGCGAGCCGCCATCGCCGCGCCGTAACCGACGCCCGCTCCATACGTTTGTCACACCACTATCACGATCGAATGCTTGCGTCCTCTATTGAGTGCAGTAATTGCCGAGTGCTCAACAGTAACGAACCCGATGTAGTCCACAATAATTAAACCTTAAAAAGAACGGAGCACCAAATTAATTTTCCTAAATGCAACATGACACGGTTACGCCCATATTAATATTTATGCTGATCGAAGTAGATATCATAAATCGAAAGACTTTTGTTTTTGTTTGGTGATGTTACGAAACAAATAAAGATGATAATTTTTATTCGCGTTTTGTTTTGCTTGGAAGCGATTTTGAGTCTGCAATTTAGATCTAAACGTAAATTTACACATCTCTAGACTTCAATAGTTTACAATTTTAATGCACCATTGCATTAAAATAAAACATAGAAGATATTTTGTCCATTAACATGGTTGATATTCTTACTTTTTGCTTCCACTTTATACATTTAAAAGATGCTCATTACAGCCTCACACATCTGTTTGAGATGTTATCTCGAATCTAGCGCCAACTGGACCTGCCGTTTCAGGCTCTGACGCGATTCTCGCAAGCCGTTAAATGATCCGATTGATTTCGTATCTTGCTTCGTTTATGTTCAACAGTTCTGTTACTGTACCCCGGTTTCAAATTACATGCTGATTTACTTCAAGAATGAATACAGATGAATGAAACAACATTTATAACATTTTTGAAGTTAGTTATACAGTAAGTGTCTAGTATTGATATGGAAATTACATATTCATTAATTTTCTTCACAAAGTTAAAGATTACATTTTCCTCTTAAGCATAATTGTGGAATATGAAGATAATTACTTTGTGAATGTATGGAAAGAAGTATCTCATGTATTAAGGTAATCATTAATGACCGAAATATCAAAGGACATTAATATGAGGGTAATACAATTGATAGTAAAGAAAATAATGATCATAAAGATTATAAAGATGGTAAAACTAAAGTAAGCAAAACTGTATCAGTAATTACGTTAGTTAATGTGATGCGTTTAGACGATTAATAACTAGCCCTTAATGGCAATTACCATATGTTATAGGACTCTATTGCTACTTTAATAGCTACAGAGGTACTGCTGTCTTAAACACCAGTTCTATTCAGCTGGGACAAGTTAATTTGCTTTTACAATATTAAATGGAGTTTAGTTACCAGTGTCTTATTTATGTGGATTATTATTGTCTTTTGTGTTAAAGGCCTTTCCTTTTTTGATCTCTTCGTGTAGTTATTTTCTATAAATACGAAAGTTTTTGAATCAATTGGTTGTGAAACTAAAGAATCTTTAATGTATAAGAAGTATATAATATTTTTTCTTAAAATCTTCTGCTTCACTTAAACCAAAGTCTCCTATTTTGTATGTTTTCAGCAATCCGTTTGTCATCTCATGTTTTATAAACTTTTATATAGATTTCCCGTTTTACATTTATAAAACAAACTTGCTATTATTCAGTAACTGTATGCAAAACAACTGACAACACTTGAAACCTTAAACTTCAATCATCTTGACATTACTTACATAACAACCGGCCATGACAAAACTGCACCGCGGCAAAATTTCCGCCCGATCTCACGGAGACGCGTCTGCGCATGTGGCAGGGGGGTGACGGGAGGGGGGTTTGCACGTGTGTGCAGTAACTTGATCCTGGTGTATAGATAATTCCGTATTGTTGGCTTCATAATGAACCATGGGGATGATGAATAGTGCAAGCGAGATCGCTTAGGTATGATGGTAATTTTATTTTTAATTGCGTATAGGTGTATTGGTGATTCAGTTTAAAGAGGGAGATGTATATCGATTAAAAGAGGCGATCAATATTCTGATGAATTGTGTTTGTGTGTTGGTAGATCAAAAGAAAGAAAATTGCGAGTTGAAGAACTGATATTAATTTCTGCAATAAGTTTTTATATTCATGCTCGAGGAACTGGAAGCAAACGATACAATTAAGCAATAACTGTACAGTACTGAATTCGGAGACTTTAATAATTTTAGTGAATTGAATAACAATAATCATTGTAGTACTAAAAGAGAGCTCTAATGTTACCAATTCACAAAAGCAATTTTCTCATTTATCTCTCAAAGTTGATTGCTCTAACATTAGTAAGTGCATTAAACTAAATAACCTCCGATTTGTAGCTCATAAAGCACAATGCTATCACCTTGACGGTGACGCGGACGTGTCAGCAGACGTGTGCTCAATGGGATCGACGGATGTTGTTCTGCGGGTGCCCACAGATCAATGCAACAGATGCGATAGTGATTTTTTGTTAGCCTATAGCATCTGTGAGGTCATGAATAGAAAAAAGGGGTTCGGTAAAATTGACATTTGTATTTATTTTATTATTTAATTCAATATCATCAACTGTTGCTTATGTCGCTATAAGGCCGGAATGCAAATGACATTTATCATAAATAAATAATTCTCTTACAAGGTCAGTAAATATGTCATTATGTTTTTTTATTATTCATAAATAACTCATGTTATCACAATTTTTATGATCTTTCTCATATATGTTAGCCAAAACACGTAGAAAAACACCTTCGCAAAAAATACAGTATCCCAAAGTTGTCTACAATTATAAATTTTACGATCAATTCCTGTTCTCCATTATCCAAGTTTAATTTAACTACTAGTAGGTATTGAACGAGGGATTCTGAACTATAGTCTGTAGTTCAGACAGGTGTTAAAGATTCACCTTCAGAAACAACTGCAATTTAGCTGCGACCTTACTCCGAACTGGTTTCGCGTTTATGGTTGATTGATGAGATGAAAATTTGTGATGTAGGTATTACTTTAATCCGGTGGAGTTTTTGAATTTCAAATGAGATTTTTATGATTTAGTCGTATTAGATTCTGGAAAGATTTATTGTTATGTTTCCTATTAATTAGAGAGGCTAAGCGGTAATAACAAACATCATCTACATAAGCATAAAATATATTAAGGTGTTGAAGCAACAAAAATAACTTGGCAGACATTTGCAATAAGTTAAAACGTTGAGCTAAAATATTCATATTATAGTCTACTCTATGAAAGTTGGGAGCGCAAGCTGCGCGCGCGCTTCACACACACTAGCGCGTCGCATGCGCGCATGTGTGGGTGCGCGTGGGAACGGGCGCGGCGGACGCGTGCGCGGATTGTGACATGCGCGTATTGTGAATTATTTAAACAAATCAACTTTTTTTTTACCTCTACGACTTGACTTATTTTAGTTTGTGGTTTGTATCGTGCCTTAGGGTTTATTACATGACCAGTGTTTATTTTAGGTGGGTGACACAATTCTATACTTAAATATTTTTAGAAAGTATTTATATTAAATTAATGTAATTATGAACTGTTCTTATAGGACCTATATAACAATTATAGGAATGTACGAAAAGTACCTATTTATACTAGGACATTCGGAATTGTTTTTTAAGCAGATCATTGGTCTATAGGTATTTGAAATTATTATCTCTCCATAGGTATAAAAGATGTCAGTCTCCATACCTCAGCTCCTAAACTATAATACAACATATATTTGTCTTTCACCCATCCAAATGATCCGATGTATAGATTAAAAATATGACTTGCACGATCCGCCTGATTATTTCACGATGAAGATACAATTTGTAACCTGTTATGTTAAGAGAGAGGTATCTCGATCTATTTTTGTGTTAAATAATACTTTGATGAATGATATATCAGTTACAATAGATGGTTATTGCAAACAAGACTTTTTGAAATATCGCTCGGTCCTATGATACTATATGGGACCTAAAACATACCCGCGAAATGTGGGTGTACGTTACACACGTGTACACTTCTGTCTAACCCTTCGGGGACGGCAGGCGTGAATGGTTTGTTATGACTGTTTTGATTCTCCCAATAAACAAAAAACAATTAAAACTAGATAACGGATAGAATACTATCAAGTTTTAAAATGGTATGTTTGATAAAGAATCTAAACAATTTAATATACATAGATACTATAAATGACAATTAAAATACACTAAAATTAATTCGATTTGTATTAATTAAGTTTCCTGCTTAAACCAGTAAAATTCTGTTGATATTCAAGTATTTGTTACTACGAGAGGTCACATACAATAAAACTTTTACAATAGTAAGCAATATTTATTTTATTTGCATTGAGACCTAAATCTCCAAATACACACAGTATAAAATTGTTTTCGTCATCACACTCGAACGAATTACCGTTTGGTATCATTACCATTTGCCAAATGTTTGGTGGAGTCACGATTTCGCAACTGCTTTGAATTGTCGGTATAATTATGCTGGATAACCTTTTAAAAATACAACTAAGTATTTGGTAGGTGACGAGATTTGGAAAAAACATAAAATAGTAAAAATAACTAGAATGTTTGATACCCCATATGCTTTCTTTAATAAAACATATAACCTTCGGAATCAAGATTCCTACTACTAACTCCTACTAACTAATATTATTTTACCAAGGTAAAATAATATTAGTTTCAGAATTTGAAACATCTGAAATCTACTTGTGTTTTAAATTATACAAACACAAAATGCCCAAGCTTTTATAAATACCAAAAAAGGTTATATATATTTTTTTTTACCAGGCAAGAGTCAAGTCTTACTGTCAGAACAATTGATCCAGCTATACGTGTCCTGTCAATACCTTGTAAACAATATTTATGGATATTTCTTACATACGTGTACTTAAAAGAAAGAATCCCAAGTACTCAGAATCCTCGTCTGTTTGAGTTACAAACAGCAGACTTGGCAGTAACTTTTCGTCCTTATTGTTATGAGCATAAGGTCCAAAAGTGGCCTACAGCTATATTTCAGCGCTTATTGTGCGCACGCGCATTGTCCTGGATGCACAAGAGCATAGTACCCCTTCATTATATTTTGTTCGCGTTTCATTCGCCTCTGCGTTTAATATCCTCGGTAAATTGGCTTTTGTTAGTGGCAAGATTTCATGTTACATGTCTCTTTCCATTAAATATCATTTTATTGGAAGGCTTTTATTTTAAATTCAGTGTTTACTTTTATTTGTCCTTACGACAAAAATTTCGCGTGGTATTTTTTAAATGATTGTACATTTCCCAGAACTTCTTCAATAGATCTGAGCTTTCTTTTCGTGTCATAATTAATAAATTGGCTGCTTGCAATAATAAAGTACCTATCGCAATAATCTTGCTTATTAAAGAAACATCAAGTCATCACATTTAGCGGGAGCGTCACGATAAATCTTGTGTCTTACTTTAACAAAAACTTAAAGAATTCTAGTGCCCGGAGGTTACCTATTACCTGTAGGTGCGCGTGCCCCCTCCCCCCACTCGCTACTGTGACCACGCCTCCCGGCAAATTGCGTCCGCTGCTGCGCTCGCGTCTCGTGCTCGTCCAATCACGTACTAACATAGATCTGAATTTAACCGATCTAGATGTCTGTGCGACTAAGTTTGTGTTGGATGTTAGTCAAAAAAGCTGGACTGTACGAATTTGGTCCTATGTTGATGGTTCCAGTGGGTGGAACCTGTGTACAAGCTATTAAGTAATTTGAAGCTTATATGAGACACATTATCGTAGGATTATTATTTGTCTTTTTACTGAAATAATGTTTTGTGTAGTAAGTAATAAGGCGCTTCCAAAAAAATGTTCTACTACGGGCTCCACATTCATCACCAGTTATGTCGATTTGGTGATCATTTTAAACCAAATTCATCATTTCAAAATGTACTATTCCAAGTCCTCAAAACTTAAACATATCTAACAATATTTCACACGAACGAAACCCTATAAACCGCTATAATATCAGTATAGTACTACAATGCAGCACTATCGAAGTCCGTATCTATTTTAAGCCCTAGGACATAAAGTTGGCTCTGTAAAGGGTTCAAAAACCTTGAGCTTATTACGTCAATTACTAGGGTCGTGTGGGCCCTTATCGCCTAGTGTCTACAGGCTACTATCGGGAAGATTTACAAGGGAGGGAAGTCCTGCGAAGACCGAGATACAATCCGGGGCCTTTGTGTTCGTATCTCTAATTGTTGTTACGCTAATTAGAGGTTTAACTTTATCTGGTACTTCTAAAATTTGCACAGCTTTTCGTAGAAAGGTTTTCAATTAAATATTAATATGGAAATATATTTAGAAGTTATAGAAGCTGGTGCCATGATTTTGGTGTAGGTATATGTTAAAATGTTTGGGAGGTAATTTTAAATTGTTTTAAATAAAATTATTTCCTTTGAACTTTGCTTTAGCTGATTTATACGTTGGTTTGCAATAAAAATATTGTGATTATTAATTCAGAAAAAACTATCCTATCTTTCAAGTTGAATCACACTACGCATAGTGTGCAAAGTTTCATTTAAACCAGTTTATTAGTTCCGAAGTTCATCACCGACAAACATCGTGACACAAAACTTTTATACATAAAGATACACCGTTAAAACCTTTTATTGATGACGTAATTGACACCTGATACTTAATAACCGCTGCTAATCTAATTTTGCGCCTCCAAATATCATATAACCCATCTTTCCGAGAAACGAAGCAATCTGAACCGCTGTAGGTACATTCGTCGCGTTTTAACACATGTTAACAACTCATGTTTGTCTGTATGTCACATGCCAACACGTGAGAATGAGGTCTACCATAATTTTATGGGCAACGCAAATAAACTATGAATTCTTAATGGTAGAAATTTAAAAATTGTCTAGAATAAAATTCTACATTTAGTAGAATAAATATTGATTGCATTTTTTATTTTCGGGACGGTTTCCAATTTAAAATTAGTTTTTATTTTATTAAGGAAGAATGTTTACTCATTTTCAACGACTTCACTTTTTTCATACTCTTTTCTTATTAATCATTTCTATTTTGAAAACAATAACGCCGTCTAGACTTGTAGCACAAACTAGGCTTAAAAATCCATTCGGAAAAAGAAATAAGACATTGAAACCGCAATTTGCATACAAAGCCGGGTGAAAAGAGAAGTATTTATTGTACAAGCGAAATGTAAGTAATGTTTTAGTTGCGCGCGTATCCAATGAGCTATGGCGTTGCGCCCGCGCATGCTACCGTGCGTTTTATGCTCCCTCCATATTGAATTTTGTTTATTTTCCAACATACAGTTTATATGGGCTCCGGTTAGGACTGTTCAATTGATCATGCTTTTGTTTCAGCAACCGGCAAATATTATTTATATTTAATAATTGAACTGTAATAATATGTATTAAATCACTAAAGTTTTTTAACTATTTAAATTTTCAGTTACTTTCGGGTCTGGGTGTTCTAAAATATGAGAATTTGGGTTGTTTTGAAATTTGACCAACTCGTTTGTCTAGTGGTCGCTACAGCTAAAATAGATGTATTGGGTTCGATTCTTAAGTCAAGCAAAATGTGGTTGGGTATTTCTATGAATTTCTCAGTCGCACCTCGGTGTTTGGATTTGTGCCTAGACGGCACAACTGGGCTCGCCCCCAATTACATAGGTCCTTAAACTTACCGGAGAAAAATGTGAGTGCACGTTTGTATACCTCTGCCTAACCCTTCGGGCACGACAGGCGTGATGGTATGTTTTAAAAGATATATTTATTAAAGTGTTACCGCTCTCTATATTTCATAAAACATGTAATATACAATGGTTTTATACGAACACGTTACTACAGAACGCAACAAAGCATAAAGAAATAAACTCAATCCAAAATGTGCCATTCAAAAAGTTTAACACCAATTAACATAATTCCCATTCAACAAATCCATTATAACGGTTAAGAATCATGAGAACGTTGCACTTATTTTCCGCCCTTTACGGGCCACGTAACTGGCCATGTCCATAGAAGCGCAGACGCACCTAATGATGACAGGAACTGAACTGGTTCCGTTGGAAAAAAGTGGGGAATCTTGTAGAATAATTTTTTTTTCTGGTCTGACCAGCCTATTACTGATACAGTTACAAATTGGAATAATGTGATTAGGCGTCGAGGTGATATATTATATGACGTGGGAGCGTCTCGAGTGGACGAGACACCGATGGATTTGAAGACAGATAATCGTAAAATACGCCTCTTATACTGATGAAACGAATTTCGCAAAAATGAACCTGTATTTTTAACTTGCACCAATATAATTTGTATTCTAAATAAAAGAAAACCTCAAGCAATGGCAGCCGAAACGCTCAATCGAAAGATCCGCCGATACAAAATCTTAATCGCCAAAAATAAGATTCGCATTTTGATGACACTTCTTGCGTTAAACGATTTAACGTCAAGATACACCCTTTGCGCATGCGCCGGAGCGCACGCAGGACGTCAACGCGCGCGCATCAGATAACTACGACATGCGATGCTATGCGCGCTTCCACGAACCGAACCCAACGGAATATTTGTCGACTGTGCGCGTTTAATCATATTATACATTCATTCATACATACTCATGCTAATTATGATGTACCGGCTGTTGTTGGTACTGTTACATTTAGTACACACGCATTTGGAAATAATTATTTTGAAACAGGTGTTACGTGTCCATAATTCAAATATTTTTTAACATATGCCTTTCTAACTGCGCTTAAAGCTTTAAGTTATAAAAGAGTAGTGAGCTAACTAACCTAGAATAATTAATAGTAACTACTTTCCTAGGTAATATAATATCAGAAAGAAACTAGATTAATATAGAATTTGTTATTTCATCAATCAAAAATGCACATTTACTGTTAAACTTATCTGAAGTTAAACTTCTATAAATAAAACTGGCTTAAATTTTCAGGCCGCTTTCGCCATAGAACACTTTCTATATCGAATTCTATGTTGCTCCCTTTAAAAGTTCACTAACGCTTCAGAGTATCGTATAACTTAGTCACAAGCACGCAACTATATATTTATTGCGGGCACCGCCAGCGACACGGGATCTCCTGTCGCCAGCTATAAATTATAGTCGCACAACCAACCTTGCCTTGGTCGACGCGGTTTCCAACTAGCTTTGTGTTCTGACACGAATATAGTTTAGTTATCGTTGGGGTAAGACCTAAAGAAAGAGAAAATATTTTTAAATGAAAAATTTATTTTGTGTTCTCACATAAATTCTCACAAATGATCATTTTTTTTGTAATTGCTTGATAACTATCTAGTAGATACATAAAATAAATAAATGTTTTTGTTTGGAGCAATTTCTTTCTGGTAATTGCTAGGTAATCTTCTAGATCTTATTATAAGTTAAATACATAAAATTCATCATATAAATGACCTATGAATTATTTTTTGGTAATTGAAAGAATTAAGTAATACAAAATGTAACTGGTGACGAAAATTCTGAAAATGATCGAAGTCACCACAAAACTGCACATAAAAACACAACATTGTCGTGTCGGCTCATCGGTTCCTCTTTTTCAGCCACCTCCATAATTAGATCAGCGATAGTAATAATTTATTGTTCGCCCTGTAATGAAGATTTAGCTCCTAGTCTTGTTAGCTGAACAAAAGCCCTATTTTCAAGACAGGTTATAATTTTCAGAGATTATCTTTGGAGCGCTCGCCATCGTCATCTTGCAGTTTTATTGTTTCGCTGATGTCGCAATTAAAGTCACTGAGAAGATGCCTCGGTGTTCGTGATGTAATTTCTCTTATCTTTATTAGTTATTTTCATAAATTATTCGTTTGCGTCGGTATTCAATGGTTTCTTGGCTGAACAGGTAAAAAGATGAGATATTTTTTTTAAGTTTTTGTTGCTGAAATTGGTCAAAATAATATTAATGTTAATGTAATACCAATGATAGTAATGCTTTTGTTTTGTTTATTAGGAGAGCAAATAAAAATATTATAAAACATCTCAGCAGTTGCAATGCCATCATCCAAGTTGTGGGTCCAGTGCATGCACCCTCTGGCGAGGTCACTGCGTGGGTAGGCAACAGGCTTGTCCTCCCACGCCAGCGTACATACAGGCTCACCTCAGCTTTAATACACCAACCTAACGAAATCACGATAAAGCCATTTGTATTTGGTGAAATCCATTGTTTAGATCCAAAACATTTTGCTGAAACAAAAGTAAATCCTCAGAGTATAAATTTCTACATTTAAATTCCGCCAGTTTTGTACGTGGCAAATATAATTTTGAATATACATATACACGTTAAGTATTCAACATTCAGAAGTTTTGAGTCTCCTCACAGACTCACAGGTATTTCCATTAATCAAATCTTCATGAGTTAGAAGTAATAAAACATCAATATTCATAATTATTTGAAAATAAATAATCGTTACATCAATATAATTTTATGAGTTTTACGAGCTATAAATTATTGGGTTATAATTGTTACAACTAAAACAGACAATATTAAATACACAAACCGTTTAAAATGAATACATAATCAAATATCCAATATGGGTTTATGGTGTTCAATTTGTGTGAAATGTATATGAGAGTATACTTGGTCAAAGTTTATTTTCCCACAAACACCTCAAGTGTCGGTATCAGAACAGTCCAGAACATAAATGAGATTTACTTCGTTTGGTTAAGAACATTAACATTCACGTGGGTGGGGTACATTTAGATCGAGACTGCTATCGGTAATATAAACTAATATAATAAAATTATTGTAGGTGCTTTAGCCTTTTTCTGATCTTTCTGAAAAATACTTATGTATGATGCTGTGTTCAAAACCAAATGTTAAATTACATAAAATTTCGAAACTTATAAATTCAGATGCTACAAATTATTTATGTTTACGAAAGTCCTTTATGCCTAAATAATGAATCTTTGCAAAAGCTCTTCTGATTAAAACTGCACTTTCAGAATTTTGTGATGCATACAAATCAATGAAAGTGACAATGATTTATAAATATTACTTTAGTTGTTCGGTTATCGTGTCATTGTAATTTACTGTGGGATTATGATAATACGGCCTTTTTACTTGCCTAAGAAACATTTTTGTTCTTGTGTGGGCGTTCTTCGATCGTTTTATCTCTGGCCATATTGGGGGCAAATTCAACGTTAAATAACTGTTTGAACTGTGTCAAGATTTTCTTAGCTCAACATAAATAGTACTTTAGATCTTTGCTTTGTTATTTTTTGTTTTATTTATGAAACTGCCTCGTTTGTCTAGTGGTTGTAAGTGAGACTGCTGAGCAAGAGATCTTGGGTTCAATTCCTAGGCCGAGCAAAGTCATATTGGGTTTTTCTTCTTCAGTAGCATCTCGGAGTTTGGATTCGTACCCCAATAGGACCTTTAACATCCCGTCAAAATGTAGGTGTATATTTGTACACCTCTGCCTAACCCTTCGGTGACCATAGGCATGATGTATTAATACAATTTTAGTATTATAGTAGAATTCTCCTTCCTTGTAATGATTCTTACATATATTATAAATATTTTAAATCGTAAAATATATCTAAGGAAAATTGATTGCTTAATGGTGTTCTTAGATGATGAGCTAGCGATCCATCATTACCTGCATTAAAGGTATCTTTAAGCAAAAACGCCATCATTACGCGTCTAACAAGTAATCCTTTATGTTTCTTAAGCTTTTATAGTCAGATACTAGTTGTACGTGATTAATGTATTTTATTGATTACGCAGAATTTATAATCATATAAGATAGCTTTCATTACAACTTTCTATGTCGTACATTTGCCGTTTACTATCAATTTATTATACAAAATTAATTTTTAGATACTAATGAAGCGGTTTCTAAGTATCTTTTAACGTCTAGTCAATTACCAGTTTATTATAGTCTTTCTTTGGCAATGATATTAAAATAATTTTCTAGTGCCAATAATATTTTCAATTCGATATTTAATTAAACTTCGAAAAACGCATCATGGCGGTACAAAGTTGAGGCTTGCGCGTGCGCACGTCACGTGGTCGTGTTCGCGACGTATCTGCGTTATTTATTGTCGACGTCCGGCCCGAGCTGCACGACTATACACCTACGTACGGACACCGCATGTATGTTATAAGGAATATGTTATGCCGTTTTGTCCCTGTAGGTTTGAACCCTATTGTAAAATACATCTTGAAATTGTAACTTAAAATACTTGAAGTATTCAATATTCAAAATACATTTGTGTATTGCAAATTAGGATATTAGTTATTGGTAATTTCCTTCCAAAAGCATCACGTACTAAAATTTAGTATTGCTGTAAAATTTATTTGATTTAAGATTAGCTATTGACTTTAATAACCATTTTTATTGGCATATACATACACAGTAATAACTAGTATAAATAATATTCACCGTTAAACATAAGCCTAGACGCATAAACTACAACCAATCTGATAGAATAGACCGCGCTCTCAGCTATTGTGTGTTATAAAGACCTCCGGCGGAGGTACAGTAATAAATACCAGTACTTTAATAGTGTAGTTTTAATATATGAAGTTTTACACATGTGTTGTGGCTTAGTTTGCCTAGAATAGCCTATTCAAAAGAGCACAAACAGAATGAACATGTGTATTTTGTATAGATCTCAATGATGAAGCAAAGTCTATGATATTGTTCAAATCACATTTGATTACCCAGGGTACTTGCATCAAAAACGATTCCTACCCGAGATGATTCATGAGATTTATTAAAATGAAGAAACTCCCAAATCTTAATAGAGAAGATGGCTGGGTACTTCCATCTGATTGGAACCTCAAGTAGATATAAGACAGTCCGTGTCAATAAATAATTAAAAATAGGCTAGCTAGTAGTAATTATATCATTAAGACAAAACTTCACGTCTGACCGTTACCATAGATTCTGTAAAGGATCGGAAATATCGGGAGTAAAAAGTAGTTATATATCAGCATTGTAACCTATACCTTTACTTAATCCTCAATTTTCTTGTTCCAGTTGCACATCACGGTACGCGGGCGAGTTCTGCCAGCACCTGAACCCCTGCCACAGTGAGTCCAGTCCTCGATGCCAGAACGGAGGCTCTTGCCGCGTCCGGCCAGGAGTAGGGGGAGGTCCACCGTCCTTCGCCTGTGACTGCCCTCTTGGCTTCAGCGCGTCTCTCTGCGAGATCAGAATACCGGCTGCCTGTGACTCTGCACCTTGTTTAAATGGAGCTACGTGTAGATTGACATCGCTGGACACCTACGAATGTGATTGCCCACCAGGATATACAGGTAAGATGGCATTTTGTCTTTATAGTTTCTTAGGCTTCTTGCCAATTTTGAGCTCTTTTTTTGATACGCAATTTTCAGCTATAAAAACGTTTATTCATGAAAGATTTAAGTGCGAACGAGATTGTTAAAATAAATTATATTATAAAGTGCAATTTCGCATAAAACCTTCTATTTACAGATTTTTATATCACGCTTCTTCATCATAATAATTGACAAGATATTCAACTTTTTCATCTTTTATATTTTATTATTGTCATCATACTTAATCTATTTTACATTTCAACATTAAATTTTGCCCGCGACTTCGTCTGCGTATATTTAGTAATTATTCAAATTGTCCAAATTGCTTATTTATTTGTAACCCTTCTTTTTAAGAAATTATTGAGCAATTTCGCCCTTTTAATGGCTTATTTCTGAGACAAAAGCTATCCTATGTCCTTCCTAAATTATTCTAAAGTTGTTCACGCGTAAAGAGGTAATAGAGAGACTCCGCATTTATAATATTATTAATTATGGAAGTATGGATTATTGCCATCATTCATTCAATAACTTACGTCCAAAATGGTCATTATTGTACGTAATTGCCAGTCCATCTGTCTGTTCCTTACCTATATCCTTTATGCGTAATCGGTTACGCATTTTGATGACTAATAAACAGGTGTTTGTCCTGATATGATTTATAATAGAACCTAGAATACCTATGTTGAATTAATTTTAATCTTTGTTTCAATTAACTCGCTTCGTCTTAGACAACGTTTATTGCACATATCTTATACCATTTATAGCTTTTGTTATGGTGAGTTGTAGAGAAAATCATTAAAGATATAAAATAGATGATCATAGAGTACCTACGTTTTTATAAAACAAGATAGCGATTGTAGGTTTCCAGAACATTCTTAACGAGGTCCTGTAGGATGATTCTAATTGAAAATGTAGATCTATCAAACAAGCTTACAAGTGTTTTAGCTATAAATCATTAACCCAATTACGTAAAAGCATAAGAAATATCCATTTCAAAATAATCAAAATATGGAAAGATTTAATTTACTTGGAAACGAAATCAATAAAAGTCAGAATAAATTCGTCATTTACGACTATGAAGATTTGGTTATTAATACAGTTGGCATAAAACAAATTACGAATATAAAAGACGAAACAACCAAAAGCGAAATTCGATCAGTCAGCGCTTCGAGCAAAACTAGTTTAAGAATTATGTTATCAGAATGATTTACTGAACAATTAATGTTGTATCACAAGTAAGTGGCCGAATTTGGAAAGTTGTTAGTCGTTTCCTTTCAAATACTATTTCAATTGTCGGTCGCGAAATCTTGTTTTGTTACTAGCCTTTGCCCGCGAATTCGTCTGTGTTTCATCAATAAATATTTTCGAAATTATCGTTTCCGCATACAAATTTCCATCCCACTTTTCGCCCTTTAAGCGGGTGATTTACGGGACAAAAACCCTTTCCCGAAACTCAAACTATATCCGCACCAAATTTTATGTAAATCGGTAGAGCGGTCAAAGCCTAAAGTGGTAACAGACAGACTTACAATTACAATTATAGTATTAGTTTGGATGTTTTAACATGATATAATAATTCAGTTTTACTATCAAAATTCAACCAGGAAGTGAATAGTTTATATCTTTGGACCTGTTCCTGTGATGAATAGAATACAATTTTCGAAAATCTCCAAGATTAAATAAGAATTTATTTTTTTATTTGAGGTACAGTTGTATGTCTAGACCATATTCCATCTTAATGTTCGTTTCAAAGAATATATTAATTTCTTTAATTAGTTTTGCTAAACCTGTAAGCGTCGTGTTCTATGTGCGTCCATATTAATTTGTTTATCTATACATATAAAATTACTTGTCCTGACTGACTGAATCGTCCCCACTGCGGTCAAAGACTTTTGGCAGTTAATATATAAAATATATTTTAAATAAAATGTAAGTTTATAAGAAATCTGTGGATTTTAAGAAACTTAACCCCTAAGGAGGTGAATTTGGGGTTAAAAGTTGTTATGGAATTTTTTGCATTATTTTAAGAATAAAGAAACATTTCGACTAACATAAACATACTTTGTAATTTTTAGAAAATTCAACTCTAAACAAGAGAAAAGGCGTTAAATACTTGTACAGAAATACCGTTATTTTTAGTGAAATATATTAACTTCTCAACTATTTTACTATCAAGATCTAGGTATTCATTCCCAAGTTATTTAGCTACATATTTTTTCCTTCTACGGTTTAGAGTAACCAGTACTAGCATTACTTATTTTATTTGTTGTATCTTATACTTTATGGTCATAAAATTCATTAAATTGTAATCTAATAGCAGAACTTACATTTATATTGAGTTTGTTTCTTAGTTTTTGTCTGAAGGAGACGTGTGGTTATCCTTTTTATTTATAATTGCATGTATTTGTTAAGAATCGTCGTAAATACCTTTTAATTATTCTCTGAAATAGTTTCTTTGCCATATAAACCTGAATTTATTGTTGCAATTTCTTTTATAGTGATATTATAAAGTATTTAAAACTACTATTAGGAGCAAATGACTATGTTCAAAGCATTAATTTAATAAAAAATATGTATGTACAAATGGGATCGCTACGGGACAGCTTAGAACGACGTTAATTAAATATTTTTTAATGGATTAATGGCCTAGTAATCTAGCTAACATAAAAATGTTTTTATGTCTTTTTCATGATTAATTTAAAAAAGTATGATGACCCTAAATTTTTTATTTCTATTACTGGACATTATGACACAGCGCCATCTAGTTCCGAGCTAAGCAACGAGGCTTGTGTTACGGATACTAGTTGGTTGATATTCTAAATATATACTTTTTTTTGTAAATACATACATATTATACATAGAAACATCCATGACTCGGATACAAATGTTCATGCTCATCACACAAACATTTGTCCCTACCGGGATTCGAACCCGGGACCCATAGCACAGCAGGCAGCGTTAACTACTGCTGAGCTGAAGGGGTCGTCGTCGTCGGATGGCGTTGTGTCATAATGTCCAGGGATATTTATTTTTAGAAATAAATACCTAAAAAGAGTAATACTTAAAAAGACCACGATCAGTGTAAGTAGGAATTGTTATACTACTAACTAATGCACCATATAATATTTGTATAGTGATAAAACAGCATGAATTGCGTAACTTGACCAGTCACACTGAACCGGCAGCGCTCTTCATAAGCTAGCCTCCACCATAAGGGGGGAATTAGCGCAAAAAACCTGCGCCTGCGCGCATACGGCAACCATCTACGGCGACCAATTATGGCGCGCTCCGACGATGCTGAATATTTTTGTATAAGTGGTACAAGTCTCACTTATACAACAATGTCATATTATTGTATAATTCAGATGAAACATAAGTTATGTAGGTTTTTGGAAGTTAGTGTGTGAATGTTAAACACAAATGTTCATTTTTATCTAAACAAATAGTATGCTAGAATTATCGCAAGTTAAATAGCAATTATTATACATATAGCCATAAGCAATACACATGTTCTTAAATAAATTATAGTTATAATATGTGTAAGAGAGTCAATTTACACTCCCGAAATTAGCAGGAAGTGGCGCAACGTACAAAAAATCGACGAAGAAATAAATTAGAAATATTAAAACAACCGGTGTTGCATGTCTCGCCGACAATTACTGTTAGTAGCGCTTCTTTCTACTTTTGACGAAACCGCCAAGCGCAATCACAAATATAAGCTCCATCTTCAATTAAACAAATACAACTTTTTAACAGATTATATGGAAAATTATATATTATGGCGCTAGTATCACACGGGAGTCGGAGAAAGCCGTAGAAAGTTTGCAATTTGTCATTTCCTGAACAACGTGTAATACTTTTTGAATATCAACCGTGTTATCTTGTGAACGCGTCTAATTTGCTGTTCAATTGTTTAAAACTAATGAATTAAAGTCTGTTTACCGGTTGAGCGTCGGCAACAATGCTTTGAAGCTATGGAATTCTTAGCAATGTATTTTTGGGATCAATTAAATGTTTATTTGTTATAAAGACGATGAGTGTTTATTGTTCTTTAGTTCCATTTACTAAAAATGTGACTCTTAGTAATGCCTCTATAATATTTTGTGTGTAAGTTTTCTTCAATTTCATTAATTCTGAAATCTAGTTATAGGCTCGGAGGAGCAAATGGTTTCATTGCCGTTGGCCGAGGAATCAATAGATTTTATTTGGTCTATATTCAACCTTTATATTATTTCACTAGACTTATCAGAATGTGAATCCAACGGAATTCAGATAGCTAATGGTAGAAATTGGTAAAAAAACCGTTTTCAATTTCATTTTCTCACAAACTTGGTTTATTATTCAGACATTACTCTCGCATCTAGTTTCGAGCTAAGCAACGATGCTTGTGTTACGGATACTAGATGGTTGATAAACTACCTAGACTTTTATTGTAAATACATAACTACTTATGTATTTACAATAATACATCATAGACATAATAATATCCATGTCTCAGGTACAAACGTCCATTGCACAATCATTTTTCTCGACCGGGACTACAGATAGAAACATACACATGTAGATAAAACTATACAAGGCACAAGGCGTCAAATATTTTGTTTCCAAACAAGCACACAGATCGAAGCAGTGTCCATAATACCAATTGAGCTCGTTTCACCCAATCAAACCAAATTCTTTCGTATAGCAGCTGTTGGCCAGTCTAGCGTTCTTATTAGATGATGAAATTTGTGAGGTCAGCCTATAGATAACTGATAACTATACTGTTGGAGCACATGGAATAGCAATAAATCATCATTCAATTAGGCAAATCGATTGATTCAGCTACTTGTCTCAGCGATAATAAATGGCAATTTTTGTATCATATTGTATGAGCCTTATGACAATTTTTGTTACAAATTTTTAATACCTAATTCTCTTTTTCACCACGAGATGTGGTGAGCTATGAATATCAATAAATATATCCGAATATTGCTAAACAGCGCCATCTAGTTTCGAGCTATGTAATGAGGCTTGTGTTACGGATTCTTCATTGTTGACATAATTTACATAGACTTTTTGAAGCTCTGGTATAAAATAAATGTTCATCGACATTGCAGAATTAAGTCAAATGGTTCTGATTGATAAGATGAAGAAACAGTATTTTTTTTAATGATTCTCATTCACTGTTCCACGAGACAGAACCGGCCTAGTGTGGAGGTCATAAGTTAATGTAATTACGTGTAAATTTTAATCGTCTAAGAACACCTACTACTTTGCTAAATTTACTAAACATTATTCTATTCCACTCTAGTATCATGGTGCAACTAGTAGTGTAATTATCAGACCTTTTTAGAGAGACCTTTATAGTATGCCATGCTTTCTCTGAAATCATTCCCATAGTTCTGTCCAATTTATATGCAAATAAAACTATTAAGCACAAAAATTGTAAAACGATGTCAAATTCACGAATTGTTTCGGAATCATCACAACTAAATTAGTCGATTAACAATCGATTATAAGTTATCGATAAAAAAACGCAATTATGGATACGATTTATATCTGCTCATCCGATCGTTTATATGCAAATTATTCATTTTGGCGATTCTTACCGATTCACACGTCCAGTTCATTAGATACTTATGAGTTGGTGGCTTTTAATGATAGGTCTGTGATCATTTTAATGGGTGCTATATGTTTGTTAGTCTACTTTATGTGTTCATTTGTCTCGATGTCATCGAGTAGAGCAATGGTTTGTGGCCTTGAATAAGATTTATTGAATATTTTGATATTGGTATTAAGACTGGCAGGATTTAATTCTTTTTATATTAAGTAGGTATCAGAGTAGACATATTTTTAGGATAGTAATAAATTTTCTAATGATTACTGTATAGATATATACAAAAGTGAACTCAACCTTATTATACGTACGTATAAATTCTAATTTGGGATATGTAGACTTGTGATATAAAACATCTTTCTAACGGTAATTAAGTTACTATAGGTAAAATATTGTTCTTAATTGGCAGTTTTCAATATCTATTGATTGTTAATTTTTTTTGCAGGAGATACATTCTTAATTATATTTGTCACAATTCCGAGTCGAATCGTCTTATATTTTTAGACGCGACTTGTTTGAATAATAAAAAGTGCGTTATAAAATTCCATCTATCCTGTACTGCCATTAAATGACGATCGCTTCTTCCTCAGGTGACGAATGCTCCCATGAAGACCACTGTGCCTCTCAACCCTGTCGGAACGGAGGCCGTTGTGTAGCTGATAACACCACCAACGCCGGCTACTCCTGCGCGTGTCCTCCTGGCTTCACAGGCTCTCGGTGCACCGAGGATGTGGTCGAGTGCTCCAGCGGCGCTGGACCCTGCCACCACGGTCGGTGCTTCAACACCCATGGCTCGTATACCTGTGTGTGTGAGCCAGGGTATACGGGAAGGGATTGTGATGCGGAGTATGTTCCCTGTGAGCCGTCTCCGTGCCACCATGATGGAAGATGTACGCCACTGGATCAGCTGCGATACGAGTGTGATTGTCCGCCCGGTAAGTCTTATTCATAGCAATTTCTCTATTTCCCTCTTATTCCGTGTTTGTTAACAGCGACAAATGTAAGTAGGTACAGAACTGCATATATAAGGGTTAGAGAGTCGTTTTTCACAATCAAGTTTGTAAGACATAAGAACATATTTGCAAGATTTGGTTGATCTGTCATTCCCAAAATTTTCCGCCGTCACTCCTGGATAAAGATGGTGAAAACGTTATCAAGAATGATTTATTCTATGTCTAACAAGTATTTATGGCAGTAGGCTGAAGACATATCGACATAACCGTTGGTCAAACCGATTGCCTAACTCCTTGGTCAAACTGTCTTGCTGCTGACTCCGTCCTATTACAAATCCTAGGTCTCAGACATATTTCTCCACATCTAACCATTATAATAACTTTCATAATGGCCATGTTGGGTTTTCAATCAGCAAGATGTACAATGTTGTAGACGACTGGTTGCCATAACAGGTGCTACCTAGATACTAGACAAGTGCCTAGGTACCTAGGCACCTAGGCTATGTAACAGGACGGGCGTGGCGTGCCATTAGCTGTTACTTTATTGGGCTGTAATGCTGTACGTGTTGGTTTAGTGCGAACATTTAAGCAGGTAGTTAGGTATTTATTTAGGAGTCTTTAGATTTGACTGTTTCCAATGAATTTAATATGATATCAGTAATTGGAGAGTCAGAAGTGTGATAGTCTAGTTGTGTGACTAGTGAGTGAACTGTAAAGTCAAAGGTCTTGTTTAATCCAACTGACTTTTCGAAGTTAGCTTATTTATCTATATGAGTAAAAGATTTTTATCTTGGTTAGCGTGGTGAGCTGTAGTTTAATTCCTCTAAAAAATTAGAAAAGACCCGTGCCCAGCAGTGGGGATAGTAAATGTCTTCATGATGATGATGATGAATTCTTCCTGCCCTCATTCCAATTTATTCAAGGTTCGTTCCATACATTAACCCTGTCATTCATTACTTTCTTTCGACTCTTTCTTCAAATCATCAGTTACTAATATTACTAATAAAACTATAACATATGTAGAACTTATCCTAAGTTATGTGAACTTAATTAATACCCTGCATTTATATTAAACGCGAATAAACAGATACACCTTATTGAATCTAGGTGGACTGGACCAACTTTCAAAGGCACTATGATATAGCGTACTATTATATTAGATGCTAACAACATCAATAAGATAAAGCGAATATAATTCTTATTAAAACGATGTTACGGTTTCGAATAGAATACAGAATGTATTGATTTACGGTGTTTCTTAAATTTAGCAGTGTCTTACTATGTCTTATAATCTAGTAAGTCTTGGTCTTTTATGTGTGATTTGGATGATAATGCAGGAAAATTACCAGAAAGATATTTAGCTTGTGTGGCCTTAGATAGAGGCTTAATGAACCCTAAGATTAAATAAATGTAATGAAAATATATTTTATGTAATATTCGATACCATTACGTCAATTGTCTCCGAAGGGGTAGGCAGAGGTGGAGTCCCATGTAATAAAGGGCGAGCCTATTGCCATCAACCGGGTACGAATCAAAACTCCGAGCTCCTACTGAACCATTCACAAAAAACGCGGGAACTCTATGTTCCTGGGAATAGAATATGACATTTTGCTCAACAGTCGCATTATCAGTACTAGACCAAAGAGGCCGTTACTTTGATTTAATATTTATTATTGAACAACGTTTCTACTTCGTTTCCTGCCACCGCCCTCTCAAGTATCCTTTATGAAAAATAAATACTAATAATTAAATACTACATAATATTACCGCTTTCAAATGGACTAGAAAGTTCGAGATTATTAACTGCATTGGACAAGTTTATAGGACGCCTTTAGTGTGTAAATGTTTATTGATTTACTGTCTTTATCTTAGTTATTTCTGTCCTGGTTTCTGTGTTGATCGAGGGTCGAAAGTAGTTGATCTTATCAACTCAAGCTATGTCATTCGTTGTGAGAAAAGGATCGCGCCATACAAGGCGAATAGCGCTGTCTCTTTCATAACTTTTCGCTGTAGAATTCAAGATGACAGCGTTGAAAGGTTTTGCATAAACCTACATGTTTTTAATGAAATGTGTATAGTATTTTGCATGAAGTTATTTGAGTATTTATATGTATATTTATATACATTGCAATTGCAATAAACATACCATCAAGCCATTTACTGTTCGACTACACGCTACGGGTCCCTTCTTCGAGGGAGGTTCGGTTATCGAGTAATATGCTGGCTATCTGAGTTGCCAGACTTCTCATATCATGGAAAAAATAAAACCGTTTAAAAAGGATTCCTGCCGATATTTTTATTCAATAAAATAGATCTTTGGTAGTCACTTTAACAAGTCATAAATATGTTTTTTCTATCATTATGGTGGACTATAGCCTAATCCCTCTTAATGAGAGGAGACCCGTGCCCATCAGTGGGTCAGTACTGGGTTATATTCATATTCATATCATTTATTTGCATTCCACAATGTTTTTATAGATGGTAACAGACAATCTTATATTAGATACAATTATGGACCCTGTCGGGCACAACAAATATAATTACACTAATTAAATATACAGTACGTATCTTTCTTAATTACACATTATATTAAATTTATCTGTATCGCTGATTATGATGAGAATGATAATGACATTTCACTTGGCAGTGTATCGTACACTACAAACCTATTAAAGCAAAAAAACGATGTAGTGTATGAACCATCTAGATCTAGTATCCATTACACAAGCCTCGATGCTTAGCTCGGTACTAGATGGCGCTGTAAAACAATGTCCGGTTATATATATTTATTGATTATACAGACGACTCAATTAGTTCAGCGGTAGTTAACACTGCCTTGTGTGCTACGGGATTCGAACCGGGGAGGTTCGAATCCCGGTAGGGACAAATGTTTGTGTGATGAGCATAAACATTTGTGTCCGAGTCATAGATGTATCTATGTATAATATGTATGTATTTACAAAAAAAAGTATATATGTAGTATATCAACCAACTAGTATCCGTAACACAAGCCTCGTTGCTTAGCTCGGGACTAGATGGCGCTGTAAAACAATGTCCGTATATTTATAATGTATATTTATTTATTGATCTTTGCCTATTTAGTTTTAATATCTACATAGTCTCCCGCACTAAGCAATCAAGCGCATTCATATTTGTCTGCGTTATTTACATCACTGCTTGCTCTGAAAGTCGACCGAGCCCCCGGGCGACCACGACTTGTGTACGAAAGCGGTACAACAAATGGGTATACTGCATAAATCTATACGTAGATAGTAGTAGATACGGCTAGTCTGTGTAGATACTGCACGGTATTTGTGTAGTTGAGAATGTTATTATGTTGTTGTTCTTTTTGCAAGGTGAAGTATGCTTCGTTAATAATATGTCATAAGCTGCCTCGTTGGTCTAGGGGTCGTACAGTTTGACTGCCGAGCATGAGGTCTTGGGTTCGATTCCCAGGTCGAGCAAAGTGTTATTGGGGTTTTCTATCAAATTCCCAGTATCCGAAATCCAAATCATAAAAAAAGCTATTACTCTAAATTGAAATTATGTTTCCACCACAAAACAGAGCCTATCTGTTTACATTATTGTCACCCCTTTTGTACAGACAATGAAAAATGGCACTGCATAACTGCAGTGCTTAACTCTTGTTTAAATTAAGCTTAATTATTGTACTGTGAATGGGTTTGCTATTTTAGCTTGCGATTAAAAAGTTTGTCTCACGGTCTGTCAATAAAATTACATAATGTCGATTGTACTGAAACTGTATCTCGACAGACTATACACAGACACATGCGCATGCGACTCCAAGAAACATCAAAATATGATGCACGACTACCGGATAAAGTTTAATCTTAATAATAAGAAAGGAAATCATGATTCATACACAAAAAAAAAATACCAGAAACAAAACATATCAAACCTCGATGCTTCCACACTCCATAATTTTAATATTCCATGTAATTTGATAAAAACTAACCGCACGGATGACGCAACGGTTACGTCACAATTTTTGTAGTTGCGCCGGCGCATCTAGGATTCATTAGCTTCATTACGCTATTGCAAAATGGTGGTGAGCAGTTGCGCCATGACGTTCTGCGAAATGTTCCATATTTCGAGGTTCCATGTTAAAGTTTATGAGAAAAAATTGCGTAATAAGGAAATGTTGGTCGCAGTGATAAGTGGGTACTGTGATTTTAATAAAGTTTTTCGTAATTATACATGAAGATTGTTTGATTATGTTTTCTTTGCGAAATCGTAATTAGAGGTACGCAATGTATACGTTGGTCTATTAGTCTCAATCTCTGCGATAAGTTAAGAATAATTACAATTAATGAAGTTCCCAAGATTTCCCAGAGAATTTAAAGATGTCTTTTTAAATATATCTGTCATTTTTATTTAATAACTTTCGTAATCCAAGTGCACAAAGTTATGACTGAACTTAGGAATTCTTCGTACGAATAAGTTTAAATTCGCCGTAAATAGAAAAGAACCATTTAGTGAACATTGTTAATTCTAGAGCAAAACTTGAGCAAACAAATATTCTAAATTATCTTTTTATAATATAAATTATAAAAAGATAATTTAGAATATTTCTCTTCTTCTACTTTCCACTCAGTATTACATGCCTACTTACACACGTGAAAAAAATAAATTACGCAGTCTCTCAGCAACTGAACTAAATAAGTCATAAAATTTCAACCATACTGAATTATTGTCCAATGACTCAATACAGTTTAAAATACTTTCTCCCATACATTCCTTCCACTTCAGAGTCAGTAAGGGACTCCAATCGACCAGTTAAATTAGCCCAGTGACGTCACACCCTATGCCCAGTGTGGGAAAAGATACGAACTTAATTAGCACCCGAAATAGTGTTCAGTTTATTGCTCTAACATTTTTACAAGTAACTCACTTGATCATGTGAAAAACTTATGTAACAATATGAGGTTCATTTGGTTTGATTAAATGATCACATTTATTTCCGTGTATAAATCTCTTTGAGTCACTTTAACTGGTCACTTATTTTTTAAAGGATTATGATCTCTTTACGAATGTTTAAGATGAGAAAATGTATCAGAAAAATCACACCTAGAAATTCGTATTTCACTACGTATTTAGGTTGATTTTAGCTTGATTCCTTCCATTCATATGACCACGATACCTATAGTCATTGAAAATATTATTCTTAAACAATTATCATTGCTAAATCCCAACAAATACTAAAACAAATAATTGCCATTACTTAGCCTGTCAAGTTTTTACCACCAGCCATTTAACTAGCTGTCATTTTAATCCTGTGTTGTGCACGCTTCAGCAACTCTAGTAATTACATGTTTATTACACCAATCTGCATTGTAATAAATACATTCATAATTACTATTGATTCCATTATCCACGGACAGTATTATATTGACCTTATTTATATGTGGTATTATAAATCCTATAGATAGTCGATTATTACTGGCTTATGAGTGGTGGTCAATGGCATTGTTTGTTCTCATCAAACTAGTCGTCATTATCTTCATCATCGTCACCAATAGCCCTTTAGATTTCACCAATATGTATATCGTATTCAAAATTTTGCACTGCTGTTCAGTCCTGTTCTAGGCTTTTCCAAGTAACCATAACGAACTGTCTGATATCGTCAACCAATCTTTCTACCAGAAGATCGACGTCTTCTCTGTTCAATAATAATTTACACTTAAATGATTAATATTAACATGTATATACACAATCAATTTCAACACAGGCATACATGTGTTTTGGTGTACATTTAACTCAACATGTGCTAACATCCTTTTACTAAATTAAAAGCTATCAATCATACACCATACAACTATTCATTATATCTTTTTATTTCCTCTCAAAAATGGTTGCTATTAATTTCCCTATTAGTTCATATAAAGAATAATTAATGAATCTAAATAAGTTTGAACATATGTGTGTCTGAAATAACAGCTTCCGTACCAAAGCCCTTATGGGAATGTGGGGAGAATAACTCTCACACTTCCATATTATGGTAATCTAATTGTCAATTTAGATTCTTAAACGTTTACGTAACACGAGACTAATATTTGGTTCCAGTATTTGTATGTGTATTCAATAGCAGCGTACAAAGGTAAATACGACGGAGGATTTCGAGAATATGTTAGTAATAGCGATGTAACTGAATTTGAAGTGTCTTTACATACTTTCGGATTCATTGTGGATACAGAACTCTTTGGGAAAGTGGATACATAAAATTAAGTTGATATTGATAATAATATTGTGGTTGATTGAAAACTTGAATGTTATTCTAATATTAACGTCAATCTTAATTATTTAACTGATGCATCTGTTAAATAATTAATGTAACATTGTTATGTAACACAAATAGGTGCTGGCTTAAAAACTGCACATTTTTTCTTTTGAATACAGTATATTATATATTTTATTAACAAATTATGTCTAATAAACCTTTCTTAAAAGAAAGTATACTTAAAACTTAATTTCTCTAATATAAATTCAATTAGAATGGAGGCATCGTTTCTAAACTATAATAGTGAAATGGATATACGTTTTTATAAACAATAAAATTTAAGAATTTTGTTACCGAACACATAAAAGTGGCGGTGTGGAGATAAAATCTGCGTCTGCGCATCTATAGCGACAGTTTTATAGAGATCTTCGTTTTATTTTGTAAACGCCGTAACTGTATTCAATCCTATTAAGTGCTAATTAGGATTAAATCATTTAATTAAACCGAGATCTTAAACTACGAATAAGACTCGTTTTTATAGTCGTGTTTATGATTCTTTATTTTCCAAATGGAACTGGAGACATACTTTAGCTTGCTTTGTTGTTACTACTATTTTTTATAGATACATGCTCATCCATTAACAGTAGTGATAGAAATAAACTTTATAGACATTTTATACGCCGATAAACTTTAATTTTAATATTTTAACGGAGCCGCAATAGAATCAACACTTAATTATACAAAATGATCGCTTTAAAATATTTTGTCTTTAAGAGTTCTATGAGATTGTTTTAAGAAATACGTAAATAAATGATTGGGTTTTTTGATATTCCCTGTTTCTATTTCCAAACGATCAGTTTCTGCAAAAGCTATTGTAATTATATCTTTACCAAAATATTTATCCCCGCCTTTCCGCACGTTGGTTTCGAGGCAAAAAAAGGCGTCGAGAGATTTAAACGAGGCGCCTCTTCCATAAACAGTTGCACATGTGGTGTTCGTGGGAACTGGCCGGTTAATGAACATAATGAGATTCTTTACTCGCTAATCGAAACACTGTATGGACTATGGTGTGATTTCAACACTTACAGATTGACCGATGATCGGCTATCTGCATAGCGATCTTTATCAATAAACGTTTAAAGTCCTTATTGAATTGTATTAATTGTTTCGTGAGATTTGCTGTGCAGAATTTCTTTTGTTTCATTAGCGTGTATTGTCTTGTCGAATTTTAATAAGGTTTTTTTTTTGTTTCTGTAGTTAGTGCTTAGCGTGTGGTTTTTAAACGCAAAAAGAATCAATGACTAAATGATTTGGCATCTGTATCAGCAAGTCTAATTTAAAATACTATCGCAACTTTTAAGTAAACTGTATACCGAACGGTTTTCTTAGAACAAATAACCGTGAATTAAAGACTGTATTATTTATTATCATCATATCAGCTGGAGGACGTCCACTGCTGGACATAAGCCTCCCCCAAAGATTTCCACAACGACCGGTCTTGGGCCACCTGCATCCAGCTGGTTCCAGCGACCTTCACCAGGTCGTCGGTCCACCTTGCCGGAGGCCTACCCACGCTGCGTCTTCCAGTTCGCGGTCGCCACTCGAGAACCTTCAAGCCCCAACGGCCATCCGGTCTTCGAGCAATGTGCCCTGCCCACTGCCACTTGAGTTTGGCGATTCTTCGGGCTATGTCAGTGACCCGGGTTCTTCTACGGATCTCCTCGTTTCTGATTCGATCACGTAGTGAAACTCCTAACATAGCCCTCTCCATCGCTCTCTGAGTGACTGTGAGCTTACTTATAAGGCCCACTGTAAGCGGCCACGTCTCGGTGCCGTAAATCATTACTGGCAACACACACTGGTCAAAGACTTTCGTCTTTAGACACTGCGCTATCTGGGACGAAAAGATTTGGCGTAGCTTCCCGAACGCTGCCCAGCCGAGTTGGATTCGACGATTGACCTCTTTCTCTAAGTTGGACTTACCTAACCGGATATTTTGTCCCAGGTAAACATAATCGTCAACAACTTCGAGGACAGAGCTTCCGACCTTCACCGGAGTCGGTACAACATGGACATTCAACATCACTTTGGTCTTGTCCATGTTCATCTTTAGACCGACACGTTCCGAAGCTCTGTAGAGGTCATTGAGCATAGTGCTTAGCTGTTCAACGGTCTCAGCCATTACGACTATATCGTCGGCAAATCGAAGGTGCGTGAGGTACTCGCCGTTTATGTTGATGCCAAGTCCTTCCCAGTCCAGAACCTTAAAGACATCCTCCATTGCAGCAGTGAACAGTTTAGGAGAAATAACGTCTCCCTGTCTCACACCACGCTGCAAGAGGATAGGTTTTGAGGTCTGATCCTGTAGTCGGACTGACATAGTGGCGTTTTCGTACAAACACTTCAACACTTCGATGTACCGATAGTCAATTTGGCACCGCTGTAAAGCCTGCACTACCGCCCAAGTTTCGATCGAATCAAAGGCTTTCGCATAGTCCACAAACGCTAAACATAGGGGTCGGTTATACTCTGTGGTCTTTTGTATAACCTGCCGTAGCGTATGTATGTGGTCTATGGTACTGAAACCTTTTCGGAAACCGGCTTGTTCGGGAGGCTGGGAGTCGTCAAACCTGCGTGAGACTCTGTTTGTGATGACCCTCGAGAACAACTTATAGACATGGCTCAGAAGTGATATAGGACGGTAGTTCTTCAAAAATGTCCTATCGCCCTTTTTGAAGAACAAAACGACCACACCTCTGCTCCATGCCTGTGGCGTTTTTCCTTTGATGATGACTGAATTAAAAAGCTTCTGAAGGGCCACAAGGACTGGTTTTCCACCCGCCTTCAGTAACTCTGCTGTGATTCCGTCATCACCTGGTGCCTTGTTGTTTTTAAGCTGTTTGAGAGCCATCTGAATCTCATACAGGCTGACGTCCGGGATATCTTCAGTGTAGTGCCGGGTTAATCTAGCTCTTGGATCGCCCGCTAGATTGGCGACGGATTTATGTGAAGTGTACAGCTGCCCATAGAATCCCTCGATCTCCCTAAGCAACTCAGGTTTGGATGACACGATTCTGCCATCGTCGGTCTTCAGCTTTGTCAACTGACTTTGGCCTACAGACAGATCTCTGGTGAATATTTTAGAGCCTCTATTCCGGCTTATTGCCTCGTTCACACAGTTCGTGTTGAATTGACGAATGTCACGTTTTAGAGACTTTGAGATCTGTCTGTTTAATCGCCGGTACTCAGATTGATCAGCTGAAGACTGCAGAATCATCTTGCGTCTATCCTCCATGAGCCGCAAAGTTAAATCGGAAAGCTTCTTAGTTTTAGCAGTTCGTCGGGGTCTAAGATAGTTTGACCCGACTGCATGGACAGCTTCTACAAATCCGTCGTTGAGATCGTCAACATCGCTACCTAGGCAATCGAAACGATTTTGTAATTGGAGCTGAAAGTGTTCGGGGTTTTGGATTTCGGTTGGTGAAGGACGGAGCGTAGACTTCATCAGTCGAGATCTTTCCATCCTAACATTAAGATTCAATGTGCCTCTGACCATGCGGTGATCGCTGCCTGTTTTCACATAGTTGATCACTGAGACATCATTGAATATATGTTTTTTCGTCGACATGATGAAGTCAATCTCATTTTTGGTCGTACCATCGGGACTCATCCAGGTCCATTTCCTATGTTCGCGTTTCCTGAAGAAGGAGTTCATCATAAAGAGACCCTCCTTCTCCAGGAAACCCGCCAATAGGTGTCCCCGGTGATTCCGTCGCCCAAATCCAAATTGCCCCACTCTCAGCTCATCGTCGTTTCTCTTGCCCAACTTCGCGTTGAAGTCCCCCATTACAACGGTGAAGTGAGATTTCGAACTATGCATGGCTCTGGATATGTCCTCATACATAGTTTCAACCTCATCGTCGGAATGTGCCGAAGTCGGGGCGTAAACCTGTATGACCTTCAACGAATACCTTTCGGTGATTCTGAGTATAAGGTACGCCACCCTGGTCGACACACTCTCGATCTTCAACACGTTGTTGACAAGGGACTTGTTGACGATAAACCCGACACCACCCTGGGACTGTTGATGGCCCTCCCGGAAGTATAAAAGGTTACCGGATTTTAGGATTATCGTGTCCTCCCCCTCTCTTCGGACTTCAGATAATCCCACAATATCCCATCGAACCTTGCTCAACTCCTCCTCAAGTTCTGCCACCTTTTCGTCCGTCCGCAGTGTGCGCGTGTTATATGTTGCCAGGTCAATCCGTCGTCGTTTGTGGTAGCCGGATCTCTTCCGGAGATTCTTGGCACCCCTTGCCCCGCCGTTACCTCGACCGCTACCACTATGGACATGAGGAATAGCGGGGCCGCCGGGGACTAGGGGCCGTTTTTTTGGTGCAATCATATTGGGGGGGATATGCCATAATCGCCACGCTTGGCAGGCGGGTTGGCGATCGCAGTTTGGCAGGCGTAGTACTCGGAGGGCGCTGCTGCCCATCCTCCGGTGAATCCCTTAGTCGCCTCTTACGACACCCACGGGAAGATATGGGGTGGTGCTATTCTAAGCCGGCACCACGCAGCAATTATTTATTATAACCAGTAATATAATTAATCAATTCAAATTATAAATGGTACGTGTGTATTGGACTCCATATGTTGCCAAAACTCTCAGCCAAAAATAGAAACCACATGTGATACTTAGAATTTAGTGTCTTGTCTATCTATAATTTTAATAGGATAGATGACTAATTAATTTGGGAACTGTTTCTTATGACGACTCTCATGCCGCTGATTCATGGTCTAAGAATTTCCAAAATAGAAGTTCAATTACAGTTTACAGTTAAACAATTTTCAATAGATCTGATTGTATTAGTGGTTGCATTCCTATTCACATCATTGATTCTATCTCGTTGATCTAGCATATCTTTGATTTTAAATCATACTTCAAGTAAAGTTTGTAGTGGTACATTATCGCTGTAAGTTGCACTTAAACACGCATATGGTATACGTGGTATGGTACATGTGCTGTGTCTGCAGCACATTGAAAAATTGGTAAACAATTTGGGCGTCAGGGGTTGCTAGAACTATCTTTAGCACCGTAGTAACTCCCATCGTAGTTAAAATGTAAACAAAAGTTTTCAATTTTTTTCCATGGTACTTGAAGTCGCCTAAATATTTTTGTTAAAAAAAATGTCTCTCAGAAGAGGAGACCCGTGCCCAGCAGTGAGACAATAGTTTGTTGATGAATTATTGATTATATTTATTCATTTACTGTGGTATTTGTATTCTTGTCTGCGTAAAGAAATTATCTGATATCTAATATTTAATCTTTCCACAGGTTATCGCGGTCAGAACTGCGAGATCGACATCGACGACTGTCCCGGTCACTTGTGCCAGAATGGCGCGACCTGCGTCGACGGGCTCAACTCCTACACTTGCGAGTGCCCGCCCACTTTCACCGGGACGCTCTGCGAGACCGATGTCGATGAATGTGCTCTGAGGTATGTCTGCTATGACCTTAGTTTACTCTTTAATCTTATAATGCCCTGGTACAATTTACCGAAGTAACAATAGAATTTCATAATAATGCAATGATTACAAAGTAACGAAAGATTTTTTTCGTCTCAAGATTCGAGTTTTCAAATACTGACGTTGATTACTTATGTAAGTGAGAAAGACAATAGGTACTAAAGTGTTATCTTATATTTATAGTCTGATCATTCCTTTAAAAGGCTAACCAAGTTAACTGACAGTACTTACCTATTGATAATCAAATTGAATGACAACAGAATGGCTGCTTGAAGAATGATAGTAAATACAGATGAAATAATAGCTTTTATTACGTTGAAGATATCTTTCTCATCAGTTTGACCATTAGTCAACTATTATTATATCGTCATCGCCAAAATATTGCTCAAGAATATTAATGTTCTTAATTTTACATTCCCGTCCTATTCTAGTGAATAATTTTTAAATAATTCTTACAATTAGTTGACTAATTTAACTAACAAATCAACCTATTATCAGATATTATCATTAATCTAGATGAGATTATAAATGGAGATATCCGACGATCGACACGGTCCAGAGCTGGGCAAATCAACAAAATAAGAACCGTTCCTCGGATAAAGCTCTTCTGCAAATACCGTCAATTATTTTAAATTAATTGCTGTTTCTATAAAACCTCGTTGCTATGTTAAAGCCGGTCTGATAGTCGTAGTTTTTTAACCTTAAAAAGTAATAACCGTCTTCCGACCGCTTAAGGTATGACGCAGCCGATAACAATTAAACGTTCATACACAAACCATTTTATGAGTACTGTTACATCTCGCCAACATGTCTTGTATCCTTCTTGGACGTCGAAGAACTTCCTATAATTGGCTTTGAAATATTACAGCTGCAATAAATGGCATAGAATTATCGACCTTATTGTCCAGAAGACAGGAGCACGGTATGTGCGGCTCGAAAAATATGTGTTGTGGGATATTATTCGCTTGTCAAGTAATCGGAGCAGCCCAATTAAGCTGGTGTCCCGGTAAAGTGAAGTCTGGACTGGATCAGATGATTGCACCACCAAAAAAATACGATTTAAAACAAAGATTACCCTTTATTACAAACACACAAGACTGAAATTTGGGAGAGAGGTGATTTTAAAATCAACACCGCGTCCCAATCTTCGTAATTCAATATCGGACGCCATCTTGGATGTCGAAGCGCATGCGTCTATATCCAAGTTATTTTCTGCGTAACTCGTTAAAAAAACCGACAAGATAATGAAACAAATTACTGCCAAATGTTATTATAAACTGGCTAATGATATCTACATCTGTATTGAGATGGTTTTTTGTATGTTACAATATCATCGCGGCTGTGTGTCGATGTATTGGGCGTTAATTACAAAATAACTTGTCAAGAAGTCAACGGCCCCGCGTCTCAAGCGACGACAGAATAGCGGAACACACTTTATTCTTCCTGTTTACTTTGTTGTGTTTGTACTTTTGATTTTTTTCCTTGTGTTTTCCTTACTAATTCCACTTAATTTTCTTGGCAAATGTTTGTTGAATCTTCTATTCTTTCTGGCTATTATGATGTCTTTAACCCGTTGTGTATATTGTGCAATATTTGTATCTAGTTCTTTAGCCTTGGCATTTTAAGAGCTATATCGTTTTATATTTTCATTCTAATTCTTATCAAATTGTAAATTAGTAAGGAAAATACTGATTCCGCACATTTCTCACAACTTTAACCTTAGATCAACGTCCTAAGTCGCCATATGCGATGCGCCGTTCCTACATTAATTGTTAGCTAATGATTGGCTACAAAAAACGTTATGATGTTCGTACGTTCGCACGGTATTAGTAAGTACCGCGTTTATAATACTTTTGCGTCTGTACACGCAAATGACTTCATTTTTTCCAGTAATTGGCTTCTGAAGTGATGATTAGATCTATATTAATGATCGTTCACGTTTTCTTTATTAAATAAATATTTGAAAAGTATTTGAATATTTGATTTATGATCTTTTACTGTCTTATAAATCAATTATAATGTTAGCTGTAGATGTGCATATTGAATGTTATCCCCTAATTGACTTAAGGAACTTTTATATATACGTATGTATATGTTAGTCTTCTGTTTCACCTTTAATGTAGTTTTTATGTGAAACAAATTCACATCCGCCAAGATTTTAGCACAGATCATGAGGCTTCTTTATGTCCGGAATTAAAGGCTTCTCTGGTAGAAAAAATATTTTGACGGTAGCATCGGTTTTATAGTTTAACGCTACTTCTGTATTCTTTCGCACGGGAAAATTAATTTTACGTATCCGTTTTATTCGTTTCGTAAAATGTCGCGCGTATCGAATTAAAGGTATTCAAAACATTCACTTGATCGGTTATAATGGTGAATATTTTATAAGAGAATAACTGTTTAGTGAAATGTTAAGATCTTTTCCTAAATGACTTATAAATGTAACATTCCAATAGGGCGGTTGAAAGAGCTGGTAAATTTAGATTGATTGAGGTCTGTGAGATGAAAGATGAGTTCAGTGCGCCAGTTTTTCCAATTCTACACCTGGAGTAGAAGTAGCTAATACTTAAGATGTGTCTGTACAATGATAAGATTAAAAAGAACTCATCACGATTATTTTAATTTCCCAGTAACTTCGTCTTAGTTTTAAATTTTGACTCTTAATTTTTTTGTGGCACCCCGGCCACCTAGTGGGATGTCTAATGGCGACCAATTAACCCAAGTAGAAATAATTACTAAAAAATTATACCCACTTCAAAGTATTTTATTTTTGGACCTCTGATATATTGTTTTCGTTATAAAAGTATGTAATGCGTTTAAAAAAGCTAATATTATTACCCATTTCTTTGAAATTAATCGTCTCCATAGAAACTATTAATATTTCGACCATCTATGGATATGTTAGACCTCCCGCTGCAAAGGCCTCTCACAAAACCAAGCAACCCATATTTTCGTTCCCATCTATACACTATTAAATCCTATCACGACCCAATAAAGTTGAATTTTGATTTCAAAATCCCTTCTCAAACGTAAGGATAACTTTGTACGGATACACTTTAGCGTAGTGTTGTTGCTTATGTTTTGTTTTACTTATAGCATGTACTGCTGGGTTTAATTTTATTATGTAATTTTAGACTTTATTCCTTTCGTGTTTAGCTCTGATTTTCCGTGTAGTTTTGGTTCATGGGATAGTGTCACAGTATCCGAGTTGCTGGCTCATGAAACGCGTCAGATAAATGCGTGCCCAAGCCCCAATATCAAGTTACGTCTTGGTGCCTTTACTTTTTTTATTTGGTTCGAAGCTTTGTGAACTGGAAGTCGATACAGTTTTTATACTAGGAATTAATGATAGATCACATAGCGCTAGATATTGTATTAAAATTGTTACTTAAAGGTGAACAGAGATTTTATTTTCGAAACTTGCTGAACCTATTATAATTGGTATACCTATTAAAAGTAATAGATTAGACAAAGGTTTCGTAAAATTTATCATTGTTTTAAAATCATTTTATACAATTTTTATTTTTTAAGTCAATTTTCTTTTAGACCAATAATATAGAAGGCCAAACCTATGATTGATTCTGGCCCATTAATCATCTTGCTACACCCCTAAGGTATAAACTCTTATAATCTGGCGTCAGTCATGAGTTACGATGTATCAGTGGCGGCGGAAGCAAGCCCAACGGTACAGGTGGCGCTGCTATCGCATTACATGCTTAGAAATTAACGCTGACAAACTTACAGCTTGTATTTGACTTATTTTCTATGAAAGTCGCAACAAATTAGCTTTAATAGTGATAAATGTATATCCAAAAAATATACTGGTCCTTTTGAGTCTTTATCCTTTATTTTCTCACTATTTAGGGTCGTCGCTTCTTTTAGCTATATAATATGTTATATTAAATTATTTTCACATCGTAAATTACCCAAATCTAAAATCAGTGACCTAAATAGTATCTTGTCAGGAAATTCTTGAGCAGATTCTTTTAGCGACATCTCTATTGTGAGTGACACACATTTCCTAAATATTTAAAAGAGGTTTAATTAGGTATATGGATATACCCAATAATGGTCTTAATGACCAAATAACTTTCGTTTCTCAGCAAATAGCTGCGGATGCCCCAAGAAAGTCTCAATTAAAATGCCTCTTTCTCCATTTGGTGAAACAGTGGTATTGCCATCAGAATTCTTTACCATAATAAGAATGTATATTCATGATCAGTCCCGTAACTGTTCAATTATTCCTTAGTGTTAGTTTTAATTAACGAAATGAGAAAACATTATCTAAAACATACGATTATGTTTGTTCTTTTTGAAAGGGACACGTTTGAGGATGTAGAAAGTTTACATGAATTATTTATTTATTAGACATTGAATACATTTGTGTATCGAAGGACCAAAAACGTTAAACTTTTGATTATGATTTTGTTAAAAATTAGCTAGATAGCAAAAGGACCAACAATTTAAACTATCTAAAACTCACTAACCCCACCTAACCTTAAAATACTTATAGTAGTCTGTAACAAATTACTCACAAGTAGATTTACAACGTGTCGGCACAAGTCGGCAGTCAGCTTGTTAGGCGCACAATTTAATTTTTTATCCCGATTCCAAGGGAATTGGCTAGGTAGGAAATTGTCGCATAAGTACGCACCATTATAACTGTTCAGGTGATGCTGGTATAGGCAAAGAATGTGACAGCTGCCTGTCTTCCTGCAAAGGTCTTAAAAGTCAATTGAACTATAAGCCATCGGTATTTTATTTAAAATTGTATTATAAATAGCATAATGATCATCTTATATTGAAATATTATCAAGTTATTATGTATCGCTTAATGTTTTAACTTTATGATGAATGTACGAAATCAATTTCGAAGGGCCAAAAATCACTTGTACAGCTTTATTTGTTACTTACTAGCGTAAATAGCGTAAAATTTGTAATTTGGGTAGCTTATTTTTTTCAAACTCCTTATGTCTTCATTAACACAATATAATATTTACCTCACATCTATCGTATTCGGCATGGATTTGAACTCTTCCAATAACAAAAAAATTGCAACATAAAATATTATTCCTAAATGAATTAGTACTACATAGACAGGTTCTTTAGGCTCTAGGGACGCGGGCGTAATTTGTAACTGACTGGCTACCAGATCGCCGATAGGATATTCAATTTGAGCATCATCGATGGGCTATTAATCATTTGCTAATCGATTATTTTATACACCGCGGAGTAATCTGCTCAGAGACGCGTACCGTACATTCGCCTACAAATGTTATAAGATAAAGGCTATTACGCTTATGAGCATCTGGTCTTTTATTTCTATTAAAATATACCTTATGGTATTCGTTTAAAATTTACAATTGGATAATAATACTTTCTTGATAAATATATTCGATTTTTTATCGACATTTGAATTTATATCAACTGTTATTGTTGACATCAATCATTCTCAACATGTACTGTAGCTTCGTCATTCTCCTTAGCTTCCACAAAACGCTAACGAGTATTATCCAATCCCGTTATTTCTTCATCACTTTTTTACAGCCTCAAATTTCTGGTTACATCAAGCAACCAGTACCTAAAGTGTAAAAACTTTTTGAATATTATTATACTTTTATCGGGAAATTGCTCCAACACAATTTGCGATCAACGCGTGGTGTCAGGGATCGCTAAGCGAAGCTGCGCCCGCGCTTGATGTTGCTACTGGGTAGGTACTTGGAGAGGTTGGAATAATTGTGGAGAAAAAGCGATTGATTAAGAAGAGAGTAATTATAAACCTACATGGTCATCATCGTGGTTTATGATAATAAATGTTGAATTAAAAATGAGTTGGAAATTACTCTTATATTGTTTATACCAGCTGCAATTTTTTTCTTTCATATTAATAAGTATACTTAATGTTTTCTTTGTAAAGTGGTTTCAAGTAAGGAATAATATTTTAGCTTTATAAAATTTATAGTGACAGACATTTTATCTGTAACACTTTAATCGACTTTATCAGGGTACATCATAGAAACTAAATCAAAGCCCGCCGTTCTATCTACTCCACGATCAAATCTTCGATCCTCGATCTGACCGTCGGCGCACCCATTCGGTCCCGTAAAGCGGAGTGATTAATGATGATGACCCCCGCAATCATCTTGGTTCACTTCCGTGCAGAGTGCGTGATGAATGGACTCCCGACCTGGACTAATAGATAGATAAGCGATGATAGTTATATCGCGAGCTTTGAAATAAGAAGGATTTTGCTACTGCAATTCGTTAGAAAGCAGTTAAGCGGGCCTGTTATGAACTTGTACTTGGAGGTCAAACCCTGGATGATGTGTAGGTGATTTGACGAATCCTAGAACTTTTAAATTAATTCCATGAGGGTTGTGCAAAAATAGGGATATTTCGTGCATTCCTCTCATTCCATAGTTTTGCTGTTATATGATTTTTAAATGATATATTTTTAAATCAAAAACAAAAAAGAAGTAATTTCTGGTGCTGACCTTTTTTTACGTTCTTTGATGAAATAAACTCGGAGATCTCATGGTCTACTATGAGCGCCAGATATTTTGCTATACATATCAGAATCTAAATTCAGACAATCAACTAATAACACAGTTATTATTTGACCTGTCCCAACAGACGGCACCACGGCACGCATGCATCAGTAAACGAATGAATAAATCTGTGGTTTCTCGGTGTTCTATATATAGTATACTTCATAAACTAGGTGTGATAAAACTTCAGTTTGAATTCCACCATTCGAAGCAAGCAACGTTGTTTATTAATATTATTATAAGCGACGTATTCTATTAGCTGGTATGCAAATTTTATAACACATTTCATAGTTGTGTCAGAACTAGTTAAAAATCTACAATTTATTGACACTCCCACAGAATTTACAATCAGAAAGCCTACGAAATGTTGTATTGTGGTTCAGACCGGCAGGTATGATTCAGGTTATAAGCAACAAGCGGATTAACATTATTTTTGCTGTTGAAATATATTATAATACAGATCTTTGTTCAGTATAAAATGCTATTCAACTGATATAAATGCTAATAGTAATGAACGTCATGTATGTATACACAGTTCAACTGTGTGACAGGTTGCTTAGTAACAATCTGTTCTGAACTTCTGAGTGGTTAGCATAATTGAAGAATTAGACAGAAAATAATCTGAATAACGCACAGAACATTAATTTGAGACCAATGGTATCAAGATATATTTAGGGTGATATAATGATTTGAATCTACCCAATTCTAATTGCTGTTGAACTATACTGTTATATTGACGATTTTAAAGGTTTTCAATATGCTAATCTAGTAGTAAGCTCTTTTTAATTACAAAGCGCATTTTAATAACTCTCTCTCACTCTCTAAGGCGTCCATTCGCTTGTCGTTTGGTTAAACCACATCATAGCTTGGTAATAAATCTAAAAAGGTTCTGTTTTGATTTATAACTTATTTAGAAACGTAACAAGTTTATTAGTTAGTTTGGGATTCTAAATCAAACAATATTAATTTATTGGTAGATGGATTGATCAAATTTAAAAATGGACTCATTTTTTATTGTTGTTCAAAGTGAGAAATTGTGTTATTTTATTCAATTTGATCAATTTATGTCTTATTCTCATTGCATTAAACTTTTCGTTTACGTTATAGCGGTTCTATAGTATTTATTTTTGATACATACTATAAATTATAATCTATTTTAAAATATCGTATTCATTTTACGCTGTTTTGAAGCTTTCAGTTTCTAAATAAATTCTGTTTCGGTCTGTTAACTTAGTAATCAGCTAACATACGACCCTTTTAACTATATATTATATATTAAAGCCAAAGGTTTGGCAATATTGTTTGCAATTTGATCTGATATGCGCAGCCGCTCGTGCCGCGCCCGTTCTCGATCCTAGCCGATCCTACCCGATTGTGCCCGACCGGCCGCATAAATCTTTCGTAATACGGACTACAGTGATTTACATTGGGCCTTTAACCTTTATTGTGGATATATTTAAATGCAGATTTTTAAGCAAATATTTTTGTTACGATAGATTCATTAATTTAACCAGAAAGCATTGAATGAAGTAGGTATTTGCTGCGAATGTGAAATACCTAATCGTTCAATATTTTATCCTTAATTAAATCTTTCTGGAAATAGATAATAAACAAAGAGTTCATCATCATTAATCCAGTTAGTATCCCACTGCTGTGCACTGGTCTCCTCTCACTTGAGAGGTCTTAGGCTATAAGTCCACCCAGATTTCTAACTTCTCAGTCATTGCCAGTCTCAGTCATTTATAGCTGTATCCTAGTGGTCATGCCACTAGGATATCACAGCTATAAACAAATAACAACAGACTTATTAAAAGAAAATGTTATAAATTGGAACTCAGAGAACTTCCTTAATTGCGTAATGAGATAATTTTTCAGCAGCACAATACACGTTAAATCTACAAAGTCACATTAAAATATAAGAAGATATGCTAAACGGCAGTAAGTGGACCAGCCAGTCTTAAAATCTGCACCAAATTCCTCACCGAAATTAAGGTTTTTACACAAACATTCAAACCTCCTTAATAAGCTGTATAAACGGTTTTAAAACTAAAACTGACTAAAAGATGGCGGTCGCTTTTTGTTAATTTCGCGGCAAAAATATTGCACTTTTATACGCATTCCTCGTTTTACTGAAATATATTCTTATGCCATTATTTTTCGGTATTTTGGGGTTATAGAATCAATTCCAGTAAATATTATTTAATTTCCAGTTGCTAACTTATGTATGTGTAGATTTTAGGTATTTTCCTTCTTGAGGTAATGTTGACGATAAAGTTAAAAGGATTATTAATTGTTCTGAAGACAAAACTAAACAAATATAATTTTAATTTCGTGGGCTAAACTCCCATATCTCTATTTTATCCGCTAAAGGACTTTCACCGCTGAACAAACGTCTGCCGCATAAATTTCTAAAAGGAATAATTCATTACAAATAAAATCAATTGTCAACCTCACGTTACCATAAATTAATTCGTCCCTTCTATTTCAGGCCTCTTGTATGTCAAAACGGAGCTACCTGCACGAACTCTGTTGGCGGCTTTTCTTGTATCTGCGTCAACGGCTGGACAGGTCCAGAATGTTCTGTGAACATCGACGACTGCGCAGGCGCCGCTTGCTTCAACGGTGCCACCTGCATCGACAGGGTTGGAGCTTTCTACTGCAAGTGTACGCCGGGAAAGACTGGTAAGTTAGCCTAAAATTTATTTTCTCATGACATCTTTTTGAAGTCACTTTGGGTCATGCAATTAAATTATTAAGCCAGCCGTTCAGAGATTAGTAAGCAGAGTAAATGTCTGTAAATTTACTGTAAATACTTTCAAATGCATCAGATCTTTAGGTGTCAAATATTTGGGAATAAGGTGTACTACTACAGTAATACTTTCTGTGTTTTTAATACAACTTCAAACATAGAATCTACCATTACACCTGATTTGTCACAATCACTATCAAGTCTGTCTTCACAAACTTTAATCTTCTTTCTTTCTTCTACCCAGGTCTTCTCTGCCACTTGGACGATGCGTGCACCTCCAACCCATGTCATGCGGATGCCATCTGCGACACCAGCCCTATCAATGGCTCTTACACCTGTTCCTGCGCATCTGGATACAAGGGGCTGGACTGTTCCGAAGATATTGACGAGTGTGAACAGGGTAAGTTCATGTTTAATGTTATTTTTCTTACTTAAACTAGAGTTGTAAAGTGCCCAGACATACACATACCTACCAATATATGTATGTATTACAGATCCCTGTTCTGGGAATCAAGCTCGCGATTCATAACAAAGCCAAAACGTGTTTTAAATATAATCGACGCCATCTAGACCCTTAAAAAACTTGTAACATTGTCTTCAAAAAATTTTTTTACAGGAATAAATATCATTCATTTATTTAAACTGGATTCAATTACCAAAGTCAAAAATATCATTTACTAAATAAAAATCAGATGCTTATAATATTGAAACTTTAATTAATTTTACATCATCTCCGTTAACAGGATCACCGTGCGAGCACGACGGCATCTGCGTCAACACGCCAGGGTCTTTCGCGTGCAACTGCTCCGTAGGGTTCACGGGACCCCGGTGCGAGACCAACGTCAACGAGTGCGAGAGCCACCCTTGCAGAAACGACGGCTCCTGTCTCGACGACCCTGGCACCTTCAGATGCGTCTGCATGCCTGGTAAGTGATTAACGAGAATTATATTACACACACACACACACACGCACACACAGTCGCAACACACACACTTGAACACACAACATATACACATGCAAATGCATGCTATAAAATAGTTTTTCCTCATCTCTTTTGACTTAGTTATTTTATTATTACTTATTCACTATTTCGTACTTCATTGCACATTGTAGTATCAAGAAAGTGAAAGAAGGCGCTGATACCTGTAACACAGGTTATAACCAAGTTCAGGAGTCAAGGTTTTCTTAAACAACTGTAACAAATTATGCCAAAAAAATTTGCTCCTTAAGTAAAAGGTGGTAAACTAAAGTTAGTTCACTCTTAATAAGCTTAATTAGTATTCCGCCAAATCGGTATTGAGTTTCATTGATTCAACTTTCACGAGGTTAACATTTACTCAAACATTACTCAATTTTAAGTAGCCCTTTAACAAACCGCGGCACTATTATCGAAGCCTACTTAAAATCGAGTGGCGCTAAAGTATTTGGCTATCTGTAATTTAAACATTGAGTGCTACGACTACCGACAGAGCAATGAATTAATATTCAAGTAACTTATCTTTGAAAAACAAACACAAATTACTTTATCAGGACACATCGACGATTATATCATTTATTTGCATAGAAACTTGAACATTTACCGAACATTGTAATAAATTGTACTTAGGTACTGTTAGTACACATGGCAAAACAGTTAGATGAGCAATTACTATAGTATGTAGTAAGGACATTGACAGGGGACCAAAGGCAACGGTAGAACTATTGAGCGCTGGTGACTGCATATAATTTATTGGACGGTGTGAGAAAGATAATCATTCAATATAATGATGTGTTTATATTGAATATAATGATTGATAAGAATCAATGATGACTTGTCTCGTGAAAATTATTCGATAGAATACATGGGATTGTGGATTTAGGATTAACATAACAGTAAATTTGTTATACAGCAAGATGCCTGAATATTTATCTCTTCTGCCAACTGTACTTAAGTACTAGTAGTTGATTTCCTAGGTAAAGCCAGGTTGAAGTCGCTAAGTTACAATTTGCTTCAGTTGACGGCAAGCTTGATGATTATCATTAATTCCTATTAGAGAGAGACGGACGATAGACCGCGAGGCTAGGGTTGGCGCGTTTGTTTGGTGCTCTGTTCCTTTTTTTTGGAACTGAGGCCTAGAAATTATAAATGGTTTGAATAGAAGATTTAGAAAATAATCTTGTACACAGTCATACGAGCCGTGGTAGCCTAGTGGTGTGACCAGTGGACTGAGATGTCAAAGGTCTCGAGTTCGAACCCAAGGCCCACTGACTTTTCGGAAGTTATGTGCGTATTTATCACAAGTTCAAACGGTAAAGGAAAACATCGTGAGGAAACCTGCATGCTTGAGAGATTTGTCTCGATGGCATGTGAAGTCTGCCAACCCGCAGTAGGCTAGCGTGGTGGACTATAGCCTTATCCCTCTCAAAATGAGAGGAGACCCGTGCCCAGCAGTGGGACGTTAATGGGTTGATGATGATGATGATGATGACAGTAATACTAGGAATTTCACCAGTATTGTGGGTATTTTTATGAACACAGATTTTATGCCTGAACTCATTAGTTTCGATATAATTATTGATTGCTTCGGTCATTATTCGGACCCGCGACCACTGTGGCACGAAAATTACTGCTTTACTACTGCCCTTATTAAGCTAAATAATATTTAAAAATATATATATTTACCTAGTTATGTAAGATAACTATGTCAAACTATAAAATATATTATAATGTTCAACCGTAATATGTCCGGGTTTATTTATATATTTATCCCTACTAATATTAGAAACGCGAAAGTTTGTAAGTATGGATGGATGTTTGTTACTCTTTCACGCAAAAACCGCTTAACAGATTTGAATGAAATTTAGCATACATATAGTTTATTACCCGGATTAACACATAGGCTACTTTGTATCGGGGCAAAGCCGCAGGAGGCAGTTAGTTCATAATAAAATACGGCAGCATTAATATAAATGTTTGAAATACAATAAAAGTGCCGTAATCACTATTTAAGAACCTTTCTCCAGATATTTTTATCAAAAGATACTGTCCAATCTACGGTACATAGACTTTCTAGCGTCATTTTTAAAGCCTAAACTGCTTGTCTACAATGCTCTAATTAACTATAAAAGTAAAATAGCGTCAGCCCTATACGGGACCCGATTCCCATGGCGATGAGAGCGTCGGCGCCCGCGCATTGTCTTGACGCGGAAACGCGCAAACCTTACTATCAGCGTCACAGTTAGCGTAATCTTGCTACGCTGGACTGAGCGTGCTAGCACAATACGTAGCATTATTTTTGTCCCCTATATTTTTAATACTGGGAAGTGGACTAGGAAGCGGTTTCGCGTGGCCGCCGTGGGGCGAGGAGAAACGAAGAATGATCTGAATTTTAATATAACATACCATCACGCCTGTCGTCCCCGAAAGGTTAGGCAGAGGTAATGTATACCCACGTTTCGCCGGTATGTTTTAGGTTCCATGTAATAGGGTGCGAGCCTAAACTCTGAGCTGGTACTGAGAATTTCACGGAAAAACCCAATGTGACTTTACTCGACATAGGAATCGAACCCAGGACCTCTTGCTCGGCAGTCGAACTATACGACAACACAACGAGGCCGTTAATTTGATCTGAATTTTAGCTTTGTCATAAGATATGTTGTAATCTTAAAATAAAAATAAAAATATCATTTATTCAAATTAGGCCAAATTTAATTGGCCTATTATTGAACGTCGACAATAAAGACAGCCCCCAAAAACGCCCGCCCTTCTCGATTGGTGATCTCAATTGAAGACTCACTTTAGGCAGTGGCTGAGGGATCGGCTTATACGATCGGGTTGCGGGTTTGATGCCTGCGCTGAACAGATATTTATACTATCTACAGATAGTTGTAAAAACTGTTCCAATTAACTTTTATTTTTCAAAAATATCGGGGATCTTTTTCATTTAACAAACTCTGCCTTATCTCCGAGGTATAGAGTCGTTATCTTTTAACACAATCAGTGATTGCTAAATACGAGTTCAAAGGGTATCGCGGCATCTCATTTTGGTGTCGCTTAAACTTAATTGGCCTGAAACCATGAGAATAATAAATATTTATCACTAAATACGTTCTTAAGTTGCCAATGGGAATTGTTAACTAATAGGGCAATATATAAAAAATATAGAATTTTCAACGATACTGTCCCACTGCTGGGAACGGGTTTCCTCTTAATTGAAAAGAATTAGGCTGCATTACGGCCAGTGTGGGTCAGAAAACTTCATACGCAATCAAGAATTTCTCTGAGACATGTGTGTTTCCTCATACACACATAATACTCTGCCTTGGGATCGAATTTGAGACCTTTTACTTTATAATCCACTAGTCACACAACTGTTAACAAAAATAAAACTATATTCAATAATTCACAATATTCTGATGACAAACCGCGTCAATATTTGTCTATACAGAGGTATTGGTAATATGCAACAACTTTTTAAAATTAACTAATGTCAATTAAAAACAACAATTAGTAACAAGATTAGAATAAAACTGTCGATTTTCACACTAACCCTATCGAGTTTATACAAAGACGATTCTTTATTGTCTATTCAAAAAGTCGCAAAACAAAAGTTTTCAATAATTTTGTCCTTGAAGAAGTTGCCCTTAAAATCTTGTTAGCAACCCCTCTATACACTATTGTACACCTTCAGTGAATACGACAAGGAATTGAGTCGTCATTACACTCGTCTATTAGTGGCTTCGCATCTGGTTTCGCCCGCGATGCTCGACTGAGCTCGAACTTGTCACGCGAGTACTAATAAGGGCATCGCTGCACCGTATGACAACATTATATTTTTTATAAAACCATCCACAAAGGTCTTTGAACTGTGTAGGTATTAATACAACAAAAAATATTCCGTTAACTGACTTTTGTTAAAGAAATAATTACAGGGTATTCTATGGTAGTTGTTACAATGTTTTACACGATATGTCCTGGCTGTTAAATAAATTATTTTCTAGTAGTTAACAGGAAACCCATACTTACTATATTTAAAGTAAAGATGTTGCAATTTGTCTTCTACCGTTTCACGCCTAAACCGCTAAACATATTTTAATAAAGCCATTTGGCAAGACAATAGATGTCATCTAGAGGAACAGGTTTGTTTTTTTAATTATTTACTAAATTACTAACTACATAAAAAATAGCTTAATTATCCAATGAATAAAATAAACATATAACGGAGTCTATGAGAGGCGTTACTATGTCAATATGTATAATATAATAAAATTGGGTACATTTATATTTAAATTTACATTATTTTTCTGAATCCAACATTTTTCACACACTTATAGCAAGTAAGTCTATAAGTTACAGCCTGTATATAAAAAGATAAACTTATAACTATATCCACATCTCCATTAGAATAAACTACAAATTCTAGGTCGCTGACAACAAAACTAACAATTCCCACATTTTTTCGGGATTTCCCGAAATACCAACAGAGTAATAAATACATAATATTTAAAGCATTTACAGCCAGCATATGTATTTAAAACTAGTATTAAGCATTCATATATGCGAGCGGTCACCATTAGCATGCACGAAACATTCTCATTGTGGCTGGTGATACGGAGTCGTGACGGTGGGGGACGGCGTAAAGTACAGGATGACTACATAATCATTGCTATGTTCCCAAAATATATATCTAAAATGATAAAAAGCGGTATTTGAGACAATGCATGTATTTGTTTGCAACCTTTAATAAAAGAAGCACGAGATTATTAGATCCTACCACAAAACATGTAAATTTTGTTGAGTTTTTCAACGCGCTTTCACAGCAAAAGATTTGTATTGCTTAACCACAGAATAGTCGAATTGAAGATAAAGATATGTTGGATATTATTTCCATTATCCTTTTCTTACGTATCTGGAAGCCTGTAAACTGTTTCCACTCGTAGAAATATTCTAATCGGCTAACTTTATTCTGTTGGACAGTCGCCAAAAACTAGGTTTTTCATATTCTCTTTCCCACACTTATTACACTCGCCTTAACTTGCCATTTGTGCTACACTGCTACTGGCTTCTCTAAGGCATTTTCTTTAGACGTCATATTCTAGTTTTAGAATCTCTTCATATATGTATCTTTATAAAATCGCTTATTACTCATGCCTTGGTCACAAATGACCACTACATGCGCCGGCGCACTGGGGCGGGGCATCCCTACCAAATCCCAGTAACCGCTCAATAAGCCATGTAGCTCATAGAAACGCCACGGTTCGCCATAACACATTTTATTGGCATTGTTTTAGATCATCGTAATTCAAGATTAACATGCTGTGGACAGATTCAGGCCTATAAGTGTACATGTAAAGTTTAGTCATCGTCTAAAAATAGGCCAACTATTGAGGCCGTTTTTCATACTGCTATAGGTATTGTGAGAAATTTTGTATATCTACCATAAAATCGAACACAGAATTGTGGTTTGGTTGAAGCCTGCTTGGTACGACTGCCTAATGAGGTAGTGTTTCTTATTTTAGTTTTACAGCGCACAATAGCTGAAATAATTTTCTAAATTTTTGAGTGTCCCTTGAAATATTTGATAGTTGTGCGGTAAAAAGATAGATCAGATGCTAGATTCTAATTTACGATGATGTCTCTCAAGGAATTCCATAAGGAATTACCTGCCGCCTCCAACTGAAAACTTCAAAACACCTGAGCAGTCATTTGATTGTTTTCTGCCTCAATGGCTATCAGCTATCCACCTTGGTTCAGGATCAGCCACAATAGTTGTTCAAATAACTATGATTATATTAAACTTTCCTTTTTACGTTAAAATTCCATTCCCTCGATCCAATTTCCACAGCAATCTTTGCAAAATATATAGTCTTAACAAATTCTACCACTTGCTCTAGATCAGCTATTTAATTTCAATTTAATTGACTTCACGTACATACGGTTTAACACTTATAGCTATATTTTTAACACATAAAATGAACTTAAAAGCAATATACATAAGAGTCATTGAACTGAGATTATTTTCAGTTTTTTGCTATGCAGAACAACATTCCCAATTTGGCAGGATAGTGATTTTCTTAAGAATAATATCGCCAAGTTACTCAGTTCTGCTGTCAATAGAGAAAGGACTTTATCCCTTCGTAATAGAGGTCTTCGAAATATAAATTTATCTTTGCTTCTTTAAAAGGGCACACTCGATACTGGTCGGAGCTAGATTGTCCTGCCTCGAGCACTTCTTAGTCGAACGTTCAAATATCAACCATATTTATGAATTCTACAGTACAATTTCCTTTATCACGCTTCACCGTCCAGTCTCTCATCTGGTTAAGTAAACAATGAGCAATTTTGAGTCATACTGAAGTCCATTAAGGTAGTTTTTTCACTGGGGTTGTGGTGGTATGGTTCTGATGGGTCGGGAACGCTGACGTCAATTAGCATTCTCGAGAGACGGGTCTATGGTATAAACATAAAATCTGTTTGCCTGTCATAATGGTATTCACATGAATCTGTATGAGTTGAACTCTCTAATGTAAATTGAGTCTATTGTAACGTATAATTTGATTTCAGGACAAAACACTCATGATGGGTTGTCTGACTTGACAAGTTTTGTATTTTTCTGTGATAATTTATCAGTGTGCACTGCTTTTATGGAGCATAATTGCAGTTATTTTATAGATGTGTTCATAGTTAGACCTGCCTTAGCTAATTCCCACATATATTCCGAGGGTTATTAGATCAAGACACCTTGGTACGTGTCTCGAAGTTTCAAGGTTGAAACCGTTTATAGATCATAGATTATAGGAATACACCCAGCTATTAACATTTTTATTTAACATTGGTGTATTGTCGTCATTCATCATGTAAATTTTATAACCTTTGAAATTCCTTGCGTTTTTTAAATTAAGACATGATAATGAATACTTCTCTTTTTCTCAGGTTTTACGGGAACACAGTGCGAAGTGGAGATTGATGAGTGCGCAAACAACCCCTGTCTCAATGGCGGCGTCTGCCACGACATGATCAACGCGTTTAGATGTACTTGTGTTATTGGGTGAGTTTACATTACTGTGAATAAGAATAGAATTACTGTGATTGTACCGTGTTCCCTAAAAGTGTCTGTTTTGGATTGATGGACTGCGATGATTTTGTATACACTGAAGTTATAACCGTAGTTCTTCAAATGCTACTTGGCTGTACACAAAGTAGGCCTTTTGAAAAATGTTCTTTAGTAATATTTTTCCCTTCAACCTCAGGTTTACGGGAGCTCGTTGTCAAGTGAACATAGATGACTGCGCATCAAGTCCGTGTAGAAACGGTGGGACCTGCCACGACTCCATCGCTGGCTATACCTGCGAATGCCAACCTGGGTATACTGGTAAGTTTCAATCACCTTTGACTTTACTTTAATGTGTACTTGAATGCTTTTCTGGGGGAAATAATTACGGTGTCTTATATGGAGTCTTATTTACAGAATTGCGATAGAGCACAGTAAAATTGTTATTCTAAGTAATTTTAATTTGTTTTATAGATAATCCAATTGTTTATCTTTTTGTAAGTATGTATTGCACTCGTTCACGAATTTGTGTTTTTTAAAAAGCTCTTTGACCACTTTAGAGCTTTTAGAGTGATAGGCACTTAGGTTGAAAGGCAAGTTCTATTTAACGAATTTGTGCAACTAACACATTTTGATTTATAAATTTTCTTCCAGGAATGTCCTGTGAGACCAACATCAACGATTGTTTGTCAGCGCCATGTCATCGTGGCGAATGCATCGATGGAGACAACAGCTTCACCTGCAACTGTCACCCTGGGTACACTGGCAGGGTCTGCCAGACGCAAATTAACGAGTGCGAGTCCAATCCATGCCAGTTCGGTGGTAAGTAACATTAGTTTTAAAATTTCACCAACTTCATCAGCAATCGTCGCCCATAATAAAGCCTATTACAAGTCGAATAAACATAAAACAAATGATAGCATCTGGATATCCTTTAGCATATTCTTCAAGCAGGTCATTTAAACAAGATAAATTCTCATTTATATACAAGCTGCCTATATATGGGCTTATGACGTAATAGGACTTATGATGATGTATCAGATAAACGAGTAGTAGTATTACTTTGACCAAATGTGCAGGCAAAACCGGCATTGTAAACAGTTTGTGCGAAAGTAATGTACCTACAATTGGAGCTCAATTGAGCTCAACAATGAAACCAAACAACTATTTTAAACAGTCACAATGCATAAGTGATACATCTGGTATTTGCCATTGCTAGCAGATATAGACTACGATGGCAATTTACTGCGAAAGAAAAGTAGGCAACCTTAACGGAACTTTTTCTATAGAATTAGCACTCACACCTTTCTTATCAAACCATAGCTGCCCCAAAATGACGTCATCCTTTAAAAAACCAAATAGCTGAATTGATATTAGCTTCACGTTAGTGGTCACTCGAGTGATGGTTTGGGGTGAATCATCGTGACGAATGCCTGACACTTGATGTACAAGTCAGGTTCGTAGCATCACGAGACACGGTGCGTCACGTAATCTCTAATGGGACAAGCTGATCGATGCAAGGAATTTACATGTAAAAATGGCAGACAGTTTTTAAACGTCCTAATTTTGTTCTCAATCTGTAGAACCCTTTCGGCTGTGTTTTGTTCAGAATGCCGATTTTATCTCTTTTACTTTACAAAAAACATATGGTACAACAGTAGGTAAGGTAGACTTAGGCGTTTCTAAAATAAATCTATCATCAGAAATAAATATCATTTACAACTTAAGGTTTAAGCACGGTAATCTTATGTACACTCACATTCCGATGGTATACTGCAGCACTTGAAAATTTTTCAGAAATACATTTTTACGTTTTGCTCGACCTCAGATGAATAAACTAAAGCACCCGGAAATGTTTCGGAAAATCCTCAAATTTGAATGCTGCTAAAATGTAAAAACATTTTGTGTCCTCCAGGTCATTGTGAAGATCTGATCGGGGGCTACCAATGCCGCTGCAAGCCTGGCACGTCGGGCCGCAACTGTGAGATCAACGTGAATGAATGCTACTCTAACCCTTGTAGAAATGGAGCGACTTGCATCGATGGCATCAACAGGTAAGAGAATTTGTTCTTCTGTAATTTTTATATTCTCTTCTTCTATTTCTTCATCTGTATCTTCTTCTTCTCCTTTAGTTTCTTTAACAGTTATTCAATTCTAAGCTTTGTTAAAAATAGATATATTATGAAATTTTGCTGACTAATTTGAAGAATGTAATCTTTTAATGGGTGACAGGTGATATTAACTAACATTTTTGTTCTGCGGGTTTGAGAAATTCACGAAATATTTTTATTCACATACAATCTGCTAGTTGGTAGATATTTTATGTTTAAAAGGAAAACTATATTTTATCGTCGTAACAAGTAATATTCTATTGATATTTGGGTGTGGGCACTTTTTTAAATTTAATTGCAAGCACACTTTTTAAAATTTTGTTTGTACATTTGATGTAGGTCTATGCGTCTTTAAATTTTTATGTTATATGTTATTTCACGATATTATTTTAACGCTTCTTTATTTTTTTTACACGCAGCAATAATTATTTTGAGTAAGTTTCCAAAATTGATCTTTAAAATGCATGTTTATGAGTTCATTGTTTTAGTTATTTATTTATTATAAAAAATCTTAAATTTAATTTTGAAAGAAAAAAATTGAGTCGAATTCAAATTGAAAGTCGAATTAAGGATAATAAACAGAGTAGTTACGCAATAAATCTTGCATGCAATAAATAATACATGATGATCATAGTGATAATTTATGCATGCAATCAAACAATTAAATATTAATCTCGCATGCAAGTTTCTTTTACTTTTTCATATATTTATTTATCTTTCTTTCTCTTCTAAAATATTATATGCTTTACATTGGTGTGAGTTCTTATATCGTCTTTTTTCTCCTAAAATCTTGTTGACCATGTTGTTTCGACTTTATTTTTTATTTTCTCTATGAAAATTGATCACAGTTTTTTTTGCAAATAAAGAAATGCTGGAGACATTATTATTAATTTTGACAGCACTTTTGGTAGTTTGATGGTACACAAACAGTCAAGCCAAATTCCATTTTCAAAGTGTCAAACACACGCACGCTAATACAGACGAATACTCAGAGAAATTCATCCAGACTTAGAGCTCATATTTCCTTCCACGAATGTGAATGAAGATCAGCATCCTAACCGTGTTTCCTCTACAGGTATACCTGCGAGTGCATCCCAGGCTTCACGGGGCAGCACTGTGAGACCAACATCAACGAGTGCCTGTCGAACCCGTGCGCGAACGGTGGCAAGTGCGTCGACCGGATCAACGGATTCCGGTGTGAATGCCCTAGAGGATATTATGACGCTAGGTACGAACGGTAGCAGTACGGGTAACCGATGAAGAACTACAACGTTAAAGGGTTTTGGTTGCTGAAGTTTTGGTGGAAAGATTGCGTGGAAGATCTTCGAATCTTCAGAATCGGAGACGGATTGACAGCTAATGTGGACCAATTCTATTATCCTCACGGTTTCGAGTCCAGTCAAATTGAGATATTTCTCTTTCTATAGTAGCCTCCTTCAAAGTCAAAGGGAATTGAAAAACTAAGAATGGGCCGATTTTCTAGTACATTTAAATATGGCTTGAAATCTTCTCAAATTGAGATGGCTATAGTTACGATAATCTAATATAATATCATAATACTTTATTTATTTAGATAATCATCTAATTACTTACCAGTGAAACCTATTTTCCACAGATGCCTCTCAGACGTGAACGAGTGCGCTTCGAACCCTTGCATCAACGGTGGCTCTTGCGAAGATGGAGTGAACCAGTTCATCTGCCACTGTTTGCCAGGTTATGGAGGTAAGTTCTTGTGCTTATGCTCTTCTACATACCAATATTAATATTTTCCTACGAAGTTGGGCCACCTCAGCTAGCCTTATTGGTCTTGTGGAGGTTGATATATTTAAAATTATGGGCTATACAAGGCAATACTGAAGTAAATAAAGAGTTAACTAGTTAAAAACTTAGCTAAAATAATGAATTATAAGAGAAATATGTTCCTAAATTGAGCGGAAGGGAAGAACAAAAAAGTTGCTAAAAGTGTATTAATTAGTATTTACACTTATCTGCCTTTATCTGGCAATCCTAATACTACATGTAGGTAGGTATATACCACATTGTTGCAGCTCAAAGACTAATCATCATTATTTCTTTCAGGACAACGGTGTGAGCGAGACATTGACGAGTGCAGTTCCAACCCCTGTCAACACGGAGGCACCTGCCATGATAGGCTCAACGCTTACAAATGCGACTGCGTTCTTGGATTTACGGGTAAGTTCAAAGCACCAATATTCCATTGACTGAAATATTCTGTATCGGAACAAACAATTTCTCATTTATGGTAACATAATATAATGTACATGTTAACATATACTGTGAAGGTTTTCTCCTCTTGAATAGGAAGTATAGGTTTCCAACGGCTATGATCCTGGCTAACATGGATTAGACATTATGGATCTCCATTTATTTTCCTTTATTGTTATAATAATACAGGTGAAAAGTGTCTTACTTTGTATGTAAGTAACACCTATTTTGATAGTCGGCGAACTCTAGGACACACTACTAAACGGGTTAAAATGTCTTCCCGCTAGCGTCAATATTCTTCTCAGCAAGTGATTGGAAAACGTCTGTCAGATGATTTCTGATGATTTTCCAATCATCTTGTACTAGCTTAGCTGCTGAAATAGTTTAGTCAGTTTCTTAAATAAATCCCACTTATTCCCCAGGCGTGAACTGTGAGACAAACATCGACGACTGTGCTGGGAACCCGTGCCTTCACGGCGGTTCGTGCATCGACCTCGTCAACGGGTACCGCTGCGTCTGCGCACCGCCGCACTCCGGCAGGAACTGCGAAAATACACTGGATCCTTGTACACCAAACCAGTAAGTAAACAGATCATCAATAAATAACATTGCAATAAAGTAGTTTATCAATCACTAATCTGCTGGTGGATAATTTGAAAATAAAATAGGAATATCGTGACTTCTTCATTTTAAAGCTGGCTTGTGAATGAGATGTTTTTACTGCGCCTCCAATGTTTCTAATTCCCATATTTATAGTATTAATAATTGATCTCAAGAATGTTTCTGAGCTGATGTTTCCTAGACGGAAAAAAGCTTCTATATCAATCATAGAGATAGGGAAACCCTATATTAGCATTCATGAAAAAAATGCAATACTAATCAATCTGTAAGTAATTTACTATAAACCTCTAGATCTGAGTTGTAGCTGGCCAATAAAACGTGGAAAGAGACCACACAGTCCAGAATATTTTAAACTTCATTTCTAATCCCATTATTCCCCACAGATGTCGCCACGGTGGCCGGTGCCTAGCTGAAGCCTCATACGCAGAGTTTACTTGCCAGTGCCCAGTGGGCTGGACGGGTGCTCTCTGTGAAAGAGACGTAGACGAGTGTGCAGTTACAGCCCCATGTCATAATGAAGCCACTTGTATTAATACCGAAGGCTCCTATGCTTGCTTGTGCGCGAGAGGCTATGAAGGAAAGGACTGCGCCATCAACACTGATGATTGTGCTTCGTGTAAGTATTTTTGTCATAATTTTTTGGTCTGATTCGGCCTAAATGTGTCGTTTCTTTACCGAGTCTCAGTTTGGTGTCAATTGTCACAGAGAAACAGACAGACACACAAATTCTCCAAATATAAAATCTTCCAATTTTGACAATTGGTTCAGTCATTTCTGAAAAAATCTCATTTCTATCATATTATCATAAAAAGCAATATTTTCTACTCCTAGATATTATTTTGCCCTCTTACCCAAATATATGTTAATTTTGCTACTTGATCCAATGTCCATGATCCAATTTTATGTGCTACAGTCCCGTGTCAAAACGGCGCGACGTGTTTGGACTCAATCGGCGACTACAACTGCGTGTGCGCAAGCGGGTTCGCGGGCAAACACTGCGAGGTGGACATCGACGAGTGCCAGTCCAGGCCTTGCATGAACGGGGCTACTTGCAACCAGGTAAGAATTCTAAAATAACACTAGACACGATGACACAAGACTACATTGTATAATGTAGACCCTGGAGATCTGTGAAACAGGTTTTACGTACCTAGTACAAACTCCAGCTCTCATCAAGGTGTTAGATTAAGCTGTACCTAAATAAGTTCCTAAATGTTCCTAAAGTACCCTTTGAGAGGAATCAACGACAAAATGATTATTTTATTATTACAAAATAATTATAGACTGGATACAGTAAAATGATCAGCGTTAACGACATTACCCGTAGAGGTAAATACTATGTACCAGATATAATGAAAATTGATACAAATTTTATAATTACCTATAGTTACTATTATTATTACCAATCAGATTTACGCAGAACGAGCTGACTGTACCTGTAGTTATTTTGTAATGCAGTTTTAGAATTACATAGATTACATAGAATTATATAGATTGAATAGTGCCTATAATAAGGTCCTGAGCACGTGGTTAGTCCGAGATATCTTCTTATTGAAATTTGCATTTTTTTAGAAGGAATCATACCTCAACAAATTTCTCCTTTAGCCATTTATCAATTACCTTGTTCTTTGTCCTAGTATGTGGCATCGTACACCTGTACTTGCCCCCTTGGCTTCTCCGGCATCAATTGCCAGACGAACGACGAGGACTGCACGGAGTCCAGCTGCATGAACGGCGGCACCTGCATCGACGGCATCAACTCCTACAACTGCTCCTGTCCACCTGGGTAAGTATTAGAGACTCCTACTAGAGAGTACTATTGACCATCTAGATTCTAAAATAATCATATACATGACTTGTAAACGTGTCTTAAAAAAAACTATTAGACACAGAAATAAATATAATTAATTTTTTGAAACATCATAGATTTTTCTTGGATTAAATATACTTATCTTCAAATCGGTGACCCGAACACCTTAAGTACTTTAGTTTCTTTAAATACTTTCTACTATCATCATTCTTATCATCAGGTCGTATCTCATTTAAGTAGCTATAAATCACCACGCTGCGGGCTGGCAGACTAGACATGCCATCGAGAACATATCTCAGAGTCACGATGCATGCGAAAAATGTGATAAATATGCACATTACTTCGAAAAGTCAGTGCGTACCTTGGGTTTGAAAGCAAAACTACTAACCACTGGACACGCCACCAGCAACCAGCTTCCATATATAATAATAATAATATTTATATCGTCATTTAAATATTCTAATATAAAAAACTTTATTACAGTTACACGGGCTCGAACTGCCAGTTCCGTATAAACATGTGCGATAGCTCGCCGTGCGACAACGGCGCCACCTGCCACGATCACGTCACTCACTACACCTGCCACTGTCCCTATGGCTACACTGGCAAGCACTGCGACTCCTATGTCGATTGGTAAGTACACTGAAGTAGAAAGGAAAATATTGGCTTTTGAAGATGACAAATTTTATAAATAGTTGCGACTTCTTTAGTTGAAACCTATGTCATTAAGTACTGTTAGTACAGAAAACCAATCTGGAATAAGCACATCTATCATCAATTAATGCTCACTTTGTAGATGACTGTAAAAGGTTTTTTTAAAACGTTGCCCCACACTATATTTACATGAAAAAATACATACATTGAGAGAATACTCATGTACAGTAACGTTTGTCCTTGAATCCGATAAAAAATGAAGTCAATATCATCTAATGCCCTTTTCTCTCACAGGTGTGAAGTAAACCCATGCGATAACGGAGCCACATGTTCGCAAAAAGGTCCCCAGTACACGTGTACCTGTGCACCGGGTTGGTCCGGCAAACTGTGTGATGTCGAAATGGTGTCCTGTAAAGATGCGGCTATCAGGAAAGGTATGGACTACAGAGGTAATTTAGTGTTAAATACTTATTCATACAGATTTATAAGAATTCAGAGACTTATCAGAAAATATTTTAATATTGGCATCAATGTACTAGTAACTTTCTATCTTTGCTATAAGCTCACTAAAATAAAATCACTCAATTAGTTATTAATATAACGATGTATTTTTTGTTATTCCTTTGTGGTTTTTATTAAAGTAGCTGATCAACATTTTTTTTTCCAGCTGCAAAACTAAAACAACTTTGTAACAACGGTTCATGTGAGGATATCGGAAACTCACATCGCTGCCACTGTCTCGAAGGCTACACTGGCTCCTATTGCCAAAAGGAAATCAATGAGTGCGAATCTGCCCCTTGCCAGAACGGAGCCTTATGCAAAGACCTTGTAGGAACCTATCAGTGTCAATGCGCCAAAGGATTCCAAGGACAGAACTGTGAACTTAACGTCAATGACTGCCTTCCCAACCCATGTCAAAATGGAGGAACCTGCCACGATCTCATAAATAACTTCTCATGTTCTTGCCCCTTTGGAACTCTTGGCAAAATCTGCGAAATCAATGTGAACGATTGCAAACAGGACGCCTGTCACAACAACGGAACTTGTATCGACAAAGTTGGAGGATTTGAGTGCAAATGTCCACCTGGTTTCGTGGGCCCGAGGTGCGAAGGAGATATTAACGAATGCCTTTCGAACCCATGTTCAATGCCTGGAACTCAAGACTGCGTCCAACTTGTCAACGATTATCATTGTAACTGCAAGCCTGGGTACATGGGTAGACATTGCGATGCCAAAGTCAATTTCTGCGCCAATTCTCCTTGTCAAAATGGAGGTATTTGTACAGCGATACCGGGAGGACACGAATGTCTCTGCAATGATGGCTTCTATGGTAAGAACTGCGAATACTCAGGCTACGCTTGTGATTCTAACCCGTGTCAGAATGGTGGATATTGTCGGACCTCAGAAATTGGCGGCTACGTTTGCGAGTGTCCGTCCGGCTTATCAGGCATAAACTGCGAAATTGATTCTATGAACGATTGCCTCAGCAACCCTTGCAAACACCCAGAAGCTAGATGCATTGACAAACCCGCTGACTACCTTTGTTACTGCCCTCGGCAATGGACCGGCAAGAACTGCGATATTCACGACCCTCACTCTAGAGGTGGCTACGGTATTCCAGTCACCGGAGGATTCAATCCAAAGAAACCAGGGCTGACTTTCGAAGAATTAGATCTGGCAATCCAAAGAGAACAGTGTGTCAAAAAGGGCTGTAAAGAAAAGCAAAGCGATCACCACTGTGATGAAGAATGTAATACTTACGCGTGCGAATTTGATGGTAACGACTGCTCTTTAGGCCTTAACCCTTGGGCTAACTGTACTGCGCCAATAAAGTGCTGGGAAGTTTTCATGGATGGAGAATGCAATGAAGTATGTAACACCCAAGCTTGCTTATTCGATGGCAGGGACTGTCAAAAGTCGCTACAAAGATGTAACCCAATCTACGACGCGTATTGCCAAAAACATTACGCCAACGGCCATTGTGACTATGGTTGCAACAATGCTGAATGTAACTGGGACGGTCTTGATTGCGAAAATGAACCGCCCCATTTAGCCGAAGGTGTGATGTCAGTCACTCTACTGATGGACATAAGAACTTTTAAGGAGAACTCCGTCGCTTTCCTCCGAGATTTAGGTCATCAGTTACGAACGACAGTGTTAATAAAAAAGGATCATTTAGGAAATGATATGGTCTACCCTTGGAAAGGGTCCACTGATGTTGGTTTGCAGGATACCGAGTTTGGTAAGAAACATAACATTGTCTTCACTGAAAAAGGGCAAAGTGGAGTGCAAGTATATTTGGAAATTGACAACAGAAAATGTACATCAATGGCTAGTTCTGAATGCTTCTTCTCAGCGAGAGAGGCTGCGGAGTTCTTGGCAGCTACGGCTTCTAAACACTCCTTGTCTCCCGACTTCCCAATTTTTCAAGTCAAGGGGGTTAAAACCCCTGAGGAAGACGATATCCCGACAAACTCTAAATATGTCTTTATTGGAGTCATTCTAGTCCTCCTCGCCGGATTATTGATTGGGGTGTTAGTTACTGCTCAAAGGAAACGGGCTGCTGGCATAACATGGTTCCCTGAAGGTTTCATCCGGAATAACTCTGCAACCAGGCGAAGATCGCGCAGACGTGGCCCAGATGGACAGGAGATGCGGAATTTGAACAAAGGATCTATTGGTTGTATTGATGTGGATATTAATGGGGGTCACATGGGCCCTCCGCATCATTGGTCGGACGAAGATGACGATGGTTCAGCGCCTCCCAGGGCTAAGCGTGCACGAGGTCCAGGGGATGCTAATGGAGTACCTGGCGGATATGCTTCAGACCACACTGCCATCACAGACTATGAGGAAGCTGGTCACGACGGCAGGGTTTGGACACAACAGCATCTGGACGCAGCAGACATCAGAGTACCGCCGAGCATGATGACGCCACCCGCTATTGTAAGTATTGGTTTAAATGTTACCATGTTACTAGTAGTATACTAAACAGTAGATGGTTTGTGGAGGTCTAAATGTGGTACTTTTCTAATTTTACAATTATTTTTATTTCAGCACGACGGTCACGTGGAAGTGGATGCTCGGGGTCCGCTTGGCATGACGCCTCTTATGGTTGCTGCGGTGCGAGGAGGCGGATTGGATACAGGATCTGATGCTGAAGACGAACAGACTGCCCATATTATATCAGAGCTAGTGGCTCAAGGAGCGCAACTCAATGCTGCCATGGATAAGACTGGAGAAACCAGTTTGCACTTGGCTGCGAGGTAAGGATTCGATATTAAATTATTTTGTGAGTTATATGTGTAAAACAAATGGGTTTCGGGATAATTCCTGTAAGGAAATGCCAGAATTGACATTAAATATGGAATATTTTTTAATTTAAACTATCAGAATGAAGGTTTTAATTAATCTATAATGGTATTTAAAAAAAAAAATTATTTCTATTGTATTTACTCCAAATACTCTTGGTATTATTAAAACTAGTCATATTTAGTAGAGAAGCGTGTTTTAATATAATATCGAATGGTTTTTGTAAGTAATTTTCTAATGCCATCTCTGTTACCCTCAGGTACGCTCGCGCTGACGCTGCCAAACGGCTACTAGACGCAGGTGCAGATGCCAATTCCCAGGACAACACAGGCCGCACGCCACTACACGCAGCGGTCGCGGCTGATGCCATGGGGGTGTTCCAGATACTGCTGCGGAATAGAGCTACCAATCTCAACGCTAGGATGCATGATGGAACCACACCGCTTATTTTGGCTGCTAGGTAAGTTTAGATAAATATTTTCTCTCCATATAGGTGCATTTTTTTTCTCTTGCTGATCATGAAAGGGATGGTTTTTCGAGTTATTATTAATTGTTTAAAATTTATTTAGATATTTAATGGAATATACTCTCTCACCTTTATTGTCATAGGACATGTGCACTGATGTACATTCACTGCGCTTTGTGTTCCATATAGTTTGTGAGTCTGTTGCTAACTAGATTCTAATCCAAACTGAGAATTTTATTTAAAAATACCGATATCACTTCTCTCAACCTAAGAATTGGGCCGCATACGGTCTGGCCACATGCATTCCCACTTGCGGCTGTAGAGGAAGTTATAATCAGACACGCGGCAGCGTGTCAGACCAAGTTCAAGTAGAACTGGTGAGCAGCACCGTGTGTATATTTACACGAACCATTTGGAGCCATTCACTTTTCATTAACCCTGTAATGTTGCCCCCAACAGGTTAGCCATTGAAGGAATGGTGGAGGACTTGATCAATGCAGACGCGGACATCAACGCCGCTGACAACAGCGGCAAGACTGCCCTGCACTGGGCGGCAGCTGTTAATAACATCGACGCAGTAAATGTCCTGCTAGCACACGGAGCTAATAGAGACGCGCAGGACGATAAGGTATATTTTAAATAAGTTTTGAGTCCAATTAACGGTCAATATTATCTTTAATTTCCGTTGAAGAGAGAAGGAGAAATAATCCCGACACGATTTGCACCGTGGTTGAAGGATAGTCCGTCTGTGCCGTTTTTTTTTAAGAATATGTATAATTTCAATTTATAGTAGGCACTTCTGTAGGCTTATTTTTGGATTAGGTCATAATTTGCTTAATTATCTAAAATATTTAGACCGAAGAAATTGGGTTCCCAAAATTTTTATTCCTTATGATTTTCTAAGAGTAATATTGATCATTATATAGAGTACTAGCTGACCCAGCAAACGTTGTTTTGGACTACCCCTAACTTTTAGGGGGATGAAAAATAGATGTTGGCCGATTCTCATAGATACCGGATAAGCACAAAAAATTTCATCAAAATCGGTCAAGCCGTTTCGGAGGAGTATGGCAACGAAAACTGTGACACGAGAATTTTATATATTAGATGTAAGATAAGTAATTAAAAATAAGAAAATTCTAATCAAACTCTATTGTTCCCAGGACGAAACCCCGCTATTCCTAGGTGCCCGCGAAGGTTCCTACGGAGCGTGCCGAGCGCTGTTAGACGCTATGGCCAACAGAGAGATCACGGATCATATGGACCGGCTGCCGCGAGACGTGGCCCAAGAGAGGATGCACGATGACATAGTGAGGCTACTGGATGAACACTGTCCGAGGCCGCCGCCACAGCATCATCATCTTATGTGTAAGTGGATTTGGATATTGTTATTTTTTTTTCTTTTTTTTTTATGAGCCTGTAGTGTCCCACTGCAGGGCAAAGGCCTCCCCACTCTTCTTCCACTTCTCTCTGTCTGTTGCCGTAGAGGACCAATCTTTTTTATATAAGTCCAGCTCATCCCGCCATCTCCGCCTGGGCCTGCCGCGTTGTCGTCTGCCATTAAGTGGGACCCATTGGGTGGTCAGTTTGGCCCAGTTTTCGTCTGACATGCGACAGATGTGTCCAGCCCAGTTCCATTTCAGCGTGGCAGCTTTCCAAGTGACGTTTATTTTGATTAGTCCTGACGTATCCAGTTCGTCCACAATCTTAGTGTTCAGTGATGTTGGTGCACGCTTTTCTAGAAGACTACTACAAAACTCTCTGTCACTGCTCGACACAGATATAATTATAGTACACCACGCGTTTTACCTATTTTTACTGAAGTCTCACCCAAAACATCAATAACACAATCAAAATGGTATTTGGAAGCGTATCAGCCGTCTAGTTCTGAACTACGAAACGGGACTTATACATGTTATTCTTCTAATATATTTATAACATGAACTTCTTTTTACACTCTAATTATTTTATATTCAAGGTAAGTTACCAATCATTCTGTGTCACTGTTCACAACAAACTAACCATTTCTTTCGTCCCCAGCGTCTCCAAACCCTCACCCGCAGTTGCTCAGCCAGCCGACGGTGATCAGCAACGCGGCCAAGGGCAAGCCGAAGAAGTCACGCGCGAAGGCTGGACCGGACAGCCCCGACCAGGCTTACGACAACAACAACTTGCAGACTACGCAAATTAGACGGTTAGTTAAATGGCCCTTGTGTGTTACGTAGTCCATCTCTTAATTGTTTATACTTATGGCTTTGTGGTCGTTTCAAATCATTTTACTTTACATTCTCTCAGTGAGCTATTAACTTCTCCAAAAACAATAAAGAGTCTTTGTGTCCTTAAAGTCTTTAAGTAAATTAAATATCAATATTTAAACGTTTTTTATTACAGATATTTTTTTTTCTGTTATAACAAAGGAACACAATAGCGTATGTTGTGCTTTTACGAAAACCGAGCTTTAAATGTACCTACACTCGTTAGTTATCTGCAATTTTCGCCTCTTGATAACCGCATGGTTGCGTAAATGTACATTACATTTACGCAACCATGCGTAGACTCTGATCGAACTATATCATTATCCGAAAGATAATTGTTATCAGGCTTTGTCATCTTTCATATAGCATACTAGATTTTTATTAACATAAGTTTTTATTTTGTTACAGGAAGCCAAGCGTAAAAAAGAACAATAAGAAGGTGGCCCAGGAAGTGCCACAGAGCGTGGAGAGCCTGGGCTCCAGCCTGAGCCCTGTTGAATCACCGCTCCAAAATTTACAGGTCAGGCTCTTTGTCAAACAACTTAGTATAAACTTGTGACTTTACATATACATACATACATACACTCACGCCTTTTTCCCATGGGGGTAGGCAGAAACTACAGAATGCCACGCGCTACGGTCCCTGCATACCACTTTTGCCTCGTCCACATTCATGCATCTCGTCATGCACGCGCGCCGGTTACGAGTACTGCGTACCTGACTTGTGACTTTATAACATATAAAATACCTATTGCGTTGTATGTATACTACGAATTATTCTACAATAATAATAATAATGAGGAATACTATTCTACATTTTTTTTTGAAATTATTTTTACATTGAGTCAGTTATTACTGATAATCTCACGGCTTGGTGGAATTAAACTCATTGTAAACAAGAATTAGTTTAGAAAATTGTTAATTAATTAATTTAATCAAATAAATACGCACTCAATATCATGATTAGCTGGTCTATCTGAGCATGAGTTCAATATTATTCATTTATTTAATTCTGACTGCCTCGTTGGTCGAGTAGTCGTACAGAGCGACAGCCGAGCAAGAGGTCCTGGGTTCGATTCCCAGGTCGAGCAAAGTGTTATTGGGTTTTTCTATGAAATTCTCAGTAGCAGCTCGGAGTTTGGATTCGTGCCCGGTTAATGGCAATAGGCTCGCCCCCTATTACATGGGACTTAAAAAATACCGGCGAAATGTGGGTGTACATCAGTACACCTCAGCCTAACCCTTCGGGGACAACAGGCGTGATGGTATATGCTATTTAATTCTCGACTCGAGCATGAGTTCAATATTATTAATTGATTTAATTATCTACCTGAGTTTTAACAATGTGTGTGTTGCGCAGGACTTGCCGTCGCCGTACGACGCAACGTCGCTGTACTCGAACGCGATGGCGCAGTTCGTAGGCATGGAGCAGCTAGTGCAGCACAAGCAGCCGCCAAGCTATGAAGACTGCGTCAAGGTAATAACTATAACATGTAGACATAGTTCTTTTTCTTTTTTTTTATTGCGATAACGGGACAAATGAGCAGACGGCTCACCTGATGGTAAGTGATCACCGCCGCCCATGGACATTTGCAACACCTGAAGGCTTGCAAATGTGTTGCACACCCCTGCAGAAACCGTTTTGGTTGCTTAAAATAGGGAATTACTAAACTGACACCAAATGGAATGCCCATGCTGTCAGAATAGTCACTCCCCAACGAGCTCTGGTAACCTCGCAGAAAGACAACTAAATTGTTGATACACTGCGGTATTCTGTAAGGCAGAGGTACTTCCCCAGTCGGGCAGCTCAATTTCAGCGAGGAATCTCGCTATGCCCTACCTCCTCTGAAAATATTCATTTCATTTTTGTAATTTTTACTGTGTTTATTAGGTAATTTTATTCACTCACTAGCTCCTGATTTTAATTTCGTTTGCATTGAATATTATACTAATACTGCTTTTATGACTTCCATTGTGTCTTGGATTTTACTTTGTACTAAGTGTTAATTACGTTGATACATATAAAAAATATGAATTATAATTAATTACTCTCCGTCGGGGGTGACCGTTATGTTCACAAGTCCCATGGCTCTGACGACAGGGCTATGAAAAGCGAATGGGGTTTTTTTGTTGATACGAGTTTGATGACCTGACCTATTAGGAATTTTCGTACTCAAAACAACTCTTTCTTGTAAAATTTTTGAAATGTGTATATACTGTTTATGTTGTATGTAGTACTAGTAACTAATAAGACCAGTGCTTCGTCCCGCAGACGGGTCAGACGCTGCAACAGTCGTACGGCGGCGGCGCGCTGGGAGCGTCGCTGTCGCCGCCCTACTCCAACCACTCACCCACACACAGCAACCACACCACATCGCCACACGCTTATATAGGTAAGTCACATATCTTTCCATATAAACTTACAGTTTCATAACTATTCAAAAATGTTATGCCATTTAGAAAGCGTGGTGCAGACTACGGAATATTATCGTTTATATACGCGTCGATAGTGGCAAATAGCGTTTAATTATTTAGGTATAGCGCTGAGTAAAAACTGTGAGTAATATTGAACATCACTATCGGGTATAGCCGACAAATGAAAATGTGGACACGACTCTAGTCGTTTATTGCCGACGACAGGGGTCATCGTGCAATAATTTTCTTTTTTGTCGGTATACCAGACAATGGCGTTCAAAGGATTAAAGAACTTTTTATTTATAATGTTGTTTTGTGCCAGGATCTCCATCCCCGGGCAAGTCCCGGCCGTCGCTGCCGACGTCGCCGGCGCACATGGCGGCGCTGCGCCACTCGCACCAACACCAACTGGACGCCGCGGCGTACTCTGCGCTTGCGCATCTAAGTGAGTGAACTTACACTCTCTTATATATAAAATACCTTGATTATTTGTAAACTATTTCGTTAACTAATTTGGTAAATTACTTGTCGAATACCGTTTGTGCATGTGTGACTACATAGTATATTCTTTATTTGATTAAGATTGAGTGTCAATGTTCTATAGTCACACTTCTCTATTCAGTAAATACTCTTAAAACACAAAATGCAGAAATTAAAAAAATATAGTATAGCATATACTATTATTTACCTATTCTTTTTTTATAGGGACGAAAAAAGAAATAGTCTTCCTCCCACAGATCTCTCCCTATATTTAACAGTAAATAAGTAAATATAAATGATTTATTTGTATTTCGTGTGTCAGGTGCTAACGGGCAGCACAACGCGCAGCTGCAGGCGGTGATGACGCACGCGGCCGCGCTCGGCCAGGTGCAGGCCGCACAGCATCCCGCGCTCACCAACATGATGTCCAGTAAGTATCTTAGCATTATTGTATCGTGTGCCCAAGGACCCTAAAATGCTCCCTATTAATTGGGTTTCTTAAAAAAAACGTGAGTGTAATGGTTTCTATAGTGTTGGCAACGCACAAGCGACACCTCTGGTGTTACAAACGTCCATATGCTACCTGCTTACCCATAGGCGGGTCGTAAGCTTTTAAATACGCAATACTTTCATCATCAGCGTGCACGGGTCGCTTCCCATTTGAAATAAATCAGGCTGTAGACCACAGCCACGGTAGCCTAGTGTGGGTTGGCATATTTCAGACGCCATAGAGAACATCAGATGTTCTCTATAGCGTCTGAAATATGTCAATTCTGTCAGGCATGCGGGTTTCTTTATGATGTTTTCCTTCACCGTTTGAGCATGTAATAAATACGCACGTAACTGCGAAAAGTTAGTGGTGCGATTAACACTCCAACATGATTATACGAGTGTTTGTGTAAGCTTATTTTTATGCTTTCAATCTTACAAGTAGTAAACCATCTCATAGAAGGTCAGTTTCCTGCTTGAAATTAGAGCTCAGCTTACTCTCGCAAGAGTTGTGACGAAACTTGCTGCAAGCTGAAAGCTATATCTACTGCAAAGGAAACTAGCTCTTATGAACCTAAAGAGTAATATCCAAAATTCTACAATGAAATTTTTTCTTCAAGGTCTATACGGCGGCTGGGGTATCGGAGACACGTTCCCGACGCCATCGCCAGAGTCACCCGACCATTGGTCCACGCCGTCGCCGCAAACGCCGCTCACACAATCACCGCACTCTGATTGGTCAGACCGCGCCGCCCTGTCGCCAAACGAAATACAACAGACCAACAAGGGGGGGACCGAAGCCATCTATATATAAGGATAAATTAAGAATTGGATTTAGACGAATTTTCGACGCTCTGTAAAATATTATTGTAAGTGGTGATTTTTTGTTGAGTATGATCAAATCTACACATCAATTACAAAATTGTAAGCTATAAATATACCTTTTCACAATTACATAAGTACTCTTAACGGGGCTATAAAATGAAATACATATTTTAAATATTCTTTGTATTGGGTGTTGTCCCATAGATAAGTAAAAAAAGAAATTAAAACATTGTATCTGTTCTTAAAACCAACTGAAATTAATATCGTACTCAACTGCGAATACACCACAAAACAGTAGCGTCGGTAGCAGCATGCGAATGAAGACAATGTACAGAGCGATGCGTGTAATGCTGGCTTGCGCACGCGCACGGGCAGCGGCGTCGCGAACATAGACTGACTTGTACAGCCATGACTTGAGTGTATAGCTTTTAAAACTAGTGTAGAATTATTACACTAAACTTTCGGTAATCTCGTGATTTTTAGCATTCCCATTTTTCGGTGTATTTTTTTGATGAAACATGGTGCATTTTTTTCAATATAAGGCTTCTTAACCAGTAATTGCGATAATTTTGGATACTGATTTAGAGTATCGTCACATATTTTGAAAATGTGATCTTTACTGTTTTTTTTTTGCTACAAATATCGCCTGTTATATACTTGATAGGCATAGGTTTTGAATAGTTATTGACAATTCTAATATCTTTATCATAAATCACCGAGTGACTAGAATTCTTGCTTTTAATAAAAACGAACGTTCTAGGGCGTTATTCTCGTCCAGATTAACAGCAGCATAGATGATAATTATTATACAATATATACCGAATGGTTTGATAAGTAAACTAAAAAAAATACACCGAATATTAACAATCACATATTGATAAATGACACATTTGTTACGTTGTTGATTTTTTTATTATTTACTTGTTTGTAAGTCTGTGTTTTGGACCATTGGTTTCAATGCATTATGAGATTTGTTAAGTGCGGTCGATGACGTCACTCACAAGACGAAAGCGAATGTCGACTTCACATTTGTACGGAAATTATTTATGTGTGATTCTGTAGCTTAGGATTTTATCGCTTTTAGTGTGTAGATAGTTTCGATTCGTTTCTAAAGCTGAGAAAATAAAATATTTAATTTAATAAAGCATGGCTTTTCAGTATCATTTTGAAGTGAACTAAAATATATTTGTTTAGAAGTTTATTCGGCTTTAGAAACAGATTGTGTTAATTTAGTAGTAATTAAAATGTAATATTAACTGCGATTGCTGCCAGCCTTTATAGCGTATCTCAGAAAGTTTTAGTTTTTCTTTTTAAATATTTGTTTTGCAAACTTTATTATATTGATCTGGCAATAATCTCAGTTGTTAATATTATAATTTATTTTTACATATCTTCCGAATATCGAATCATTCCATAATTGCTTCCATTGTAACTATTGCAGAGGTGTGTACAACAGTATACACGCTATTTCAACACGCTTTTTTAACGTTTTATTAAGTGCAACTGCTTATTAAAACGTTAAAAAAAACGTAGTTACAACTAGCGCAGCCTTATGAAGTAAAAAAGGTAAATCTACTTTTCGTACATTATTTTCATTTTCAACAATTGTTTGATGTGTTAATAGGACTTTGGTTTTATCATAAATACCAATTGTAACTCCATAGTGAGTTGTGGAACTTGCGCCTCAGTTAATGAATCAATAACTTGTCAACTCAATTGTTTTTTTAATAGACGTTGCATGACGTAACAATCATATATTTATGATTTCATAATATAACTCAAATGTTTTTTTTATAATGCATATTATTACCATTTATTGCATATCTGTACCACCTCTTGCATATAGTGTATATTTTCCAATTGATATTAAGATCTCATTCATTCCATTTGCGCTTTAAAATAACAGCTATATCGCATTCGGAGTATCAAAAGACAATTAATGTTCAACTACTTCACAATATCGCTACAACTGTGGAACATGTAATTGGGATATTTTACACAATTTTTTAATGTCGCGGTCGGCTATAATCGACAAATGAAAACATACGCTTGGTTAACTCGTCATTTGTCGTTGTTTGCCGACAGGGGTCTCGTGCTGACGTTTTTTTGCCGACCCGACTATGATTTTTTATAAAAGAGATCACATTGTCTTTTGTTTTTCTGAATAACTTATAGTTGATTTGTTATTATTATAATTAATATAATAAAATAGTTGACGCGGGATCACTCATGCTCAATTTTTACTCAATTCCATACATACTCTATTATATTGTAATATATTTTATATTTTTTAAGTAATTTTAACGTTTTTTTATAGCTTCCCGATGTATTGCATCATTGTAAATATTTTTATTATTTTTTTAAATGTAAGTAATATTTAAATGCGAATGAAATAACTGATCTTCGTAGTTTTACGATAGTTATAATTTTATTTTTTTGTGTCATCGTGATGTGCCAATGAGCAGATTTGAATACTGTACCGATAGTGAAAAAAGCACAGAAAATTATACATGTGTATTACTAGTTGTAGGATAAATCTATGAATAAGCGAATTGTGCTTCCTAATTGCTTACTTTAAGCATTAAATGAATGGCCCCATACGTAAAGGAATTGGTTGAAAGTACAAGAAATATTCGTAATATTTTGAAATAAAATAAAAACAAAATGTAACTCATGACAAAATGAAGACTGTAAAAGATAATGTAAGTGCAAAAATTATACTTATTGACGTGTTGATTTCGTATTTTTGTGTATAAAAGACAATTTGGCATATTTTTTGGACCCCGACACATGTGTAATGTATTTAAAGGCACAAAATTCATTTAATAATAAATGATAAATAGATAATGTTCGTCAATCTGTGTGCCTTTTAAAAAGTTTGTAATTTAAAACTATTAAATTAGTTTAGTTTTATAGTACTAGTTGATAAACTTGTAAATATATTTTAAACAATTATTTTCATTGAAGATAATTGCATTTAAATTGTAAGGAAAAAATGAAATTTTAATAAATGTTCTCCCGTAATGACAATAAAGGAATAAAATAAACTTTGACGTTTCTTTTAAACCACGTAATACCATAAAAAATCCAAAAAAATAGTCTTAAGAAAACTCCTTATTGAAATGTAAAAAACCAACTTCAAAAACTAAAAAGCAAAAAATAACTTCATACAGTTTTACCTTTTTTTTAGTTTTAAAGGTATGAAGTTGGTGCCAAGCCAAACGTAATAGTAAGTACACCCACCACGAGTGACCTTGAGCAGGGTGATTAAAACCACCACATCATCGGCACCGACTTCATACCTTTAAAACTAAAAAAAGGTAAAACTGTATGAAGTTATTTTTTGCTTTTTAGTTTTTGAAGTTGGTTTTTCTTTTTTTAAAAAGTTAATTTATTTTATTCTTTTTAGTGTTGTATACATTAAACTTTTCATATCAGGTCAATCTAATATCCTGAAAGAATACAACTATCGATCCATATATACTTATAATTATGAAAGATTTTCCCTTCAACTCCTAACCGTTGAGGAGTTGTACCTTCCATCATCAGATCATTACATGAGAAGTTGATTTTCAGATGCAAATACTTGAACAGCTTTGGAGAATACATGTAAATGTAATAAATGCTTATAACTGAAAGAATTTTCTTTTAAATCTTAACTGTTGAGGAGTTCTACCTTCCATCATCAGCTCATCAACCTCAAATGATGATTATCAGACACAAATACTGGAACAATTTTAGTAAATATATTCAAAACGTTATAATTGCCTATAAAATTTGAGGGTTGCCCTCGATTTCCCTGGGATCCCATCATCAGATCGTGATGTGGTTACAATGGGACCATCTGTGAAGTATACCCTTTTAAACAAAAACAAAATTTTGCAAATCGGTCCAGGCGTTTTGAAGTAATTCGTGAACATACATAAAAAAAAGATTCCGACGAATTGAGAACCTCCTCCTTTTTGAAGTCGGTTAAAAATAAAGTTTTAGTTTATAAATAACATAAAGTCACAATAAACTTTATGTTCCGTTTTTGAAACGAGCCTAAACTTAACAAAAAATGAAAATAAATTTGGTCACTTTCAAAAGAAAGAATTGAAAAAAAGCGAGAAAGGGGAAGATCTAGACGAAGTTTGTCGAATAGAAAATACTAACGAGTTCAAACTGAAATAGTACAAAACTATACTATTTTTCCTTTTAGTAAAGAACTTGTATTGCTTTAAGTCAATAAAGAACATTATTATTATTATTACACTTTTAAAAAGTATTCGGAATATTAATTTAATTTTAGAATACTTAGAATATTGGAAATCCAATTAAATCTTATGTCTGCTATATCTAAACACGTGGTGAACAGTTTGGTAATGTACTATAATAAAATGCGTATTGAAATTGACAAATTCTTAATACAATTCTATTTAAAACAGCGCCACCATGAACGGTAAATATACTCTGATTAATTTTGAGTTAATAAAATTTCCGTATACCCTCATTATTATAGACTAAAGTTATAAGGCAAGTGATTGAACTAAAGACACATTTCAGTAGCCATCGCGCCTTTTGTTGTTCGGTGGTTATTGCAAAAGTACATATATAAATAAGTGTTATTTAATTGAAAACTACAATATCAGCGAGTGTGTTGTGGTTTTTAAGAATAATGAAATCTTTTAGTAAATCGCTATTGATAGTGGCGGTAACGAATAACATTCAGTTATTTTGACAAGGACTCTCGTAACTGATTATTGTGGCGACAAATATTTGTGGTAAGTTATTCTAAGTCTATTTCCATTATGCTATTTTTTATTGTAATAAGCCCGCCACAGTTCCTGCTAATACAACTTACATTAAAATCCGTTCGACAGTAGATCAAATTATTTGTCTTTCGAGTCTATATTTTTTGCTTATCTGAGAGATTTATAAACTTGGTTACATATTTTTTTAATATTGGATTCAGATTTGTAACCACATATAATGTGAATTAATAAACTGTGACAGTCTTGTGGTGTAACCAGTCGAATGTGAAGTCAACGGTCTTGAGTTTGCACAAATTTTCGGAATTATGACGAAACCGGGCATCATGCCTGAGATATTTCCCAGGATATCATAGTGGACTGTAGTCTAATCCTCCTCAAATAAGATGAAGGTCATGGCCGGCAGCGGTACAGTGAATGGGTCGATAACAATGATATAATATTACTCATTAACATTTAAAATGCTCAGCACCCGACTAATCGAACGATAATTTGTCCGTGTGCTCACGATTCGGCTCCCGACTGGTATTTATATGCGAGACACATTTTCAGGCATGCGAATTGATATGAAGTCTATATAGACTTCGCAGTGAAAGAGGTAAATAAGTTTTTATCACCTTCAAATACTGAAAAAGGAGGTCATTGTTACCTATATATGTAATATATCAACCAGAGTAGGTATCCGTAACACAAGCCTCATTGCTTAGCTCCGAACTAGATGGCGCTTGGTCATAATGTCCACAAATAATCATTTCCAGATACATGGGCTCCCTACATCCTCGCGGTGGTCTGTCGACGCAGTGGTGCGCAATGGCGACGGCCATGGCCACGCTGACCACCGCCACGACCATCGGCAACGCGGCCGTGCTGGTCGCGCTGCGGCGCACGCGCACCGCGCCGGCGCACTACCCGCTAGCTAGCCTGGCGGCGGCAGACCTGCTCGTGGGGCTCTTCGTGCTGCCAGTCGCTGCTGCTAGGGAGCTGTTTGTATTTCAGTTAGGTTGGTACGCATTCTCAGGACCTTGATGGGAATGAAGAACGTATGACCCTGTGGGAGGATTATTTAGGACCAACTGATTCCCGGAACTTCGTCCGCGTGCAATCTAGGGGGGAATTTTTCAAAAATCCTTTCTTAGTGCTCCCCTACGTTATAAAAAGAAGCCCTGTGCAAACATTCAAGTTTCTAACCCTCATAGTTTAGGCCCTGCGTTGATATGTCAGTCAGTCAGCTTCTCCTTTTATATATAAAACGACCCAATTAGTCCGGCGGTAGTTAGCGCTGCCTTCTTCTGTTCTATGGGTCCTGGGTTCGAATCCCGGTAGGGGCAAATGTTTGTGTGATGAGCATAAACATTTGTTTCCGAGTCATGGATGTATCTATGTATAATATGTATGTATTTACAACAACAAAAAAAAAGTATATTTATGTAGTATATCAACCAACTAGTATCTGTAAAGCCTCGTTACTTACCACGGAACTAGATGGCGCTGTGTCATAATGTCCAGGAATGTTTTATTATTATATATAAGTATATTTAGATAGGCGAGTTAGATATTTGTAGTCAGTACGTGTTCAACATATCCTCTCGGTCTCCATAGCAATCTAACCTTGACCATCATCCGCAGTTTGTAAATCTAATTGTATGCTGTTTTTGCCTTTTTGGAGTCTTATATTATATGTATGTCTGTTTGGAAACGAACAAGGAAAATGTCATACAGAAACCTGAATACTTGAGAGATCTTTTCAATAACGTGTGGTTTTTTAGTGCCAGTAGATTATGCTAACATGTAGGACAGTGAGTTAATGAGTTATTGTAAAAACCTGTTTACAGATAGAGTAATATGCAGCTGTTGGAAGATGCTGGATGTGATGTGCTGCACAGCATCCATCCTCTCTTTGTGCTGTCTTGGCTGGGAGCGGTGGTGTGGCATCACCGCTCCACTGGCTCGAGCTAGACGAGCTAAGCGAGCAAGGCTTTTTGCTGCTCTTGTATGGCCAGCTGCGCTTGTGGTAGCCCTACCCACGGCTTTTATAGCGTCTCCAAAACAAATACACTTAGGAGAAGGGAAAGGGTGCCCTGATAATACTAATATTGGGTAAGTATGTAATGATTAATTAGAACTAAAAGGTTCCAAGGTACTTACTAAGTAAAGGTGACCGTTATAATTGAAATAACATTTTAATTCACATTCACGACGAATTGCCTCGTTGGTCGAGTGGTCGTACAGTGCGACTGCCGAGCAAAAGGTCCTGAGTTCGATTCCCAGGTCGAGTAAATTGTTTTTGGGATTTTCTATGATATTCTCAGTAGCAACTTTTTTGGTTGATGGCAATAGGCTCGCCCCCTATTACATGGGACCTTAAACATACGGGCGAAATGTGTGTGTACATTGGTACACCTCTGCCTAACCCTTTGGGGACGACAGGCGTGATGGTGTGTATGTAACATGTTAATTATTTAAACAATGTTTGTTGGAATGCTAGTGAGACACGCAACAATGTCGCGATGTCGTACGAGGTGCGTTTTTTGTTACTACGCTTTTCAAATTACCCTTTTTAAGGAATAATATTATTAGATTTCACATGCTTATATAATATTTGTCAAATGATACGTACTTCCTTGTGTTATTTATCATCATCAGCTTATATTCGTCCACTGCTGGATGTAGGCCTCCCCTAGTGAACGCCACAAAGCTCGATCTTCGGCTGTTATTCTGTTATTTATACTTTAGGTAAATTAAAATTATTTTTTATGATACAACGTTCCGTGTGCTTTGCGTTGTCAAAGAACCGTATGTGACTTATTTCGATGACTATCTGCTACCAAAGTAGCGCTGTAACGTAAAGTGTTCATATAAGCTTGCTATCAAAATAGCATAACGTTATTATACGTTGACAAGGGGCAAACGAGCAGGAGGCTCACCTGATGGTAAGTGATCACCGCCGTCCATGGACATCTGCAACACCAGAGGACGTACAAATGCGTTGCCGGCCTTTCAGAAAAGAATATGCTCTCCTCTTGAAGGTTCCCACGTCGTAACGGTTTGGAAAGACCGCCGGCGACAGCTGGTTCCACAAAGTAGTAGTACGAGGCAGAAAATGCCTCAAAAACCGTACTGTTAAGGAGGATTTATACAGTTTTCTTAATTTTTCTAAACTGTCTTATGCACTATGCGACTTATTACAGTCAATCAATATTCTATATTGTTTCAGCTACGTGTTTTATAGCGCAACCCTCTCGTTCTACCTACCTGCGGTCGTGATGGTGGTGTTATACGCTCGCATCTTGTGCGCGTTGTCGGTACCGCTACAGATACGTTCGCACCGCGGACGAATACCGTGCCCTAACACCGGACAAGCGGTAAACAAAAAGGCCTTCCCTGATAGGCATATTTATTTTACAAAATTTGTTTGAACTGCATGAAGCAGATATTAGTATAAGCTACCTATGTGTCTCAGCATAATGCAGAGATGGAGAGTTCTGACATCGCATAAGATAAATTACAAACTCAATTAGGTTAAGACTTGAATTTATTGTCTTGTTATTTGGTATTTTGTCTAGTGTTGTGTCTCACAGAATATTTTTTTGTGTTTGTAAACGTAGTCAAAACATTGGGTTCCCAAATAAAGAAAAATATTGGCTTATATTAAATTATAATAAATATTTTAAAGTCTACAAAAATTTAGATTTAAATTTAAATTTAGAAATTATATTATTATTAAAAATTATTATTGGGGTCACATTATTATTAAAGATCAGATAGTTCGTATTTGAGGGGCAATCTTACTGTTTAATAACCACCAAGTTTAATACAAAATACTCCGTTTTTCAGGGTGAACCTTCCAAAACAAGCTTAACAAAATGCGTCACATCCGAACCAATCTGTTCAACAGAAGTAAAGCAGACAAAGGACGTGTGAGTTTAATAATTAACGATATTTTTTTCTAAATTCCCGTCAAAAATAGCAGTAATAAAAAAATCATATAAATAAAAAATGTTGTTTTACAACTTACAATATTTTACTATGCATTCTTGGGAATCGCTTTTTAAGCAAGACATTTATTAGAAGGTTTCAAGCTTTTTCACATTACATACCAGCAGGTAGGTCTTAAGTAGTAGTGCTAAAAATAATGATGTTTTCGAGCAAGCAATAAAATTTGTTTAAGGTATTAGTACCAATTGAATCATATCACAATAAATGTTCTGAAAAAAATATATACAGACATGAATTCGTAATTTTTCAGCGCATTGACGGTATCACCATCAAAAGGCTACCAACTGAATCTACCTGCGGCAACAACATCCACAGATTGCTGTCCACCATCGCCTTTGAAGCACCCTGGAGCGCCGTAAGTCCACTCTAAAGTTAACGGTTTAAAGGCTAAACGGTTTCTACAGAGTTGGCAACACGCGACCGACATCCCTGGTGTTGCAAACGCCTAAAGGCTACTGAAACCGCATACGGTTACTACTTATGCTATTTAAGGCGTAAGTTTGTTCCCCATTCTAGTGGTATAAAATAGTTCTGTAAAACACCGACTTCCAATGTCAGCAGCACCAGCTTTCAAATAAAAAAAGAATCATCAAATTCGGTTCACCCAGTCGAAAGTTATGAGGTAACAAACATAAAGAGAATCCTCCTTTTTAACAGACGTCAAGAAAGGAGTAGGTTCTCAATTCGATTGTTTTTTTTTTGTGTTTGTGACCTCATAACTTTTGGTTGGTCCTGTTCTGAAATTTGAAGTCGGTTCCTTTGACAGACTTATTTGAAGTCCGTTAAAAACAATGGACGTTCACAGGTGCTGCATCATGTCGCGTCAGCGCCGCGCCACCAGGACTATCATCAGGCTCATGGGCCTATTCCTTTTCTGCTGGACACCATTCTTCATCATGCTTCCAGTTGGTGAGTTCATCTTTTTGATGAATATAGAAATTATGCGCGAAATGTGGGTGGTGTACATTAATACACCTCTGCCTAACCCTTTGGGAACAGGCGCGAGATGTTAAGTTATGAATGTATCATTTACTGGGTTGTAATCTATATACCTAGTTGTAATTGAATCTACCTAAATAAATACACACTAATTGGAATATAATCACATTGTAATGGATACATAAATTATTTTTTATGTTAAATTCATAATCGAACTCCGCTAGAAGCTTAAAACAGATTTGTGTGCTAGTTAAAATAACGTATAACGTAACTAAAATAACGTTAATATTACGTACGTACGTAAGTAAATATACGATTCAAGTTTGTCAGAAGGAAACTTGATTGAGTTAAATTTGGTGAAATATGATATCTGAATGCACAGATCAGATTTCACACAAAAAACCTTCAACTGAAACTTAATTCGATAATATGGTCGCTTGGTCCCGCCGGATTCATATTCAATTTGGTTTTTACCAATTAAAAATAATAATTAATGGTTGGTAACAATAGCTGGTATTTTGCGTAGATAGGTGCCATATTAACAACTTTATAAACCTAAACTTTTTTAAAATAGTCGGTTTAATTTTTCCTTTTTTATTGAGTCAAAATTAAACTTATTTTTACAGGTTTTTTGCAGTATTTTGATATTATTTATTAATCAGTATCCACTATTGTTACATTTGTAAACTATTTTGTTATTCTTACAAAATTTTAATGATCTGTAATTTGGTAAAAACCAGATAAGTCACAATTTGGTGGCCACCGTTTCTAAGTCCGTTATTATTGTTATTTTATCCAGATTCTTTCTGCGATTGCGTGTGGGATTCCATCTGGGAGTGGTGCACCTGGCTAGGGTTCACCAACTCGGCGCTGAACCCGCTGGTGTACGCGGCAGCATCGCCGACCGTGCGCCGCGCGCTGCAAGCCTCGTTGACCAGCTCCGTCAAACCTGAAGTACATTTAACGCCCACTGTTCGACATCGCTGAGGTGAGGACAAAATTTTACCGTGTAATTTCGATCGTCGAGCATAACCCAATAATCATCATCATCATCAACCCATTCATGTCCCACTGCTGGGCACGGGTCTCCTCTCAATTGAGAGGGATTAGGCTATAGTCTACCACGCTAGCCTACTGAGGGTTGGCAGACTTCACATGCCATCGAGAATTCTCTCAAGCATGCAGGTTTCCTCACGATGTTTTCCTTCACCGATTGAGTATGTGATAAATACGCACATAACTTCCGAAAAGTCAGTAGTGCGTGCCTTGGGTTTGAGCTCGAGACCTCTGACATCTCAGTCCACTGGTCACACCGCTCGGCTACAGCTCTCATTCCAACCAAATAATACTTGGGTTTATCTATGAAATTCGCATTCGTTGATGGCAAAATGATATTGAACAAAAATAGGCTCAACCCCTATTATATGGGACCTAAACCATACCGGAAAGACATGTTTGTACATTAGTACACATTTTCCTAACCATTTGGGGACGACAGTCGTGTTGGTTTGTTAATTTGCGGTAAATAGCCGGTAATCGATCGCACACTGAGCCACGTGTGGGCACTACTAAGGCTGCTACGCCTTCGTGCCACTGCCACAGTATCCGCGCTAATATTATGTATAGAGGTTTATTTTTAGAATATTTATGGTTGAGGGTGGTGCATTCATGTGCACCTGGTCGTAGTGTCCACGAGGCGAGTGTCAAGTGGTTATAATTGTAAGGAATTTTCTTAATTATTACCAAACTTCATTGTTCATTAATACTCACATTGAGTACATTTCCTATATATAGTTACAAATAAACATTTCTCCAAAATTATTATCAGCAAAATGAATAAGTTAATATGAGAATGTTTATCAGGTATCATTTAATCCTTTTAAATACAGTATGATCTTGACAATGACGCAAGACGACGTCAAATATTTGAAAGAAAACTATATCTAGTTTTAAAATAAATAATAAAATATTTATTTTATTTACACATTACATTCAATATTTTGTATACACTTCTTTGGCATAAACACTACCCATTCATTTAAACAAATATATAAAATTGCACTTGCAAAATACTGTTTCTATGTGGAATATTCTAAGCTTAACTTTAACCGTTTAATAACAACAACAATTTTATTTACAACTTACATAAACTTTGATATAGACTACAAACAATGTAACAGCCTATAAACTAAATATTGTGCGATATATTTTTATTTTTTCTACAAATTATAAATTTTGTAACACTGTGCTATACTCAAGCTTCACTTGAGTACGCATTTATTTGATCGATTATACTTTTAAAGTTTTTTTTAATATATTGATACGAAATAAGTGTTTATTGTTAAAATAAAAATATTTGTTTAAAACAAATAGCTAATAATATCTATTAGGTACATTAATTGACAACAATTTGTTACTCTACATCTAAAGAATAATCTACATACATTATTTTTAAAGCGAAAAAATTATGCTTTTTGCAATATTAGGGAATTATTCCACTTTATCGTAAATAATCCTTATTATTTTATTTTACAGTTATTTTGAACTTAGAAGTCTTTCAAAAGATTCTTTATTTTTTATAACTTACAGAAAACCATCAACTGTAACTTGGTGAAGTTCGGTGCGTTAGCGGTTGATCTCTTTTCAACCTAATGAAAAGAGTCTGGTCACTAACATCGACACATCACTAGCTGAACCAAGTGTTGTGTAAAATATTAACACAATATTTCCACTCTTTTTTTCTATAAATCTACACAAAAGCAACAATAATATTATTAACGTAACAATTGGTTTTGGTCTTCTACGATTAAAATAAGAAAAATACTTTTAGCATTCGCTGCAACTTCACTTTGCAGGAAAAAAAAAGTTACGTCATAAAGCGTAGATATTAGTAGTAAGCAATTCTCGCATTTATGTATGAGTAACCAACATTTAAATTTGCACAAAATTCCCTTGTATTTTAACGCAATGAAGTTGCTAACAAAACTGCGTCTGATTTTTTGACAGATTCCTTATTTGAATCGCGTATTAATCAACGACTTTCTCACAGCTGGTATCTCAAGATGGCGGCGGCAGTTAAAATGGCGGACACGACCAATGGCGGGTGGGAGAGTATGGCGGCGGCGCCGCCGAAGTCTCTCGCGTCGGGTGAGCACGTCTTGCATGTACAGCGACCTGATAGACAGTAGCCTTGCTCATCTTCCTCCGACACGCACTCCTAATAAAAAGAAAAGGATATTTGTAAAAAGTGACTGATAAAATTTTGACTTGTGATTTCTTTTAAAGTCCAATATTTTATTGTGCTTGTAAAACAAACCCGTGGTAGATAGACAAATAATTATTTATTCTCTCATTATCAAATCACAAGTATTCTCGAAGGCTGGAGCCTAGAGGACATATCAAATCAAATCAAATCATTTATTTCAATTAGACCAATACATGTACTTTTGAATTGTCGAATTAAATTGAATTTAGTTGCACGGTTCCAAAAGGTAGGTCACACAAAGGTGTCATATTTTAGGGGGCGGAAAATTTGGGAGTAAAAAAATCTTACAGCTAAGCTGATCGCTTTTATCTATGCTACCACAGGACGTTTAACCTTTTTGTAAGCTCAAAAGACGCCAATCGTTTAAATCATAAACAAAGTAGTAAATTCATTGAAAATAAAAATAGTTAACTTTTTGATTTTGAAAGGTCACTATGGCGGCAAAAATTTAATAGCCTGCTAGCGATAAATGACTAAATCCGCAACTGCCTTTACTAATATACGTTGTTAATAACTTTTATAATACACGAAACAAACTGTTGTTTTTTCTACATTAAACTATATAAATGTTAATCATAGTAATTTCATTGCAAACTTCATTAAAAAAGATAAAAGTCTTTCAGAAAAGGAGACCTCTGTTTTCTTTTCTATCTTTGTCTCTTTCTTTTTTCTACAAAATGTATGTACGTAAAACTTATCTAATAAATAGCTTATACTGACAACGTTTATTAGTAAGGCTGTTAAATATTTCTGTATCTGTGGCCATTACATACTTTGTCCAAAACGCCACTAAGTCAAACAAATGAGTATTGAACTCATTTGTTTGACGACGGCTACGGTGCCTATTTAGTGGTAAGACCATTTGTTTTAATATCAGGAAATAGTGAAATAAAATTATTTAAAATCATGCCTAGTATTGCAATGGACTTGTAAATAAATTGTATTAAACTTAAGTATGACATGTACGGTACCCAAACTGATTCAATACAAGGAAGGAAAGTGACCAATTCAATAGGGGTTTTGGTAAGTTTGACCTGGGCCAAAATTTCAATCTGATTTTAATCCCTTTCTGTACAACACCTGATGCAAACGCGATGGAGTATTGAATTCTTGACTTGGATCAAATTTATCTTTCAACAAAAAATATAACTTTCATCATCATGGAAAGATGTTATTTTGCTTTTGGAATATGTTATCACCTTACCTCTTTTTGATTGGTTGAACCTGCTTCTTTCCAAACCTAGTACGAACTGCCTTAAAAAAAAATTTTGCTATACGAAACTTGAAGGGGTAAAATAATCCCATTTTATCTGTCGTTAACTAAAACCGTAAGTAAAAGTTAAAGAATAGAGTTAAAAATTATTGAGAATCTTGCAACACATAAGAAAAGTAACCATTTTTCAAATCTACGTTTACTCAAAATTCTCGACTTTGTTCAACTCTACTCTTAATATTATTCAGTTTTATGTCTGTAGGACAATTTTGTGTATTGTATTATGTTTGTAAAACCATCAAAATGACACCGGAGATTGAATGTATTTATGCTAAATTTACCTATCTAGTTTTGACTGATGTATTGAATTGAAAATGATGTAAATATTCTACCCAATTGATTGTTTTATTAAAAAAAAAATTAAAAAAAAAACATGATGCTTCATTTTTAAATTTGTCTACTAAATATCCCAGTGTGTATTTTTCCCAGACGAAAAGCGAAGAAAAAGCCTTTGTACATTTAAACTAAGTATTAGCAAATTATTACAAACCAGCCGATGTCAAGTGTCATAATGCAATAAGACCGAGAGAATAAAGAATACACCTTATTCATGTAGGCAGAAACTACAGAACGCCACGCGCTACGAACCCTGCATTCCACTTTTGCCTCGTCCACATTCTTAAATCTTGCCATGCAAGCGCGCCGGTTACGAGTATTGCGCACATAACTTTCTTGAAGTAGGTAGTTCACCAATAAGTTCAATGTATAAAGAGTGATGGACCGAAGACCTGGTAAAGGTCACTGATGGCGCAGAACCAGTCGTTGTGGAAATTCTTGTCCAATGTCCAGCAGTGGACATCTTTTGGCCAAAATAATGATGATGAGGAAGTAATAAGCTTGTGCCAAACATACCTCGTCCCTCCTGCACTCCTGTCCAGGCCGTCTGCGGTGCCAGCACCGCTCCGGTTTGCCGGCGGGCCGTGCGCTGTAGGAGCATGCGCACGCGCCGCCCAGGCACAGCGCGGCGCCCGGCGAGCGTGCGTCCGGCGATCCGGCTAAACCGTCACACTGCACGTCGTACTCGCACGTGTCGTTTAAGGCTTTCACCGCTGTTTGATAGTAAAAGTAACATATAAATAAATAGTATTATTAATTTGTTTTTGTAAATTGGTGGTTGTTTAACTCCGTAGGGACACAAGAAAATCATTGAAATAAAACTACCTAATTTTTTAAGTATATTTAAATTATTTAATCCTGATGTTTTAGATCTTTTATAGCTTCCATGGTTATGGGTAGACAGGCCTCGTATACTGTGCTAAAATCCATAAAAGGTGGGTTTTATTGTATTTCATTTCTAGTATTCGCGTAAGTATAAAAGAAAGAAGTTTATACTGGTCTTGAAGTCATAGTCCAAGGGCATAAGTTTACTAACTAAATCATGCCTGAAGCAAACAAACTAACCCAAAAATAAACTAATTGGATTGCTCTTAAACCCTGACCCTATTTTATGATAACTATGATTAACGAATGATTAAGTATGTTCTAACTGTCAATTAAGTATCGGCCCTACAAATTAAGGGCATGCCGATGCAATGAGGGCTTTTTAATTATCATGTTGCCATTATTGGAGTTCGATAGGAGTTTCAAGGATCTATTACTATTACTACAAATCGTGTATTGCCCAATTCAAGAGATTCTTCTTTGGATAATCATCTAAGATTAAATGCATTAAATGCAGATTTATAATAAGATTGAATATGGGTGAAGGTCTTTTTTTATTAAATCAATGGTAAATGTAGGTATTTTCGTTCTAATTACATATGGACTGTATTTTCAATTTCATTAAGATACTTTTTATGTGTCATTCGAAAATGTTTAAAATATTTGAACCACATCATTTCAAAATGTATAAAATTAAAATACCAAAAATGAACTGTACCAAGATACAGTTTAATTTTTACAGTTGAATTTTGGACGAGAGTTTTACCGTACTAAAATGATGAGAGGGAAATTCAGTCAGTCTTTTTGCGAGAAATCGTCTTAGTCTCGTAAGAACTTGACTATCTTTGCCCTATCGTAAGGTCCAACATTACGCTCCAACCTGGCTACACAAACAGTATATACTTTTGTAAACAATGTACCCTACAATGTACTCTAATAAGAATACTCTCGAACGATCGAAGACAAACAAACAAAATTGTAATTGATAAGCTAAATCCTATAACTATTAGGTAATTATTCTCACAAAATACAATTGTTAAAGCAAACAAAGCGACCTTAACTATACAATCTACTATGGAGCGCGCTTACCTAGAAGAAACCTATTGACTCTAGATTTAAAGACACCTAGATTACATCTATCGAGGAAGACCCACTCGGGGAGCGCATTCCATATTTGAGCGGTACGTATGATGAAAGTGGACTTATAGCGTCTCGTTCGTTATTGACTAATCTCATTAATCAGACTCAATAGTACTCACACTCTACGCATGAGTTGGTGGCGTTATGCGCCACCCAGTTGTCCCTACAGCGGCAAGTGCCTCTGCACTCAAGACCTGCGCCGGCGCACTGCAGCTGATCTTCGCATTCCTCGCCTAGCGTCGCATCGCGAACACACCTGGAAATCAATATAATAGATAATATTTTAAGAGCTAATGCCATATATTATATACGGGATCGGTAGAAGGCATTCGTCTATTATGACGACACACTCGAAGAAGCTCAAAAGAAGCTACCTAAATAATTTTATTTAGTAGTATAGAGCATAAAGTCCTAAGTTTCATTTCCAAGTTAAGCACAGTATCAATGGGCTTTTCTATACTATTCAGGGGTTATTCCAAGTTTGGATTTGTGTTCCACAAATGGCATTCATCATCCTCAAATGAGGTTGTCCATTGCTAAACCAAATAAGGATGGTTGGCCCATCCTTACTTGGTTTAGCAATGGACAGTTAGCTTCCCAACTAACAAAATTATCCTGGAATTCGATTTTATAATGCTACTTGGACTTATAAAGCTCCGATAAAGGTTTTGGTGGTTGCTACTACGCTTTTAACAGCATAAATACATGCTGTTTTTACTCAAGTACGTTGTATCCTATAATTTGTACTTATATCAGCATATAGGATCATATCTTCTGACAAATATAGGATCAAGACTCCTATAAAAGCATGAAATTAGAGTATTTACACTCAAGAGTAATTACTCCGGTAAGTCAGACTTATATGCGCCTATAAGATAACATCTACGGGCTATTTAAATCCTAATACTCCTGTAGGAGCATGTACCTGGAAGATATGCACTGAGGAGCAATGACTCTTATTATTTTTACTTATAGCCTCATATAAGCTAATATTTTGTGGCAAATATAAGTAAATTAAAGATAAATTGCTAGTATAATTCATTTATGTATTTGGTTTGGTTTAACATAAGCTTAGAAGTAAATGTTAAATGAATTTCGTATCCACGTTTTAAAAGTAATAAATCACCAAGATTTTAACAGCACTCGGTAGGATAAAATGTTCCCAATATTTTTTTTTAGATTTATCGTATGCCGTTTTAAACCTAGACATGTTTATATAGGTATTCCACAGTAGTGTTATTGTCTAAGTAATCTCAAACAATCCTGGGTAAAACTCTTAAGAAGCCACTTTTGCTTGTAACGACCAGTACAGGCGAAAATACGCTTTATATAGTTTTGCAAATTCTATTGTAGGATTTGACACAGCCATTTTGATTACAAGATTTTTTTCTACAAACATTGAAAAATTGAATTGAATAAGGGAAGCGGTTTAAAAAAACTGGATCTGATAAAATAAAAAGTAAAAAAAACATATAAAGAAATGTTAACCGCAGTGAGCACCGATGTTTTTAATTTAACTGGTGAAGATCGTATCGCGAATTCTAGCAAGGGTTCCGGACAAGAAATGTTAGTACTACTTTAGATGGAAGAGGTTCGGACTACGAAAGTACCGAATCTTTGAGCGAAAGTGATAATCATGAAGAACTTGCGGATTATAACTAAAATTTACTGCGTCATTGTATTAAAAATCGTCGACTACCTATTAGGTAAATAATTAAGTCAAAAAAATATCAATGTTTAACCTAGCACGTGGAACAAACCTTAAAATATTTTTTTAACTTATCTTTAAATAAATATCAATCGATTTTCATTTTATTACTTAAGGATTTCTGACAATGGATATACACAAAAATATATTAATAATCAGTCACATACATTATAAGGTCAGTGTACTCCTTCAATTATGAGAGCCCACAGCATGCAAATATTATACAAAGCAAATAAAACTGATATTGTGTTCATTGATTCATCTGGGCATTGCGGAACCCTAATCGGTAACAATGGCGAACCTTCTTCGGTTTTAAGATAACCCAATATAGAACCAATATACTTATATTGGTACTATGTCACACTTGGAAATGCTAAAAATACTTATTTTAGCACTATGTCACACTTGGACATATTTTACTTAGAAAATGTCAGCTGCATTCATAATATATAAATAATATTAATTAATACTAAAATGTAAATAAGCAAATTTCAAGAGGCGCTTTAAAATTGTTATCAAAACCATGATAGATTTCACAGAAAATTCTTGTTCCCCTACGAATAAGCTATAAGACTAACAATTTAACAACTCAACACTTTGTTTTTCTACTATGGTTGAGATTAATAAATTCTGATTCATATAAATAACTCAAGATGTTAAAAATATTTTTTACAGAGCACAACAATGTTCGATACAGCTTATAGAAGCATTTCTAGGCGCGTATTAATCTATTTTTTTGTTTACAATAACTTACTTATATTGAGATTAACAGGAGTAATTACATTGACGTAATTCAATTACAGGAGCAATATAGGCGTATATGGCATTTCAGCGGTCTAATATAAATACTTTATAAGTAAAAGTAGACTTATAAAGTGGGCCCTTTTCGCGACTTATATGTGGATATAAGTCTCATATAGTGTTCGATAAATGATGGTTCTAGGATAGTATAAAAACCACTTTTTGCTAGTTGGGTTGGTTTTTCTTGGTGTTGGTTTTTGGTCTTGGTTTTTTAGCAATGGACAGGTAGACAGTAGCTTGGTTTAGCAGTATGTATGCTACCTGCATCCAATCACTACCAGCAACTTCAAGCAGGTCGACTAAAAACTTAAAAAAAATACGTAATAACACTGTAGATTGTCGTGCGTAGTGATTAATAGATAGTTAAGTTACTGTGAAGGTTAATCCTATTTGATATATGCAAATCTAATAGTATCTCGTACTTTGTACGGCTTCAGGCTTTGCTTGGATGCAAGTCACCGAAGAGAAGGCACAATCGTAGTAAAGTAAATCAGTATTTTGTACACAAACGTATACAAAACTATATTCTGGCACTGACATACACAACACTTTGTGTTTTTAACCTACTTCACAAATAATGGGTTCTCAGTTTATCTACATTTTTATGTATACTTTACGCAATATCATAGCCAATTTCTACGCGTATACCTGGCTCAGAAGTGGCCCTATGATTTCATTACATGATATGATCGAAGATACAGGTGGTTTTTAGAAGTATTTTTTTAAATTAGGTCCCACGTCTCATAAGGAAAAGCCTAGCGAAAACCTCAACGCAGAGATTTGATAGATAAATTTAATAATACTGGTTTTAATTGGAAACCAGGACCTTACGGTCAGCAGTCACGTTTACGACCAATATATCAATGAGGAAGCCTGTCACTATATTCTGAGATTATCCAATATTGTTCCTTGCAAGCTAATCTACTCTTTGCACTTACCTGGTGCCGTTATCCCGAGGACTGTACTGCAGTTGGCACGTGCAGTAGCCTCTAACGCAGAACGCCTGCCGCTCAGGTCCCTGCTCGCCGAGGAAGCAGTTCTGATCGACCACGCAACGCTCGCCAATCACTGAATAGAAATAACATAGTTACATAATTTTGTGTGTAGGTAAAGTATCGTTATTAACAATAAACCGAAATGATACTTCTATCATAAGTAGAAGAAGTAGAAGTACGGCCAGTTCCAAAAGTGCATAGGCATTCCCGCAAAGCGATTGCTTGACGTTAAGTTTGACTTACGACCGTCTATTTTCAAGCATCATCTTAGTTGTCTAACAAGTGATTCTAGTTCATAATTTCAACGTAATATGAGTGAAAATGACCTAGCAGTAAACTGTTTACACACATATTAGAATCAGTGAGCTGTGAGTTCGAATCTCACGCGGTAATTATAAACTTTTTGTAAGATTTTACTCGATTGGTAGTAATGAGACAGAAATATAATATTCTTTATCTCGCACGCTTTATGCACACATTTCGTCAAGTTAGTACGGTAGATCATAAAAAACAACGTAAAGATTTAGATTTGTGTGGGGTAGTCATGAATATCAGTTATACAAATATTTAACGTGATCGATGTGAACGCTGGCGTTTGGTCGCAGTTGTTAGTGTTAATGTGTAGCTTTGTTTAGTGACGTGTGGTTTAATAAATAGCAGTATTATATTTATTCTCAAAATGCAGGCAAATATAAATAGACAATAGGGCGAGAACAAATATAAATAGACCAACTATTATTGCATTGCATAAAAGTGTTCTTAAAAGAACACAAATATCTGATGAAACCGGACTGAATGTGAGTATTGTAATATTAAATAATTGTAACTTAAGCTAAACTTTTATTTGGAATGTTACCTAAGATTGTCAATCATATTATCATTATCATGTCTGTAACTAGTGTGTAATATAATAATATATTATATATTTATTGCATTTGTAGATCAGTTTTATATATATATATATATATATATATATATATTCTAATATATATTTATTCTATTTTGTTTTAGAGGAATATTGTTAGTTTGTGGATACGGTGAAGTCGAAGGCCGTCGCTTATTACCAACGAGACACTGCGAAATTATTAGACATTTATTGCAAACCGTGCCCTCCACGCTGAGGGTTTACATACACAAGACCAGCTATTAAGAGGAAAGATAGAAACAAGAGCGATTACGAAACAGTTAAAAACCCATTGTATGGAGGTGTGGGAAAATATTAGGAACCGAAATATGTGCTAACATTTTAGGGTCCATGCGAAATCGTTTACTTGAAAATAATGGGGGTTATACAGAATATTAATACCTAGATGTTTTGGTTTAAATAATTAGGTGTTACTAAAAAAATTGTAATATTAATATAATTATCTGTAAAAAATTAAAAATCCTAAATTGAGGTTTAGTTTCAATCCTCTTTTCGCTAAGAAAATGAACACTTAAGCTATAACCTCAATACATTTATTATGACGTTACATAAGAAATAATTTTCATTAAGTGTAAATCATATATTAAACCTATAAGAAGTGCGTATTAACAATTATATCTGTGTTATTAGAATACCCTTTTTTGTTAAGGTATTATTTTCACTATGTGGGTATACAACAAAACTGTTATGAACGTTTACAAATGAACTATTTTTATCTAAGTAGGAATGTGACGTCACAATTATCATAGAAGATTACTATTTTTTTAAATAAATAAAACAAATAAAATTGTTTGTTTTCATTCAACAGACTTTCTTATTTCCACCCCCCCAACACCAAAAAGATAAATAAAAATCATATTTAATACTAATATTTAACTTCTCAATAATAATAAGAATAACTATTTTTTAATAATAAGCATGAATACTTATTATTAAAAAATAGTATTAAGTTATTTATAATTAATACATTATAGATAAACATATAAAACAAGTTTCTGCCTAATACTAATATTTTATGATTTCAAAGAAACAGAAACATCCTCACGTTGTAAATAAGATTTGAACTCAGATAGGTTTGAATTTGAATCCATTGCCTAGCGCAAGCAGCTACGAGCACATATTAAGTTTCTGCGAATTTTAGCAATGGAATGGTTAGAACACCGTGACGTGGATTATAAATGCAACAGATATATAGTGATATTTCGCGTAGTGTAACGACAGTTCATTTGTGTTTGTTATCTATGTTGAGACATAGACTCATACACGCCCACGCACACACACACTGGTTCGCTAGTTCGTACAGTTCATAGCAATGTAATCCTTAGCGTGCTTATGCACTATTGAAGTTGTCTGTACCTCTGCATATTTTATTTAAAGAAACATTTAGAGATCTGTATGGAAACTTCATTGTGCAAGTCAAACTGTAAAAAAATGGATGGTATTTAAATGTACTTCAATTTATTCCCATTTCATTTACCTAATTTAAAAACCCGCGCAAAGCGCAAAGACGGACCGTTAGTTTAAAATAATGCAATGTAGAATGAAATTTACAGTGGCATCTTAGTACTGTAAGACGGAGACAAAACAGATAGCACCCGGTATACCTTTTTAAAACCTAGTTATGTGTATTTTTATACCTGCTTAGTACACCTAGATATATGTATCACTGCACAGAAGATGCAGAGGAAGTGTATCATCATTCAATTACATCGTACTGCGGCGGTCTAGGTACTGCGAAGTTATTTTTATTTCCAAAGTATACTTAAAACCCTGGTGGACAACTGGAGCATTTCCGGAGCTGGTGTCTTAAAAGGGCCAGGGATCTGCATTCATGTATTGAATATGATGATATGATGGGATGATTTTAGTGAGGTAAAAGTCCCAGACTCCTCGGTCTTTTACCAGGAAGCTGGGAGGATTTCGAAGGTTACAAGGAAAAAAAGTTGAGTCAAAGATTGAGAATGAACCAAGATGAAAAGATTATTGAGTTGAACTCACGAATTTGAAGAAGCATTTGACTCAAGAAAACGTACCACTGTATCCCTTATTTTTTAAATTATATCGTCAAATGAAACCATCCAATTATTCTTGTTTTATAATGTATAATATTCGTGTATTTTTGCAAGTATCTTATGAAGAGTCTCAGATAAATTCATCATCATGGTCTCTGAGCTGTGAAAGGCCAGGCATAGCGTATCAGGAAGTCGAATTGGTATAAAATATGCAAATTTTGCTCTTTTTATGTTAATTTTAGCATACTTTTGGCGCAAGCAAACTTTACAGTTACTAAAGATTTAGTATATGTAGAGTGTGAATACAAAATAATAAAAAGTTAATATATGTGCACATTTGGACTTTATTTTTAATTATAACTGTGTGTATACTGAACTGACTGTCTGATATTTGTCATACCGTTTTTTTTGTCTCACAAATAATATATTTTTTCCACCCATATAGGTACAGATACTTTTGAGTCTTCAAATTAAGCCTTAAGCATAAGGTAGGTTTATTATTATTTATGACTCGATTAGCTCAGCGGGATTGACGTCTGCCTTTTCTAATAAGGGTTGACGGTATGGGCAAATGTCTGTGTGATAAAGTATGGAACATCTAGTAACACAGCCTCGCAGCTAGATGGCGCTGTATCATGACGCCCGGATATATTTATTAATTTATTGACATTGAACAATTCTTAAAATAAATAATATTTGTGGACACTAACCGGCAGTCTCGTAGCAGCGATCATCTTCGAAATGCGCGGTGGGTGCGCAAGCGCAGGCTCCGTTGGCGCACTCGGAGTGGATCCCCGTTGTTGAGTGGCACTGGATATGCTGCACGCACTGCTCACCGATGCGGGCCTCTGGATAAATAGAAAATATACATGTAGAAATTAATGTGTTATTAGAATAGGAATAACGAATATTTTGTTGTGTCTGCGGGGTTTTATAGACGTGAGCGCTTCTGACCATTTCTTATGGAATAAGAATCTGCATACAATATAACTTGAAATTAAAAACCAACTCGAATACATACAAATGCTGTGTTTTCGTTGCTCTTAATCCAATACCAAGGGACGATGGTCGTGGTGAGCTTTGGTAGCCTGTGTTGAGATTTCAAAGGTCTATAGTTTAAACCCAAGGCATTATTAATTTTTTATCACATGCTCAAACGGCGAAGGAAAACATTGTGAGGAAGTCTGCATACTTGGTAGATTTTTTCAGTGGCATGAGAAGTCTGCCAACCCGCAGTAGGCTAGTGCCTCTCAAATGAGAGCAGACCCATGCCCAGCAGTGGGACAGCAATGGCTTGATGATGTGGGACGGTGGTCCTGTATTTAGTCCGCGCTATGCGAAACATTATGCAAAAATAGTCATTAAAATTATCGTGTAAGTCACAGTCGAAGAAAGAATGTCCTTCATTTTATGAAGTCAGTTAAAAAAATCAAAGACCAACGCCCCGATCTTGCCCAATATGGTTGGTTACATGCAAATTGGGACGTAGAAATAATTTAAGACTTAAGGTTTCGTAATGCTGAACGCATTTAGTATCCTTTTGTATTGGACAATAGCTTCAACAAAGAGCTCCATAGAGGTGCCATTGTATCTCACGGAGTACGTCGATTATATGATTTGAAGGTGCATTATGAAATTGGACTTAAAAAACTTCTTTACAATCCACTTTCTACTCTGCGAATGTATATATAGTTGCGAATAGCTGTAGTTAAAACAAATTGTAGGCTAATAAAAGATATTGGATGGACTACTCCATAGGTTGTCAGTTACTACGCTCGATAGTCAAGTCAAGTCAAATATTTTATTTCAAGTAGACCAATATAACAAGCGGTTTTTAATTGTCAAAACTAGTTCCACGGTTCCAAAAAGTAGGCCTAGATAATACTAATACTCTAAGAATAAAGCGTCTATCAGGCTTTTCTGATTACCGAATAACGGTATAGAATAGGTTCTGAATATAGGGCATATTGTTTAATGATCATCAATACAAAAACGTCTTAGCAAGCACAGCATAAGCTAATATGTAGATCGATTGGTGAGTGCAGTAAATACAGCTGAAGGTTATTATAGATTCTAGCTGACACAGCAAACGTAGTTTTGCCACATTATAGTGATTGGTGGTAGAAGAGTGAAAATTTAAGTGGGTAGGTTAGGTTATAAGTGTTTTTTAATGCCAAATACGAATAAAGTATGGAAAAAAAAAGGTCTGGTGACACTCTTATCACCTAGGGGTGTAAAAAATAGCCAACGACCGATTCGCAGACCTACCAAATATACACAAAATTTTATAATAATCCGTCTGGCCGTTTCGGAGGAGTTCAGCGACAAGCACTGTGACACGAGATTTTTTATACATATGAGATTAAGTTATTATCATTGACGTACCTTTCAGACAGCCTTTGTGAGTGCTGTTGACTGCTGCATACACGTACCCATCCTTGCAGACGCAGTAGCTGCCGAGTCGGCAGAACGCGTTGTCAGGACAGTCCATGTCGACACCGCACACGTTCCCCGTCCGACCTGAGGCAAAGAAAAATTGTTATAATGAAAAATGTTGGGTAGCTGTTAGTAATTATAAGTACAAGACAACCAATGCCTGAGTCTGTCCGTCTGGTTAAGAAAAATATCAATATACCCCGATAAAATACGTATAAAATAGTTTTATTTCAATGGCTAGTATTCGCGTGATTGTAAGAAATCAATTTAAAATAAACATTGTTTTTAGGAAAATTGTATCATATTATAATAATGACAGGTTAGCATCGTGAAGTCAAAGTCATCCCAAGGGACACATCTCTGACGTTTTAAAGTTATAGGATGGTATTTAAAAGTACTTCAATTTATTCCCATTAAATTTACCTAATTTTGCCTGTGTTCCACCAAATATACTGAATGTGCACCAAAATATGTTCATTAAAAGTATTGTTATTACTTATATACACTTTCTTGGTATTCAGATTTGGTTCTGGTTTGTTGTGTGGTCACAGTTCTAACCTAACCTAACCGATATCTGTATTTTGCTGCTCAATCAGTAATTTCGTCGCTCAATCAGTATTTTTGATGCGCGGTTTATTATATTCCAAAATTATATTTCACATTCACATGCTCAAACAGTGAAGGAAAATATCGTGAGGAAACCTGTATGCTTGAGGGTTTTGCTCGTGACGTGTGAAGTCTGCTAATAACTACACAAGATTTGCGATAAGATTATAAATATATATTTTTAAATATTCTAAATAGAATAATGACTTATTTAAATTATTCAAAACTAAGAAGGATTACCTACAGTCAACATTGTTGGTTCGTTCCACTGACGTCATAACACAATAATGATAGATTAAATTGATAAATATACGTAATTTTTCTTGTCTTTGAAACTAAAGCCTTTTGTTAATAAGTTATTTTGCTGAAATCATTTGAAAATTGGTTCGTGATGAAGACAGAGCGCCTGAATATGTTAATTTAGAGTAATTATATGTTTAACAAAATCATGTTGTGTTAGGTACTACGCAAATTGGAAAAAGAATTAATGCAAAGAAAATAGGAGTGTTTTTTACTTATCGAGCGAAATTTTAAGGATAAACTGTCTGTTAGCCGTTTCGTGTCAATTTCGAAACGATCAAACTAAAGCAAATATCTAGAAGAATCATTTTACTTTTTGGTACCGAGCGAAATTCTAAGGATAAATTGTGTATTGTATTATGTTACGTTATAGGACAGGTTAGTCCAACAGTGAGTAAATATAAGCTGAAGCTGATGCTGATGATAATATGTCCTAGGTATTCGTATGACAGCCGGGACTAACGACGTAAGTGGGAATTTAGATGGATTTATGCGACATAGCAACAAGATTTCAAACAAAAATACATTAGCCCAATATTTGCTATAACTGTCACCAGTATCTACCTACGTACATTACAATACAAATGACAACAAGGAAATATTTTATCAGTAATTTTCACGATAACCGTTTTTGTTTGCACGCCAGTGTAATCAACGCTGAACAAACTATTCCGAGACTTGCCTATTTTATGACTCGACACTGCACAACTATATTCTTTTATTAGTTGAAGGTTAGTTTTTTTAGCCAGTGTTGCAAGGTTTGCCTATTTTAAAATTTATTTGTTTTAAGGAGTTTTTACTAAGTAGTTACAAATTTTAAAAAGTCGTCATTTAGACGGATTATAGGTATTACATATAAGTAATGCTTCGTTGTTATTTTGCATTTTTGAAAGACTTTTAGAAAACAATTTACAATACATCGTATAAATATTTTCTCGTTGCAGGGTTCGAACGCGTGACCAGTAACGATGAAGGCGATCGCTCAGCCATTGCGCCATGGAAATTTGCATAAATAAATATAAGGCCATCACAGCAATTTATCAACTATCTCAAACCTATTTGCAACTTAGAAGCTTAGTTGCTTACATCGAAACTAGATGGCGCTGTTTACAAATATTGTAAATAATTACTTACTTAATCAGTGTTGCCAACTAATTCTAATTATACCGATCGCGAATCAGGAAATAAATTAATTATAATTCGTGCCACGCTAAAGACAATTTTTTAATTTGTTATACTAAGGTCTGTTTACTATAGAAAAGTATCTGTTGTTAGAAAGTTATGAAAGTTTACTTAAAATTAATTTACTTTTATTTCGGATTTCATTGCAGTATTTCGGATTTTATTGACTTTATTTTAATTCAGGTGTTCAAAATTACAAATTACAACATCCATGGTCACATGTAGAGTCCGATGAAATCAGTACAAAGTAGGTTCTGAGATATTTTCTCGATGGCATGTTAAGTCTAGGCCCGCGCTAGGCTAGCAGGGTGGACTGGAGTCTAAGTAGACTAACTTTACTCAAATGAGAGGAGGTTCAAGCCCACAAGTGGGATAGAAAGTGAGTCAATGAGATCACTTTATCCCAGGGCGGTCAATATTTGTAATGGAGAAAGTATACGAGCATTATAATGGGTTTCGATACAATTGTCATTTAAATTTTGGGCATTTCTTCCGGAAGTTTATAGTACCGAAGTATTTGTGGTTAATAAATATGTAAATAAATATTCCTGGACATTATGACACACAGCGCCATCTAGTTCCGTGCTAAGCAACAAGGCTTGTGTTACGGATACTAGCTGGTTCATATACTACTTATATACTTTTTTTTTTGTATATACATATATACATATTATTACAGATAGATACATCCATGACTCGGATACAAATGTTCATACTCATCATACAAACATTTGTCCCTACCGGGATATAAACCCGGGACCCATAGCACAGAAGGCAGTGTTAACTACCGCTGGATTGGGTCGTCAAATTTTATTAATAAAAACAACTTCTACCATTTTTTTGTTTCGTGAACTCTATTAAATTTAAAAACTAAAATATAGCTTGAATAACAGAAGAAATCTGTTTTAACTTTATTTATTCATAGTAGGTGAAATACCTGTGCAAAGAATGCGAAAAATTTAAAATCTTTGAAATCCGAAGCCGTTATGTCATAACTGGAAGTAAGATGCGCGTGCGCATACAATACAATCTAATTTAACAGTCATACCTGCGTGACCTGGAATTGAAGGCTCTTCTACTTCTTCTCCGTGTCGATGAAACATGAATGTTGTCAAATTTAATTCCCATATACCCCTTAATTGGAGGCTAAAATGTGCAATGTGGGCTATAAGTATAACTAATGAGATATCACCGGTATAGCAAATAAATATATCTGGATATTATGGCACAGCGCCATCTAGTTCCGAGCTAAGAAGCGAGGCTTGTGTTACGTCTAGGTACTAGATGGTTGACAGTACATAATTCTTTTTTGTAATTACAACAATATTATACATAAAAATATCCATGAGTCTGGTTCAAATGTTCATGCTTATTAGACAAACATTTGGCCGTACTTAGGGCTGTCATCCATCCAAGATTCCCCGGATTTGTCTTAGTTTGAAGGACGTCTGGGGGCCGGCCGGCAGGGGTTTTAAAAAGTGGTTTTTAAAAGGACAATTTTTGTTGTCAGCGAAAATTATTATTACAAAACTTGAGAGGTGTCAAGGGACACCCGGATGGAACGAAGTTCCTTTCGAAAGGAATTGTAACAAAATTGTTTTTTTACAATAGCTTACTATAGCAAAAAGTGTTGTTACAACTTTTCGTCTTAATTTTTTCCGTCTAGCCCCCTTTCACAACGCGCGATAAGGAGCTTCGTTCCAAAAATATGATGTTTTAATTTTTGTTGCAAAATATATTTTTTTTACGGTAGTCCGGGGAAAAGGCTATATTTCGCTCAAATGTCCGGATTTTTTGCTGTAATTATCCAGCGTCGACAATTTAGGTAATGGCAGCGGTGGCCCTACTGGGATTCGAACCCATACCACAGAAGGTAGCCTTTAATTCCACTGCGCTAAACGGGTCGTCAAATAACCGTTACAACTGCTTTTCTTTTTTCAAATTAGAGAGTCGGTTAAAAATCAATTTTGGAACCATTCGCGGTATCTAATTGTCCACGGTTGTTTAGCGGCCATGCTGCGTTTAGTGAGCGGCCGCCTGCGACGGCTCAGGTTCGACTCCGGTTCAGACGAATCGAATCGAGTATCGCAAATGGTTCATAACGGTTGATGCAGTTGTCTATGGTCGCTGGTTGCTCAATGGAATGTTGGCAAGATATTGTTAATGTTTGAAGCAATTTTGAATTAGTTTTGCAGTAAAATATTGGCAGAGCGAAATGAATCATCGGATTTCTTTTGGGAGATCATACTAAATTTGTGTGTACAAAGTCATATAAAAGATCAACAAATAATGAGATTCGGAAGAAATACTAAACCCAAAAATATTAGATAGAGTTGTACATTGATTGACATTGAAATAAAACTACTTTTTATAGATTTTATCGCGGTATATTGACGTTATTCTGCGGCGATCCAGGGCTATGTCACACCTTTTGGTGTGTCCCTTATCCCCCAAAACCTGCACGAGGGATAATCTCTGCCTGGCCACCCCTAAAGCTATTGAGGTGGCCTCTTATTTACTCAAGCATTGTTTAGCAACACAATAAGGAGAAGAAGATATTACTTTAATCCCTACGGACAGTATCCAAACGACAATATTGATTAGCGTTTGAGTAATTTGCCACAAAACCTTACCACAACATATCTATGACTCAACACACACTAATCATTAAACTAGTAGAGTCCCAACAGGTCAGTAAGTACTATCGCCTTGCCCTCCTTTACGTTACTGCTAGAGTGACGTCACTATCCGATAAGGTAAGTCAGTCAGTCAGTGCTATTGACTAATTTGGTAACGCAAATATCGATATTTCTTTTTAAGAATACTTAGATTAATTAGATCTTCAGTTTAGAGGGAGTTTAGCGTTTTTTAGAGTTTTAGTTTAGAGTTTACAGTTTTATTTGTAATTCGATGCATATCCGTCAGTAACTGGTACCCTATAAATTAATTCCAAATAAAAAAAAATCATATTAATGGTACCAGCTTAAAAATATACGTATTTTAGCTGGAACTAATATATACCTATACATCTACATATAAACATAGAAGTTCTTAAAACCAATATCATTATTTTGAAAGTGATTATTAAAACAATATGATTTTAAACAAGCTGTACAGTTACTAAACTAAGGTTAATATTTTAAGCTTTTGGAAATGAGGTTCACCAAAGACATGACACGATAAACTTATAGCATCCTTTTTGCACCAGGAAACAAAAATAATTTACTAGTGGCCTATTAGCTATTTAGGTACCAATAAACCAATCAAAACATTTATTACGTGTCCCTTAATGATATTTAACATTAAGTATTTTGACCAGTCTTGTAGCGGTAAAACGTGTAGTTAACTATTTAACTACTAGATACATTAACAGATAAGTTTATCGGTAACAAGCCTATCATCACGTTTCTCTTTAGAACTTGCGATAATATCTGTAAGGCAAGGAAATGGGAAGCGGTTGAACAATTTCTTCTAACGTGGGAGAATGCGTAACAAACTCATTGTGTATAATTTTCACTCTTAATTAATACTTTTATAATTAATGTCTGTTTGTTTATACCTATTGCTTTGCAAATATAAAATCTGAATACACTGTTTTGTTCACTCTTACTCCGCATATAAATATTGATTTGATTGGGTATATATACTTTTTACAAAATTAGAGACAAAAGTGCAAACAAGTCATCTCAAAGTTTTAAGCAATCATCATTAATTTGATTTAGAAGTACCTCTCCGTTTGATCTCTCTTCTGACAATCGTTTTGTTTGGACTTTAAAATAAACCATGATTCTCTGAGTTTGTCCTTATCCCTATCCACCTTTGTCCCTATCTTTTCAATATACCATTTAGTATTTGTAACGCAAGCATGGTTGCTCAGCTCGTGTATTTTTATTTATAGCTTAAACTAGCTGACCCAGCAAACGTTGTTTTGCCACATTATAGGGGTTGGTGGACTACCCCTAACTTTTAGGCAGGGACCGTCCGGATACTCCTTCAAAGGGTTTTTGAAGGGGTTTTTTTAAGCGCTTCAAAAATAAACCCCGTGATACGTGTTACACCGTCGAACGGGTTTAATTTAAGCGCTTCCGAACAGGGTAACCCTTTCAAAACCCTGTAACACTGTAACAGGGTAACCCATTCCAACCGACAACATTGTAATATGCACCCTTTGGGAATCGACATTAGTTTGAAAATTGCATAACTTCAACCTCAAATCTTACCTCCCGGCCGGCGGCGGCGGCGGCCCCTTTGATGCGAATATCGAGCGGTTGGTAAACATGAACGAATATTATAGGTATTGAAGTCTTATACTTACGAAAATATTAGAAATCGAAATTATAATAATTGTCTAAATTATTTTACAGTTCAATATTACTTGTCGCACATGTTACATACATTACGTGTTTAATATGAATTATTAGATTTGAATATGAATTTAATTAATAGTTCTGATTCAGTAAAATAAAAAATATTTTTAATAATAGTGCAATGGTACATATTATATTATTTCATTTATACATTAAGTTGCAACCTAACCTAATTACTATAATTATAGAATAAATATAATTACTCACGTAATTATATTTATAAATAATATAAACCCCTATAGATCGTTGCAAGTTTCAACCTGTTTAATATGTAATATAATGCGCTCGTTCATAAAGATGAACGAGCGCGTTATATTACATAGGGCTATAGTACCCGTACAAACACCCGTAAACAGCATCAAACTAAGATAGAAAATAAAGAAGAAACAATAATAAAGCGTAATAGAAAAGAAAATCCAATGCTTACAGTTTTTTATTCGAACGAGAGTCCGGACCAGCGCGAAAATACATAGTAGATAAACAATAGGCAATCGAAATCTGCCCACGTTTATATTTCCACCTAACTCTTAAACTTTAATGATATTTACATCAGGTCAATCTAATACCCTGAAAGAATACGACTATTGGTCAATATGCTATGTATAATTTCGAAATAATTTTCCTTCAACTCTTATCCGTTGAGGAGTTGTACCTTCCATCATCAGATCATTCATATGAGATGGTTTTTTTTCAGACGCAAATACTTGAAAAGCTTTGGAGAATACATGTAAAACAAAATAAGTGCCTTTAAAATTTGAGGGTTGTCCTCGATTTCCCTGGGATTCCATCATGAGATCCTGATGTGGTCACAATGGGTGTATTTGTACAGGTTAATCTTTTAAACAACGATAAACAAAGATATAATTTTGCAAATCGGTACCTATCTATATAAAAAAAAATATTCCGATGAATTGAGAACCTCCTCCTTTTTAAAGTCGGTTAAAAATAGTAAGGCGTCAAGGCAATGACGCACCGCTCGAGTGCCAGTACCCCTACCTACTAACATGCAGCTCAGGCCCGTTAGGTAACCCCGGGTAACACGAATAAAAGCTTTTCGTGAAGGTAACCTCTTGATAGGCTTAAGTCGTTGAAGGGGTTACCCCTTCAAGTGGTTACCACAATGAAGGTGTTAACCCTTGCGCTGGGTTTTAGGGAGGTAACCCGATCAAAAGGTAACCCTGCGATATGGGTTACCCTATGTACGGGTTACCCTGTCAATAGGCTTAACACTTAAGCGGTGTTGTACGGTCCCTGCTTTTAGGGGGATGAAAAATAGATGTTGGCCGATTCTCATAGATACCGGATAAGCACAAAAAATTTGATCAAAATCGGTCAAGCCGTTTCGGAGGAGTATGGCAACGAAAACTGTGACACGAGAATTTTATATATTAGATATAAGTTTCAATTCTCATTTCTTGTGAGCCGTTTCTTTCAAAGTAATAGGTCTAATTGAGTTATTCTTTAAGCCTTATTAAAAAATAAGGACAACATCAGTTAATCTACCTGTAGGTCTGTAATTTACGACTTACACAAGATTGATAAGATGTTGACAAATTGTTTAAAGTTCTTGCCATTGTTTATACTGATATCTGAGTCAATGGCATAAAGATATGCCTTGAAGTAAACATGTGGCAACAACGAGACAACGACTCATCACGAGGATTTCATTAAGAGGATAGAGGCTGTATTGCCTATACAAGACTTTATAATGAAAGATAAGTCAACTGGAAAAATTAATCACGATTTTTTTCCAAGCTGCATCTTTGTTAATTAAAGATACAATATTTTACTCGAAAAAGTTGTAATAATATATTATTACAACTTAACTTATTATACCTACATATATATTTTTTCCGAAATAATTATCATGATTACACGATGTTTAGCAAATTTTTTGGAATAATGTCGAGTCTTGTGATAAAAAGCAATATCTCAATATTTACTGTTACTTAAACAAAAATGCGTATTTATTTATTTAAGGATCGTATTGTGATAAATACGGATTCATGAAGTATTTTTCTAGAAACTAAATGAAGACGGACAATTTATTTGATTTACCATTTAATGCATTAATACTATATGCACAAATATTAATTTTAATAATAATCTGATCGGTGATTTTTGTAGTGTCATTTATAACGTATAAATCTTACAAGCTTCTGCTTCCTCCAGAACAGGTAGAGAAAAAAGATATAAATAGAGTATTTAGGTACTTACAGTAAGTACAATTACATATTTTTAAATTAGTGTCATATTTGTGCAGAACCAGTATTATATATTTTGTCTACTACGTGATGGTATGTAGGTGTTTAATAGATAGAATGAGACTAAGGCAGCTTAAGGAAAGATTAAGTGTTAAACAAATATAGAAATAGATTTAACACTAGATAAGACTAACACAATTAAGCACGTTCAATAGATAATTTACGGGTTAATTGCTTGATAAGTTTCTAACTTCATCAAACATAATGATAACTTCATAAAACATAATTATGACTTTTATTTTGACCACTCAAATGTTTATAAATAAAATGCATACTATAGTCTAATCCTTCTTAAACGAGAGTCCCGTGCCCAGCAGTGGGACATTGGTGATGATTGCATACAATGTTCCTACCTAAGTTATGTAACTAGTCTTGATCATTTGAAAGGGGTTCTAAAGATCAAAATTTAAAGCAACTCGTTTAAAACCAAAAAGTACAGAGTATTGCCAATATTAAAAATAAAAATCGCAACAATATTACGAAATACAACAGGTTCGTTACAGAAAACGTTTTAAAATTATCTTACTCGAATAAAATTACGTAACAAAGCTGGATATATTTTTGCAATTTTTACTCAATGAACTGGATTATGTTGCTACTTTAAAGGTTAAAATGCCTTGCATGCAATTTATATAATATTAAAACAATAAAAAAAATACATGTATTTATTTAAATATTATAATATTTCTTTACTTACGTTTCTCCGGTCCTTGCCCCATAGCAAAGCCCAAAAGGGCTAAAAAACATAGTTCCCATCCTTTCATTTTCAGGCTAATCTAGGACAGTCGGCCAACGTCGGGAACAGTCGGGACTCGTTCGGGACGCAGAAACTCACGCGCACACCGCCTCACGTCTATGAAAAAAGTTAAAATATAATTATATTGTAATGGAGTACGGAGATAAGATAATTTTATCACATCTCACTGATTAATTATGCGATAGGAAAAATACTCATCACGAGATGGTGCGGAGTGGGGATGAGTATCAAGCCTATTGTATTTTTAGATATGTTAGAGCAATAATTACAAAGATTTTTCATAGATTAGGTTCGTGAAAGATACATTCATACACTGAGATAAAAAGAATATTCAAATAACAATAGTATCCGGTTACAGTTACTTAGCATCGCCACTTCGTAGTTAATTTTTTTTAAGCTTACCCACTCTGTGTTTATATTATTTCTTTTGTTAATTTATTTGCTTTTTGTACGCTTGCAGTTAACCTATATTTTAGTTAGTAAATAGTTTTCTCAGTAAGTGAATTTATGTAATTCTTTATGTGGAAATAAAGTTCTTAAACCATAAACCATAAACCATACAATAGTATTATGATTTTCTACACTTACGCGAATTAAACATTAGACATTGAAATAAAACTACTTTTTACGAATTTTATCGCGGTATATTGATATTATTTTAACCCGACGTTTCGGATCCTTTACAGCATCCATGGTCACGGGCCGACTGAGGTGTTGGTTGTCTTGAAGTTATAATTACTAACAGCTACCCTACATTTTTAATAATTATCGAAACGTCGGGTTAAAATAATATCAAAAAATATACCGCGATAAAAGCTATAAAAAGTAGTTATATTTCAACAATAGTATTTTTAAAAGAAAATAAAATTGTGTAGTTTAGAATAAGCATGTATAATATATAATAGTGTATAATAATAACATAATATGATGTATAATATTTATAAAAATAAAATATTTTTAAGTTTTACTTTTAAAGTCCGTACTACGTTATTATCAGCCCACTACTGAATACGGGTCTCCATTCATTTGAAAGAAATTTAGGTTATATATTAGTGCATAGATGATTCCTGTTTTATAGACTTCACACGCCATCGAGAACATATCGTCACGACGTTTCCCTTCGCCCGCGCAGTTTGAGCATGTGATAAATACGCAAATAAATTGAAACCTCTGTAGTTCGTGGCTTGGGATTAAAACCTTGAGACCATTGACTTCACAGTCCCGTGTTTGTACTACCAGGGTATCATAACTGCATTGTACATGTCACTGTAATAAAAACGCATACGCTCAAAACACTTTCTGTATGCACAAAAGAAAGTTTAAATAAAAGATACAACTTCTTAAAGAAAGTAGGCGTCTAGACTAGACACACAAAGACACATTAATTAGCCAAAATATTTAATTATACTATATTACCTAGATTAAAGTATAAGTCAAAAGCCTAAGAAATTAAAAGAAAAACGTCAGTCCTTATCTTTCGCATAGTTGCTATAGAACAAAGACTACAATATAATACTGGAGCTATAGAAACAGGTTAGTATGTTGGTTGAGATAAGCAAGAAAATTCTTTGCATAATTTTAAATAGACTAGAGTATACAGCGCCATCTAGTAGTAAATAAGAACATCTACTGCATATTGCAGTGAGGAAATTGAGTTGATCTATTTGTTTATTTTAACCGCTAAACTAATGAACCAATTTTGTTCAAATACAAAAAAAAAATATATGCTTATCTATATAATCGTTTGGTATATTTCCAGATTTCAGATTTAATAGAAGTCGACAGATTTAATAAACGTCAGAAATCCCGTGTTTTTTTTTCTTTTAGTACCCAGAAGTTATTTTTTAACTAATTGTAGGTTTCTTGGGGCTTTTTTAATGGAGCACGTTCAAAAAGAGCCAATTAATGTTGGCTAATGGTATAAATAATATTTTGAGTTTGAATTTGAATAAATATGCCTGCGATTTTTCCTTCAAGGCCTAATGAGTACACAAACCCACTCTAGAAAATTCGAAAGGTTTTATTTCAAATAAACTTTTTCAAGCACTTTTGAAACGTTAAGATTCTAGTTGCACGGTTCCAAGTAGTTGATCTTATGGAGACGATACCGGCAAGAAACTCCATCGACCAGTGTGGTGCATTATTTGTTGTGAACATAATATAAGAGACCTATTTAATAATTATATTAATGTAATGATTGTTTATATATTTTGGTGTACAATAAAGCATATACTATCTGTCTATCTATCTATATATTGACTATTATTACGTCATACACGTATAAAAACAATTTTATTATTAAAACCATTCACTTTGCCTTCACAATACTGTCACCATCGCAATAATATCACCTTTCATCAATCAACACCAAAGATCCAGTTCCAGACTTCAAAAATCCAGTTAATTATTGGATTTTTACATATAAAGGGACTTAAGCATGTAATTATATACTACTGTTGCGATTGCGAAAGATCCCCCTTAGCACAGCAGCAATAAAAGCTGCCTTCTGTGGTAAAAGGTCCCGGGTTCGGATCGGGCAGAAGTCAAATGTCGATGTGTGATAAGCATAGACATTTGTATCTGAGTCTTTTTATAGTTGGTATGTCCAGCAGTGAAGATAGAAACAGTTGATGGTGATGGCATCATAATTTCATCTTACACCAAAACGATAACTGCCTCGTCTACTGATCAAGAGGTCTAGAGTTCGATCTCCCGGGTCAAAAAAGTGGTATTGAGATTTTCTATGAAGTTCTCAGTAACACCTTGGAGATTGGATTCATTCCCGGTTGATGGCATTAGTCTCGCCCCCTATTACATTGGAGTTAAAAAATACCGGCGAAATGTGGATGTACATTAGTACCTCTGCATAACCCTTCAGGGACGATAGGCGTGATGGTATGTACCAAATCTTCCCACGATAATCGACGTTCTAATGCTATCGCGGCCATTACAAGATTGTTATCGCCCAAATGATACGTTGAACATAAAATCGAATGTTTAATGTTACAAATCATTTTAAAACAATCGTTTTACTAGTAAGTGTAATTCGTAGGAGTTTGTCTCGCTCTAGTGGTCCATACGATTCTCACAGAAGGCAGTGTAGCATGATGAGAAATGTTATCATATTATATTTTATTCAAACTCAAAGCCAAATCTTCTATTTCAATTTCACCAGTGTTACTGTTACTTTTGAATTGCCGAAACTAGTTGCGCGGTTCTAAAAGGTCTTATGGGGAAGAGGCAGTAATGCTACCTCTTCCCCATAAGACCATACCATAAGATTGCATACCATTGACCATACCATTGCATACTCCAGAGTGTCTTTGACTTGTGATACCAAATATTTATTTTTGTAGGTAATGTTACACAACAATAAATTACATTATTTTATCTTTTTATTGTATTAATGTGAGAATGATAATAATAAATAATAAATATTTCTGGACATTATAACACAGCGCCATCTAGTTCCGAGCTAAGCAACGTGGCTTGTGTAACGGATACTAGTTGGTTGATATACTACATATATACTTTTTTTTTGGAAATATAAATATACATACTTATTATACATCCATGACTCGAATACAAATGTTTATGCTCATCACAAAAACATTTGTCCCTACCGGGATTCGAAACCGGACCCGTAGCACAGAAGGCAGTGTTAACTACCGCTTGACTAATTAGGTCATCAAAATTATTTGATAGTTAGGTAATGTTAGGTACACTACAATATTACATTAGCTTGTTAGCTTGTTTTACCTTTTTATTGTAGGTATCAATGTGAGAATGATGAAGTCTAATATCAATATCAAATTCAATCTTTATATGTATACTAGCTGACCCAGCAAACGTTGTTTTGGTTGGTGAAGTTTCATTAGAAGGGTGAAAGTTTAGGGTTATTTTTTGCTTCCAAAATCATAAAAAAAATACAAAAAATCTTCGATAAAAAAAAAAGAAAAAAGTTCTGGTGAGGGATATCCTTAACATTTTTACATTTCTAAAATTTCGACAGATTCTCATACATACCAAATATACATACAGAATTTCATAATAATCCATCAAGCCATTTCGGAGATTTTTATAAAAAGATGAACAAAATCAATATAGACTTAGGGCGTGTTGTCCCTTTCACTGCCCAGAAACCGAATTTGGGTCGATATTATATTAGGGCTCTGGGCATTGAATTTAATTACTTTATTATATTTATGAAGACGTTTTGATATTCTTTTCATTTATTTCAAAAAGTCTTCATAAGTTTATATACCTTAAATATTGACTTAATTATTACCTTGCTGTAACCTCGACCCAAATTCGGGTTCTGGGCAGTGAAAGGGATAACTTTTTTGACAATGCGAGTCACATGGTTTCGTGTTGATATAATTTTTCATCAAAATGCTTTTGGTGGGAAAATTATTTATTTAAAAAAGTCTTTATCAGTTCATTTTATAAGTCGTGCAACTACGATAATTCAAAAGTACCTACCTACTTGTATTCTCCGATTGAAATAAAACCTTGAGCCTTGACTTTGAAATATCAATAAATGTCATTTTTGCAAATTCCTTCCTGTCACCTTGATATACCTTACACATCAAAGATCCGTATTTGCGTATAGAATTTCCTCAAGTATACATTCTGCCCCAGTATCATGCATATTTGCATATATGCGCATCGCATCGGAGCTTGCGCAAACATTTACAAGTTTTTTGCGTTAACTGCACTCGCATAACATCGCATAGAAAGTTGGCCATCGGGTTACCACAAGGTAACACCTCCAATCTCTCCATAAATGTCGTTGAGTTTCATGACCATTGAAATAAAATTACAAAAAAAAACATGTTTTATTTCAATGTGTAAGAAAGATTTAGTATTAAAGAAAATTTTCTGCACTGGTCTTAATTTATTTTGAGTAAACTCAGAACTCAGACGACGACTGTACGATACAGCCAGCCTGTTTTAACTTAGATTGACGATTACAAACATTACTATTTTAATGAATTTTCTTTACTGTAAGACCTCCAAAGCTTGTACTCACTTCGACTCAATTTTATGGTCACACAATGGTCAATTTGTATACAATTGAACGCCACGCTGTGATAAATATTGCCTTTTGGCTTACTATGCATTACTAAGATATACAGTGTGACCAAAATATATAAGTGAAATTTTATCGAGGTCAGTTATATGCATCAACACGATGTCAAGTGATGATTCGTTGGTGTGGTTTTCCTTTAAGAGAACCGATGTTAATTCAACTATTTAGAGGGTAGAGTTTTAGAGCTGTCTGCCATTGATTTTGGCCCTAACTGGGCCTTAAGACTACTCAATCATGAAGATGTAGATGCTAAGATCATGAAGTCGTGAGTTCGTTTCCCTGGACCACATAAGCTTGATCCTTATTACGTTACACATCTGCTTACCCTTTGGGGAATACAGGCATGCATATATGTCACTTTCCCTATACACTAGTATAAGGAAAATCCATGAAAACTACCTATAAAAAGGCCGTAGTCGTAGGTTTTTGCTTCGTTTCAACAGTATAAGACCGTAGGCATCGTTGTTTCGCCAATATTATCTTATCAAAATTACAATAAATCAATAACGATATAATTAAGAGCAAAAATATGTTTGTTTGTATAAACGCGTTAATCATCAAGATTCTTTTTTTATATGAAAGCCAGCATCAATGGAAAATGTTGCAAATACGGGGCACCAGGGGTGAATCAGGCGAAGTTGCGCCGACCAGCTAGTATATTATATATCTGTTTATGAAGCAACTGATGACTCACATTAACAAATCACGCTCGGGGTTATCACCCTGTATAAATACGAGTCATAAAAATTACGAAATTCAAGTACTAATCTCAAGTACAGTCGAAAAAAAAAGATGTTTGTATCACGATAGATCGTGACTGTAGATAAAACGCGCACAGGCTACTATGACGCCGGCGCCGGTCTTTTCAACGTTAAAAAAAGAAGGGCCATGGTTAAAATCTTTAGATAGTTTCATTTAAAAGATTTGTATTTTGTACGATGTACGATTTCCCAGGTAGAACAGTGTTGTTGGGTTTTTCTATGAATTTATCAAATCATATCATTGATTTCAATAAGACCAATACAGGTTACTTTTGAATTGTCGAATTAAATTGAATTTAGTTGCACGGTTCCAAAAGGTAGGTCTTATGGAGAAGAACCGGCAAGAAACTCCATAGATACTCTTTTTAAATTAAATACAAAATTGTTGGTTTTGTTTACAAAGTATCTCACTAGGAGCTCGGAGTATGGCTTCGTGCCTGGTTGATGGGAATAGGCTCGCACCCTATTACACGGGACCTCCAACGAAATGTGGGTGTTCATTATTAAACCTCTGCCCAATTCTCCGAGGACGATAGGCGTGATGGTATGCTATGATATACTACATAGATCCTCCTATATAACTTTATGATTAAATTTGCTGCGGGTTCCAAGACAGTTAAAATCATTCCCCTGGGACACGTCGGATTTCATTGTCTCGACGATTTTCTGGATAGTTACTATTGTTGATCCTGGTTTACAGGAGTTGCAGTAGTAGGGATTAGGGTGGTGGGCAAGTACATAGATGGACAGGATCGCCTGCTATTACATAAGTCTATGTGAACTTTACTTCTACCTAACAGTTCGAAGACAAGCTTGATGATTTGTTATGTTAGAAAAGAAATTTGACAAAAAAAAAACAACTTGAAATGTTCAGAACTGGACCACACGAGAAGCAACAGTTAACAAATAAAAAAATACTAAAATCGGTTCATCCACTTGAAAGTTCTGAGGTAACAAACATACAGTCGAATTGAGAACCTCCTGCTTTATTGAAGTCGGTTAAAAAAACAGAAAATACACAGCGTAACTTTACCATGCTCCCTTCTAAAACCATGTTCGCAGTACAAAGAGAACCGGACAGGCACATACAATCCTATTGTGAGCAGTAACTGACCGTAACGTGATATATGGTTCTAATGCAATTAGCTTAAATTAATTAACGCAGGTTGTTGACTCTCACACACGACTGAAATAATGATAAGGCTTTTTTAAGCCAGTTGATATTATTTCAATACGTCTTGAACTCGATTCGAAGGTCGCGATGTGTTATTGGGTTTTACTATGAAATTTTCTGTTGCTACTGAGAATTTCTCGGAGTTTGGATTCGTGCTTACATACATTACATCACGCCTCTCGTCCCCGAAGGGTTAGGCGGAGGTGTACTAATGTACACTCACATTTCGCCGGTATGTATTAAGTCCCATTTATTAGGTGGCAAGCCTATTACCATTAACCGGGCACGAATCCAAACTACGAGCTGCTACTGAGAATTTCATAGAACAACCCAATAACACTTTGCTCGGCGTGGGAATCGAAGTCAAAGTCAAATGATTTTTTTTAATCAGACCAATATTGCAGGTACTTTTGAATCGAACCCAGGCTCTCTTGCTCGAGCTAAGAGGAGAAGCTGACTGACTGACTGACATATCAACGCAGAGCCTAAACTATAAGGGTTAGAGAAAATTGAAATTTTGCACAGGGGTTCCTTATAAAAAGTTGGAAAGCACTAGAGAATGGATTTTTGAAAATTGACCCTTAAGGGAGTAAAGCGATATCCCCATAGGAGTAATCACCGCTAAAAACGGCAAAGTTTCACACTAAATTTTAGTGTGAAACTTTGCCGTTTTTGAAGTTATTCGAATGACTTTTTTTTCATTAAAATGCACGCGGACGAAGTCGCGGGAATCATCTAGTTGTGAATATACCTACTTATGTGTTAGTAATAGTAAACGCACCCACGACACAGGAGAAATTCCTAGCGTGGGGCAAACGCCTATAAAAAACAAAAAGGATAGTTATAGATATGGAATAACAACAAACATCACAATTACTCATTCATTCATTCATTCAATTGTTCAATTTGATGACATCGTTCGTTTGTTCATCTGTTTACCGCGGAAGTGCTGCAGCACACTTGACTCATAAAACAACAAATGACTCATTTTGTCATCATCATCGTCATCAACCCAATTATTATCTGCTGGATATGGATCTTATCATTTTGGAGTATGGCTATAGTCTATCACGTTAGCCTGGTGCGGGTTGGCAGACTTCAAACGCCATAGAACCTCTTACTTTTCCTTTACCGCTTGAGCAAATGATAAATATACGCACATGGAAAAGTCTATGGTGTTGTAGCCTTGGGATTTAACTCGAGACCTTTGACTTTAACGCTGGTCACACCACTAAGTTTTCAACAACCTGTGTGTCCTTCGTCCTTTCTCGGAATTCAAACTATCTTCATATTAAATTCTATCTAATTCGGTTCAGCGGTTAAAGCGTGAAGGCGTAACAAACAGACAGACGGACACACTTTTGCATTTACAATATTAGTACTGAAGTATGGATGTCAATTTGGATTTTTTTTTTATTGTTCGTAGGTTCACAATTTAGAACTAAATGTATTTTTACAGATTTTATTAAGGTATTCCATAAAAAGTAGTTTTATTTCAATTCCAGAAGTGTAAGAGTTCGATATTAAATTAGTATTTAAATAAATTATCATTAAAATTAGCATCATCATTGAATGATAACATTTTGTTATAAAATTTATTCAACTTATTAACATATTTTATTCAGTGTATGTTAAGTTAAACATTATTTTTATTGTAAATATATGTTACGGGAAACCCACAGAATTAAATTATAATAAGTAACAGAAAATTACTTATTGTAATTTAATTCTATGGGTTAAATTATAATGTTACAGAATCCTCCCAATTTGATCTCGAGACCACTTGTAAAAACACTAACTACTTAGGTCGATTGAACCATAAACCGGCGGTTAAAAACTATTTTATTGCCAAACGGACGATTACCGATTTGCGTAAAAATTTCAACCGAAAAATCGGCCAACTTTCTAAAAATTGTTCACGCTATCTCGGTTTGCGAGAGCTTTGTGTAACGAGATATTATAACAGCTGTAGCATGATATTGGAATATTAAGATTGGCTCTATCGTTTAAAAAGATGACCTACAATAGCCAAGCGTAATATCGTCGATAGAATTGCAAAGAGAAATTGAGAAAAGAGTATTTATTATTGTTATTAACTGAAATTGTTGTTGTTAAATGATGTGACCATTGGATTCTAATGTCAAAGATCTCCAGCTCGATACCAAAGCACGTGCCAATGTAAAGAAAGTTACGTGCGTATTAATCACCCGAAAGAAAACATTGTGAGGAAATGTATGCCTGAGAGATTTTCTCGGTAGTCTGTGAACTGTGCACATCGGCACTAGGCTAGTAAGATGGACTATAGCATAATCGGTTTCAAAAGAGAATAGACCCGTGCCCAGCAGAAGGACAGTTAATAGGTTGTTGTTGATGATGATGATGATAATTAAAAAACTGTAGTTTATATAGTTTACAACACACAATTTATCATATTAACGTTCTGAATCTTTTTAATACGAAAATATTTAAATTAATAAAGAATCATTACCAATAAAACGCGTAAGCAACAATCTTCCAGAACAATAACGATTAATCTTAATATAAACCAGTTGATTTATTAATCAAAAGGTTAACGCTCGGTGCGACCCGCCCCGCTCTGTAAACCGCAGGTCAAATCAATATAAACAAACGTGGTTTAATAGGATTTTACATTAAGATAAAAATATGTTGCGATCGGTATCTGTACTACACCGATACAGATAACTGTTTATCTAAACGTAGTTATGTTATCGTTATTGATTCTGTTTTTTGTTATTTTATACAGAACTAGTTTTTGGCCGCGACTTCGTCTGCGTAAAATGAGTAATTTTATCAATCTGATTTTCCATCAATTTATTTCTTTCTGACCCAGCCAGGTTTAAGAAATTATCAATACCGCATACAAACTTCTATCCCCCTTTTTGCACTTTGTAATGCTAATTTCTTGGGCTACAATTATCCTTAACCAAGACTCAAACTATCTTCACGCCAAATTTCATCTAAATCAGTTCAGCGGTTAAAGCGTCAAGAGGTAACAGACAGACATTTCCCAACAGTTGATTACTAAAGAAGTTCTATTCACTTGACTCATAATAGTTTGAATCTATTTATGTACATAGTTGAAAACAATTTCAAGCTTTACATTTGTGAAACTCATTGATAAGATTAGATTATTTTACGATTCATACACATCGCACCTAAACCGCCATAATAATAGTATTTATTTTCGTTTAGTACATATCATTATCATCATCATCAACCCATTAATGTCCCACTGCTGGGCACGGGTCTCCTCTCAATTGAGAGGGATTAGGCTATAGTCCAACACGCTAGCCTACTGCGGGTTGGCAGACTTCATCACCGTTTGATCATGTGATTAATCAGCACATAACTTCCGAAAAGTCAGTGGTGCGTACCTAGGGTTCGAACTCGAGACCTTTGAGACCTCAGTCCACTGGTCCAATAGAATGATAGCAATGGCAAGACTAGTCTAGGTTATCAGGGTAAACACTTAAGAATAGTCACCCATCTAAAAATTAAACGCGGTAATTGCAGCTTAACCTTATTGATAGATAGATGTGTGCAGGTGTTATTTAGCTTTGAGTTCTTTTCAATATTTAAAATAAATATACATTAAAAGCAGTTAGTAAATAAATATGATTTATTTCGATGTCTAATATTCGCATAAGTGTTGTATAACTATATATATCACTATATTAGTTTCGACGTCTATTAAAGAACCATATTTTGAATGGTTAAAGTATTACTGTAGATATTGCTACGCAAGAAAGGAAATATGCACTTAATGTAATCTTTCCGTGAAATTTGTAAGAATTCAAAGGAAATGAGTAATCTTCATCAGTTAACGCGATATGTTATTAAATCACTGTATATTTATTACTGATTACAGCTAGTAATTATGTATTAAAGTATTTAAATAGGTACATAGCACCTAAATACTTATAAACATTTATAGCTGTACAATCATATATATTTTTTTACTCTTACATCTATTATACTTGATCGCAGAATGAATAATTAACAATACTAACGCACCGATCATGGCAAATCCAAGAGTTTTTAAGCTCTAATAAGTCCTTTTGTACTTCAGGTCCAAAGAATATAAGCTACTCTTACGAAAATGTTACAAATAGTATGAATAAAACTTATTGTCTAAATAAGTTTTCTTATCAGAAATAATCACCATAAAATATTTACATAACATACGATGAATGGCGTCACTTAAATTACCATAAAAAAACGTAATACCACCAGGAAAACCACTATATAACTTACTAGTCTGTTCAATAGGAAAATGCGTCACAAAATTTAAACAGCCGAAAAACAAATCTAAGTATAATCGGTTGATTAAACTTTTAAAAAACTGTGTAAACATACCTTTTCAAAATTAAATCCAGATTTAAATGTCACAGTGTATCACACAATGTCACTATTAACATTATTATTTATATGTATGTTTTTAAACACACGTGAGCATTTTTCGCGGCACTATCGGACGCACGACTGTCTTGAGGCACGGTCAGATTGATACTGACCGCCTGACCGCCTGAGTGGACCGGCTGGCACTTTTTAATCTCGATACGTATCCACAGATTAAGAGATCGTTCGCGAAATTTATACATATTCTCTATACTTTGAGTCTGCGCAGTGGCCGAGCTATCGGCTGCTAGAATACGGGTAGTGGGTACGATGTACACGGGTACCGTGTATTTTCTGGGTGTATTTTCTAGTGTTTGTGTTATAGAAAAAAAACACTGTGACGTTTGATATTAACCTTCTTTGTCATTCTGTGAGCAGCGTTGCGGGACTTTCGGGCTATATTACGTAACTATCACGCCTGTTATCCTCAAAGGGTTCGGCAGAGATATACCCCCAAATTTATATATAGGTATATACCCGGTATGTTTTTTTAGGTCCCCAAGGGGCAAGTCCTCCTCTGTCAAGAGTTAGGGTTTTGCAGATCAGCCCCAATAGCTGCCTTCTAGCTTATCTTTTAGCCACTGTATGTGTCACACATTGAAGAATGATTAAACTATGTTACGTACCTACGGTATTGATAACCCACCGATTTCTTTATCTTGTTTTGTGACTTGTCATGTGTTTGACATTTTTGATATTGAATTAAATATTTCGTTTGTGCGATTTCTGTTCTTAACATCACATACAACTTGACAATGATGACAATTAAATTGATTTATATTGTTTCTTTAAATTAATTACTTTCACATCAAAGAGCATTTTTGCATACATCAAAACATTTTGTAATTTTCATATAATTTAAAACAGTATCTATAGAGTTTCTTGCCCGCTCTTCTCCTCCATATCACCTAATCTCACTCTTGGAACCGTGCAACTAATTTTGATATTTCAACAGCACCTGCAATATTGGTCTAACTGAAATGGTCTATATTTCCCGATGAGTACAATTTGGGGGTCTTCGAGTCACGAGTGAATAGGTATCTTCTAGGTAAGCGTGCTTCATCTTAGACCACATCGTCACTTACCATCAGGTGAGATAGGGGTCAAACGCTGAACAATAAACAAAAAAAAAACGTTTTATTTTGACTATGACGTGTAAAATTAAATGCCAACCCGGACTAGGAGCAGACCTGTGCCCATCAGTGGGACAGCAAAATGACTTGATGATGATAATGATCTTCGCTAACTAAGACGTATGTCCATAAGTATACACAAAAGTTTAGTCCACCAGAAGCTAAGCAAATAAATAAATAATATATATAAAAAAAAAATTCTGTACAATACGACACAGCGCCATCTAGTTCCGAGTTAAGCACCGCGGCTTGTGTTACCTAAACAAGTTGGTTGATATACTACATACTTATATTATATTTCATTTTTGGAAATACATAATATACATCGAGGACTCCGATATGCTCGGATATAAATGTTTATGCTCATCACACTAACATTTGTCCCTACCGGTATTCGAACCTGGGACCCATAGCATAGAAGGCAGCGTAACGCTGGACTAATTGGGTCGTAAGTATATGTGTTCTTAGCCATACAAACATTTGTCCCGTGCAGAGAATGAATCTGGGAGCTATGGCACAAAAGACGATCGCTTAGCTGCTATGCCCATCGTGCCTTGTAGTGTAGTATTATTGGGAATGAGTGTACAGTTAAAGAATACTACAGACTGTAGGTATTGTAGGCGGGCGTAGTATTTGGATTTTGTAGGATGACTCACACAGCATTTATATTACGCGGGTAAGTATGACTATTTATGTCTAGAAGCTGAGTTAGTTAAGGTTTCAACTAGCACCATACTATTGTAAATAAAAGAACGTATATTCATCGTTATCATCATCACATCAGCCAGATGACATCATCTGCTGGACATAAGCGGCTTGTGATAAGCCTCCCCCAAGGATCTCCACGAGGACCGGTCTTGCACCACCCGCATCCAACTACCTTAACCAGGTCGTCGGTCCACCTTGCTGGCTTATACATATTATTACATAAGTATACCTATTCGCATATGTGTAAGAAATCCGTGAAAAAAAACATGTTGGTTATGGTGAATGTATTGTTGAGTGACTCCCATGGCCTCGGCGATAAGGTTAAGGCAGGTGAGTGCGGATTTTGTTCGTTGGGAATCCAATATAAAATAACATATTAGTCATATAACAGTCCTTTGCACGCTATCAAAATATATTTTTTTAATGGAACAAGCCGGCCACTAGGGTGCATCCCTGTAAGCCAGGATCATCATTATACCACCAAGAAAGTCGTCGAAACGGCGAAATTTATAAGAGGAGTATAAAAATATCGCTTTCCACTTTCTTCCTTGTAAACTGAGAGACAGAACAGAGTTAAATGCCATTTGTACAAGAACAGCTGTGCAGAACAAGTTTATAAGTTGCCTAAAATCACCAGCTCAGAAATACAACAGACTGACACAGGCAGCTGGGTCATACTTCACCCCAGCGTAACTGGATCCCACTTTCGTGTGTAAAAGCGCAATAAAACCAACAACAAAAGTATCGGCGCCATGCGAGCAGGATGCGCGTGCGCACGCCGGAACGCCCGCGCCGCGCTGACCTTGAACGACGCCCCACTAATACAACCACGCCGTTTTCTCCGGACACAAGCACTACTACTAGTATTCAGTTATTTTTATGTATGTACCTCATATGTATGAACCTACTACTTTAGTTACTTAGTTTTCTTTCAAGTGATCATAATCATACTCTTTTTTGCGTAAGTAAATAACAATTGTTTGTATGTTAATTTGTCGACATGTCTATAAATTGTAAAATAACTTTTTCACTCATGATGTATTTTTCAATAGCCTGGCGGATTTTATCTCAGAAATGTATTGAACGTGAAAATAAATTGCTTCGATTTCTTATTAATAGACTAGCTGTTACCCGCGACTTCGTTCGCGTGAAATTTAACGAAAAATTTAATGTTCATATTCATGCATTGGTCAGCTCCCGCGTTTTTAAGTCATACGGAACTCTAATTCGTTTCTTGTTCTTAAATTAAAGTAGCCTAAGTTACTCCTTATAACGATGGTGAAAGTCCCCACAAAATCGGTCCAGCTGTTGCAGCAATTAGAAGGAACGAAGAGAGAGACAGACAAACATTTTAGAAATTATTTTTTTGTGTAATTACCGTATATATACTTTTATATATGAAATTACAAACAGACATTCCAATTTTAAGGAGTATAAAATATTTGCATTGCATCAAGGTTTTATGTGAGTTCAACCTCTTTTGAATAAAATCTGATTGAGTTTTCAAGCATGTGTCAAAATAAAAAGTAATTTTAATCAAAAGCACTAAGGAGTATTGATATCACCTCCAACATAATTCTCTATCTCTTTTTAATCCCGTCAGGGATTGAATTTCGATAAAATACGAAATACGTCTTCCATCAATTCTGTTAAAGAATGTTTATGCACAATTTGAAGTAGATTGGACTAAGGAATCACGTTGTCTCGTACAAACTTGGTCCCCCTATCCCCCCCCCTTATGGGCAAAATTTCGGAAATTATTAGATGTCTACGTCGTACAAAGACTACACTCGCCAAGTTTCATTGAAAATCAAAGAAATTTCATATTAACTTTGCACCCCATTTTACCCCTTTAAAGGATGATTTTTGAAAAAATATTTTACACGTGTTTCATAACTTTCAATGACAAACCTTCAAACCGAATTTCAATTGAATAACTTCAAAAACAGCAAAGTTACATACTAACCTTACACCCCCGTTTTACCCCCTCAGGGGGTGAATTTTCAAAATTCCTTTCTTAGTGCTCCCCTACGTTATAAAGGGAATCCCAGTGCAAAATTTCAAGTTTCTAACCCTTATAGTTTAGGCCCTGCGTTGATATGTCAGTCAGTCAGTCATTCAGTCAGTCAGCTTCTCCTTTTATATATATAGATTTATAGTGCTGGTTGACAGACTTCACACACCATCGAAAAAATCTTTTGAGCATGTGATAAATACGCACATAACTTTGAAAAGTGGGAGGTACCTGCTTTGGGATCGAAGTCCTTTGAATCTTTTGTTAGACTATAGCCTAATCCCTCTCAAATGGGACATTACCGGAGCTCAGCAGTGAGATAGTACATGAGTTGAAATGTTGAGAGCTGCCTCGTTGCACTAGCGATCGTAAGTGCGACTACTGAGACTGGACCCAAGCGGACCAGACCAAAGTGGACCCAAGACAAGCGGTCTTGGGTCATTCTCAGTAGCATCTCGGAGTTTGACGACTGTATGTGGAGTCTGGTAACCTGCTACAAAGATATAGGCCATAGCGTTTATCATTTATACGTACATACATACATACCATCACGCCTGTCGTCCCCGAAGGGTTAGGCAGAGGTGTACTAATATGTACACCCACATTTCGCCGGTATGTTTTTAGGCACCATGTAATAGGGGGCGAGCCTATTGCCATCAACCGGGCACGAAACCAAACTCCGAGCTGCTACTGAGAATTGAATTTTATAGAAAATCTCAATAACACTTTGCTCCACCGGGTAATCGAACCCAGGACCTCATGCTCGGCAGTCGCACTGTACGACCACTCGACCAACGAGGCAGTTAGCGTTTAGCATTTAGCATTGCCCGCTCAAATAGAGCTGCCTGACTAGGGACGTATAGCTTCGCCTTACCGAAGACCGCAGTGAAACAACAACAGTTGTGTTTCTGGGAGTGAGTAAGATTACCAGAGCTCGTTAGGAGTGTGAATATTTTGACAGCATTGGAATTCCGTTTGCTGTCAATTCAGTAACTCCCTATTTTAAGAAACCTGAACGGTTTCAATGGGGTTAGGCAACGCATTTGCGAGCCTCTGGTGTTGCAAATGTCTATGGGCGGCGGTCATCACTTACCATCAGGTGAGCCGCCTGCTCGTTTGCCCCCTTATCACCATAAAAAAAAACATCATCTTTCAACTTAGGAGGGCTATCATACACAGTGGAGGAATAGTAAAAAGATTGATGAGTACAACGAAATATTAACTGTTAACTTCTCTAGAAGTTTAATCTACATCTGCAGTCTTCGCGACTTCGCGAGCCGTGTTTCGTAACTGCGCGTGAGGTCAGATCAATAAGTGCGACCTTACGAAAACAATCAGCTCTGACATTGTAAGGTATGTGACTGTATGTATGTGCGTTTGTTATCAGGATAACATGTATACAATGTAGGTTAGATACTCCAGATCAAGACTCAAAAAATAAAGTGATTTTAAGGTGGAAGCTCCACGCTAGCCCGCGAAATTCAAATTTTCGTACGTTTCTTGCAATTAGCCGGTATTTGTCAGGCTGTACATTGAACCAAATATGATTCGCGCCTGTAATAGGTATTTAGTTACAGAATTATAATCATTAATATCATCAATACAACCCTCACATTGTATACAATTGGATTGAATGAATTTTTCATGAAATAGACAATCAATACAGCTATATGCACTTTGAGGGCTGTTTTATTTATTTAAAAGATTATAATTCTGTAACTAAATACCTATTATAGGCGCGAATCATATTTTGTTCAATGTACAGCCTGACAAATACCGGCAAATTGCAAAAAACGTAGGTACCTACGAAAATTTGAATTTCGCGGGCTAGCGTGGAGCTTCCACCTTAAGTATGTCTTTACATGTGAGAGTCTGTTTATCTATTAACTCTTCACGCTAAACAGCTGAACCGATTTCCCGGGAATGGATATAGGAGTTTTTGTCCTGGAAATCATCCCTTGATGCATGGATGGGGTGCAAGTTTGTATTCCAAATTGATAATTTCTTAGAAGAAAGAAACGAATAAATAAGTTTTCCTTCGCAATTTGAGCATTTTTTAAACAAAATGTAATATTGAAAAGTCCCAAATAATATTCTGCACAATCTCTTGAGAAATCAAGCGTGAACTGGTTAAAATAAAAACTCCTTTCTTTAGAGTAGTTTTTAAGAATAGCAAACCCGTCTCAAGGTCGTTCCGTATCTCGATTGTTGTTACTTTTTAGGGTTCCGTGAGAACTGGGCGAATTCCATTTATTGTGAAAAAAGTACCTATCACATTACGAAAGGCAATAAGTCTCTTTTGATACAAATAAACATATTTCTTATACCAACAAGTTTTTGGTGTGATTTTGTTTGTATTGAAGCATTTGCTGTTTATTTTTTCAGATTAAAAACATATTAATAATATTGAATACCAAATATGCTCTAAATACGACGTTCTTTTCAAAAATCGTCTACAGCATAACTTTTGCACAATAAAGCGTTTAATAAAAGTAGATATAAATTAGTGATAGTAAAATAGTAGATAGTTAATTGTAGTAGTTTAAACGTAACATTCCCTTATCATGCTGCTAAAAACAATCCCGTTCAAAACATCTTCCGCTTGAAAAAAATTTTACCAGAATTGCTTCATTCGTTTAAGAGCTAAGTGGACATAGACAGATTATTGCTTGGACAAAATATTATTTTACATACATAAATACTAATTTAATTTAAAAGTATTTATGCGCCATCCTATATTAAAAACACGGCAATACATTTTATGATAATTACCATATATATGTATATTTATAAACAAACATATAACTAATATTAAAAAAACTAGTTTGTGATTTTAGATATTTAAATACGGTACTAAGTAGTAAGTAATACGTGTTTATAACTCACGCTTGACCGTGTTATGTTTGATTTCAACCTTGAACTGAGAAGTTCACACAATTGTAATATAATAATAAATACATTATGTATACAGGGTATACATAATGTATTTAGACACAACTAGCGGTTCGAAGCAGCTTCTAAGGCTTCTTTCTATGATAAGTTTGAAACCTGGCAGAGAAAAATTCTCGTGTGATACCTTTGTACCTGATCATCATGTTTGTACCTGAGTCGTGGTTGTTCCTATAATATGTAGTGTATCAATTATTATGGACAGTTGATACACAGTTATTGCGTCGTTATTTTTTAAAGATTTGGTTCGAAGATATGAGAAACTTACTTCATTAGCCGACAGGAAAGAAAGACATTATCGAGTGGAAGCGAATATTTTTTAGCTAGAACCTAGATATCTTAATCATATCTTAATCATATCATAACGCGTACATAGCCCAGAAGGGTTGCATAGAGGAGTACTGATCTACACCCATTTACTCAGCAGTAACTAGTAATTTACCTTAGGTTTACCTAGGCTCTTTACTTTAGCTTTACTTAGGCTCACCTGTTTAATACAGGGTGAGCCTATTACTATTTACCAGAAAGAAATAGAAAAAAAATAACGAATGTTCTTCCTTTGAAAAAGCCAAGACCTTGCGTTAGCGTAAATATATTAATGTATTAGTGTTGTTATTAGAATAACGCGTATCGTCTTCCTTATTATTTAATTCCAACACAGGTATCAAACACGTTTAAACAATGATAATGTACTAGTGGTCGCCCAGGGATCGAAATTCGACCATTTTCATAATTAAAAAATATATTAATATTGTGCACTCCTTCTCTCTATATAAACTACAAGTATGGGAAATTTCATACTCCTCCAGCCGCGTATTTACACCTGATGGTAAGTGATGACCGCCGCCCATGGACATTTGCAACACCAGAGGCTTGCAAATGCATTGCCAAACCCCTTAGAAACCGTTCAGGTTTCTTAAAATAGGGAGTTACTGAATTGACAGCAAACGGAATTCCCATGCTGTCAGAATAGTCACTCCCCTAATGAGCTCTGGTAACCTTATTCGCTCGCAGAAAGACAACTATTGTTGATTCACTGCGGTCTTCTGTAAGGCGGAGGTATTTCCCCTGTCGGGCAGCTCAGTTTGAGCGAGAAATCTCGCTATGCCCTACCTCCTACAAAACGTACGTTTGCGCAAGTAATGATTTTTCCTAGTAATTTTTTGCAACATTTTTCATGTATGCTTCGCTCCTTTTAGTCGTAGCGTGATCTTATATAGCCTATAACCTTCCTCGATAACTGAACTATCCAACACAATTTTTTTTTTAAATTCCATATAGTAGCTACTGACATTAGCGCGTTCAAACAAACAAAAAAACAAACATACAAACGAACTCTTCAGCTTTATAATATTAGTATAGATTATTACCTCATTACGCCACGAACGGCATCTACCTAGGCTACTGGTCAGTATATCAGTAGTACCAATTCCCACTTCCACCAATTGACCTACCAAAAAAGGTAAATACATAAACAAAACTCATACACCAAACACGCGGATACGCGTTCATGTAGGTCAATTTAACCGAAAATATTTGAACCCGCCGCTGATCGACGTACGGTCTCATTGGCCGACTGACCCGAGCGGATGCGAATCATGGCGGAAAAACACGACCGTCGATTAACTGTTGGTTGAATGACATAAACCTGTGCCAGACATTCGACGAAGGCTTATGTGCGAATTCTACATTCGTTATCGATTAGGCGGCAATTTGGTTCTCGATTATGTTTCGTATTTGGAGACTCAAAAAAAAATCGAATAGTTTAGGTGTAATATTACCCCGCCGGGGTTGTGGTGCATGCTTTCGCGAATCCCACGGCCCCGGCATTAGGCAGGCTAGGATTTAAAAATACAATTGATATTTACGCTACACAAACCAATCAGCCATTATTACAATTTCTTTAGGGATCAGCTGATCCGATTTCTTTCAATAACAGACGCCATTAAAGTAGTGTCGTGGACGGTCGACGAACAACGAACGATTTCATTTGTTCGCCGTTCGGTCGCCATATAAAGTGTGTTATGTGGTACCGGCTTTACATGCAATGTATGGTAAATGATATGGTAGTTTATTATGGTCTATATCTTACATGTAATGGCTGACATATACACTAAGCATTAACTTTGATGCTTTTTTTGTGAGTGCCGTATGAATCTGCTGTATTGTAAGTCTGTGGTCGGTAAAAAACGTAAGATTTTGAACGAAGTTGATCATTTGTCTTGTTGTTTTGTTGTCCGTTGGATAAAAAAACTATGATAGTTATTATTACGATAGTCGTTTTTGTGTTTGTTGTCAATCTGACAGCGCTTTTAAGGGCGATATTGCTTATCAAATACCTAATAAATAAAATAATATATTAGTTTTTGCGGCCGAGGTCGCGGAAGAATGTCAACACGTACGGATGTACCCGTAGCCCCGGCACTCAGGGATCAGGCGAAAGACCCCGAGTGGGTATAGTCGGTAGTCACCCACTCTGGGTGGAGTCCGACACACCCCCGTCGTCTTCCCGGGCGAAGTGCGTTAATGAAATCCCACACTGATACAAAAAAAAAGAGTCTATAGCACAGCATAAATTATAATGAGTACTGGCTACATATAATATATGTTTTAAATAAGAATGTATTGAGAAAAGCGATAAGCAAAAGATAGCCGCCATAGTCGCGATTTCAAAGCACTGTAGATTTAAGCAAACAGATGTTTTATTGTAAATAAATAAGCTGTCAATATGTAAATTACATTGGAATATATTTATAGAATGTGATAAAAAATTATATGGTAATTAGTAATAATAATTATTATTAAAAATAAACCAAAGCAAAAAAAAACAAGGAAGTTTTTTCGCTCGAAAAAAAATAATTAAAATTCCGTCAAACTTCAATTTAGGTACTCATTTTAATACAGTAACTATATAATTATATTACTATAAAAATATACAGAAATAATCACATTATCATAGACATGTAAATTATTTTGCATCCCTGGTGGGGATCGAACCCACGACCTTTGGATTAGAAGTCCAACGCGCTATCCTCTGCGCCACAGGGACTATGAATACTGTACTAATTATATCGGTTCTAAATAGTTGAACTATGTATATAATTGTTTTGTTTTATTTGAACAATTGAGGATTTCAAGCAATTATTAAAAACATTCAACCATAAATAAAAATTTGTTAACAGTAATGAGTAATTGAAATAAAACTACTATTTATGTTTTTTTTCGTATATTGCAATTATTTTAATTCCGTCGTTTCGGATCCTTTACAGCATCCGTGATTATGGAAATACTGAGGTTTTGGGTTGACTTAGGTGATGATAAAAGCATTTTAAATGTGATAAATACTGTCATCATCATCATCATTATTAACCCCATTATTTTCCCACTGCTGGGCATGGGTCTCCTCTCATTTGAGAGAGATTAGGCTATAGTCCACGCTTGCCTATTGCGGATTGGCAGAAGTCACACGCTGTCGAGAAAATCTCTCAAGCATGCAGGTTACATTACCCAATACAGGGATGGTTGTCGCTCTTTGGGGGAAGACTACGTTCAGCAGTGGATGGCATGATTGATAGGCTGATTGATAAACATCATCATCACCACCATCATCATCATCATCATCATCATCATCATCATCATCATACATCCTGAATACATAGGTATACATACCTATGTATGCAGGTTTCCTCACGATGTTTTCCTTCACCGTTTGAGCATGTGATAAGGATAATTAATTTTATTAACCTGATATTTTTGTTAATTATTGACAGAATTCGTATTATAATTTCAATGTTGATTTAAGAAACCTAATTGTAGATTAGGTAATTGAAGATTAATTTTATCAAGAATATTAATCTAATTAAATTTGACGTATGATATTAAATACTTATATATATGAATGACACGTTCTAATTTAATCATATAGGCAGGTACGTAAACATTTTGTCAATATTTTTAAACTAGGCAAATTATTTAAAAAAATTGAAAATTTTATGTTAACTGTTTATGGCAATACCGTCATTTTTTCATTCTTTTCATCCCCTGTATCGTGGGTGTCGTTACAAATATTCACAAACCACAAACACCGACACCCGAAACAATTAGTAATTACCTGTAGGCCTTACGTATGTACATATTTGTTCCGTGCACGGATCGAATCCGCTACTCGCGGCGCAGAAGCCAACCACTCAACTGCTGCACAAACCTTATCTTCAAATCTCTAGTGGCATATTTAATAATTACACTTAACACGTCATTTTCATGTATATTATACCTGAATGAAATTGGTGATAATCTTAGAAAACAGTTAAAATAATTCTGGAGAACATGTGAATGTGACAAAGTTGATTTCTTAAAAGAAATTTCATAATAAAAATTCCAAGACTACAAACAGTTATATTATTAATACTAGCTTCTGCCTCTTCTTCTGATAATAAGTAGCGTATGTGTTAATCCAGGTGATGATGATGATGATGATGTCATCCTGGCCGATTTCGGCGACAGCGACTATTATTAAAGGACTGGATCCTGAGTTCCTGGGTGTAGTCGTTCTACCCTTTGATGCGCTCTTTGGTGACTCGCATATCCAATCTTGTTGGAAAAGGTTCGAGCGCAGTTGGAGCAATCCAGGTAATAAATTATCTGTATGCCAAGTTACATCCAAATCCGTTAAGCGGTTTTTGCGTGAAAGAGTAACAAACTTTCATGTTTATACTATTAGTTGGATTCTATTTATTATGCCCGCGGTTTCATACATGTAGTTTGCTGATAAATTACCTATGTGTTATTCGGATGTAATTGTTTTGTCACTTACTGTAAAGTTTCATTAAAACCCGTTCAGTTGTTTTTGCGTGATAGTCACAAACATTCACACGTATCCATACAAACTTTCGCGATTATAATATTAATTGGTTAATAGAAATCTATAGAAAAACGGACTGCCGTCTGTTTTCTAATAATAAATAATTAATTAACAAGCTGGACAGATAAAATAACAACTATCTTATGCTAAATTCGTCTAATGATCAATAAATTATCTACTTTAGTTGGTTCTAGCATATTGAGGTCATTTTTTTTCAAATTCCTCAGTTTTAGTTTAGTAGTATTTTGTCATAATTGTAGACAAAATGAGGCTTGTGTTACGGATACCAGTTGGTTGATCCATGACTCGGATACAAATGTTTATAATAGGGTAATTTTGTGTTTAAATTATGATTTTTGAAGACTAAATATTATAAGAAAAACAGTATATAAACGTTTTCTAAATGTGTTCGAGTCTCAGTTGGTTTTGCAGTGATATGGTTAAGACTATATGTTAAAACAAAATTATAATATGACTATATAATATTCGGGGATTTCTTTATAAAGAATAGAAGGTCAAAATTGATTTAATTGGTAAAATTGTACTTTTAAATTGATTTGTTATGTGCCCTTAGTAAATGTTTATAACCTATTAAAGAATTAAATTGACGAGAAATATTAGTTACAATAAATATTTGATTTTAAATACCTAATAATAACTTCCAAATCCGCTATCGTTTCGATTTAGTTACCTAATATACCTAATGATATTAAAATCTTTTTTTAGTTATCTCATAGACTGACCTATAAAAACCGTTTGGATGCGAAAAAGAGATGTCAATACGACATGTATCATGTATATCATCCATCTCCCTCTCGCATTGGAACAATGGCAGTAATGACTTTGTATGACATAAATAATACGCCATAAATCACAATTAATAATTAAAAAAAAAAACAATAAAAACTGTACAATAAAGTAAATATTGTAGAACAAGAATAATAAAAAACAAAAAGAACTTAAATAATTAAGCTGAACTACGGATTTTTAACTACCAAAAAGATATATACATTTGAATATAACTATTCCAAATACAGAAAACATTTCAAAAGATCAACAAAAAGTATCGCGAATGATTTCTCACTGTGATAAGAATGCATCCCTGGTGGGGATCGAACCCACGACCTTTGGATTAGAAGTCCAACGCGCTATCCTCTGCGCCACAGGGACTGTGAGAGAAGCGCCGTAACACTATATCACGCTCCACGTCACACACACACCCACACATATTGGTGTTTTGGTTACGTTGGCAAAGATTTGTATAGTGACGTCATCCCTTCAGAAATAAGAAATCAATGTTTTGGGTTGATAAAAATGTCATGTTGAATTAACTATGTAGTAATATTTTTAACAAATTCGTAACGTTTAATTACTTAGTTAAATTTTGTTTATAAATTATTAAGTATACCTACTGTTTCAATTAAATTATAAAAAATATTCAGCAAATTCATTTATCGGATTTTAATGTATTAACGACTTGAAGTACTGTGCACGTGTTAAAATCTTTTTATATTGTTTCATCATTTCAACCATTTGACGTCCACTGCTGGACATAGGTCTCCCCCAAGGATCGCCACGACGACCGTTCGACCGTATGTTTAATCGTTAAAAAACCTTGAGGTATAAACTAGTTAAGAAGGTATTTCTTACGAGTATACAATCAATAATATTCAATAATTATTAATATAAATTTAGCGATTCACTTTTACTAACCGACTTCCAAAAGGAGGAGGTTATCATTTTTTTATGGACTATCTGTTACAATTTTATTGACGAGTGGATGGGATGTTTAGAAGTACTAAAGCAGGAGCAGGACTCTGGTATATCGCTTGTATTATAAGTAAATTAAAAAGGAGGAAACGTTTATTGCATATTTAATGCCGGAAAGTGACTCACCCGCTCACTGATTAAACAAAAGAAAATTTAACATGGAGACTAAACTTTGGGAGTTTAGCATTTTATAGGAGCTGTAGAGAATTTTCGATTTTACGAAATTTCATTCATTAAAAATATTGTCACTACTACTTGGTATAATTATAGAATTTTACAGAGGTACTATGTGTACTTCATGACCTTTAATTTATTATTGTATGCCGACACGCTAGAAAAAGCAGCTGATTACATATTAAAGCGATTTAGTCGCTTCATTCCGATAAATTCTAACGTTATTCGGGTTTTCCGCCATTTAAAGACCAATACGACATTGAAGGTATATATTTACATAAAAATAGCATTAACGCTAATAGCTGTACGTATAATCGTCAGCATATAGGTAGCAGTGTAGCGTATACGCTATACAGCGATCATCATCATCACCACCCATTAATGTCCCACTGCTGGGCACGAGTCTCCTCTCAATTGAGAGGGATTAGGCTATAGTCCACCACGCTAGCCTACTGCGGGTTGGCAGACTTCACAGATCATCGAGAATTCTCTCAAGCATGCAGGTTTCCTCACGATGTTTTCCTTCACCGTTTGAGCATGTAATAAATACGAACATAACTTCCGAAAAGTCAGTGGTGCGTGCCTTGGGTTCGAACTCGAGACCTCTGACATCTCAGTCCACTGGTCTCGCCGCTAGGCTACCACAGCTCATCGCTAGGCTACCACAGCTCATACAGCTATACAGCGATAAACATATTTAATAACCATGAAGCAAAGGTATTCTAATGTATACATGAAGCCCTATGTGTCCTACTTATCATAAAGAAGTAGGGTGAAATTTCTTGCTCCAACAGAGCTGCTCGACTGAGGAAGTATGCGAGCGTGTAAGTTTGCCAGAGATCGTTAGGGGAGTGACTATTCTGATAACATGGGAATTCCTCTTGCTGTCAATGTAGTAGCTTCCCTATTTTAAGAAACCTAAATGGCTCCCTATTTTTTGGAAGATAAACGAGGGAGAGAAAAGTTTTCTATACGGTGAGAGAGCGACGCCTCTGGTTTTGCAAAGGTCCAAAGGCTACGTATGGTATCTGCTTCCCATCAGGCAGGCCTTAAGCTTGTTTGTAACCACCGTGGTCGCCATTTAAGTGGTCTCATCACCTCACCTCGGCCTATCGCAGTCCACTGCTGGACATAGGCGTCTCCCAAACTGCGCCATAACACTCTGTCCTCCGCCTTCCTCATCCAGTCTATCCCCGCTACCTTTTAAGTGGTCTACCTACTTCCTAATCTATTACGTTACATTGTAGCTACCTATATGTGTGTATAAATAGATGCTCGCGCGTAACCTTGAAAAGTCAAATAAATAATGACATTAGTGATGTCATGGTTACTTAAATAAAATAAAAGAAATAGGTACCTAGGTACACACAATACAACACATTCATTATCTTGATAAAACGTAACTTGTATTAATGTAATAAACTGGTACATATCATTCTTAATCTTAACTAAGAGAAGAAAAAGAGAAATAGCTGTTTTGTTTTTATTTGCCAAGATTCTTGGTTAGCCGATTTTTTATTAAATGATTGTATGTGATTAAATGTTTAATGTGACGTGTATTTAAGTTACTATACTAGGAAATTGGTAAACTGTTATGTTAGTGTAAGTGGTGAAATAAATAAATTAGTTCTTAATGTAAAATAATAGTAGATTATAAATTACCTACCGTACCTGTCTGTAAAGTTAAAAGTCTCGAGTTCGACCCGAAGGCAAAACTTACTTTTCGAAATTACATGCTCCTCACATGCTCAAACGGTGAAAGAAAACATTGTGAGGAAACCCAAATGCTTGAGCAATTGTCTCGATAGTGTGTGAAGTCTGCCAACCCGCACTGAGAGACAGAAGGAGACCCATGTCCAGCAGTGGGACAGGATTGATGATGAAGACTGGCCACAAATGATGTAACAATACATTTTGTTTCATCATCAACCCATTATTGTCCCACTGCTGGGCACGGGTCTCCTCTCGATTGAGAGGGATTAGGCTATAGTCCACCACGATAGCCTACTGCGGGTTGGCAGACTTCACATGCCATCGGGAAATTCTCTCAAGCATGCAGGTTTCCTCGCGATGTTTTCCTTCACCGTTTGAGCATGTGATAAATACGCACATAACTTCCGAAAAATCAGTGGTGCGTGCTTTGGGTTCGAACTCGAGACCTCTGACATCTCAGTCCACTAGTCACACCGCTAGGCTACCACAGCTCTAGCATTTTGTTTATTTACATACAAATACTATGTAGCAGAGACCTCCCAGAATACCGAAAGTATTACTTAACCAACATCAGTTAACAAACAGATTTCTACACATCGTTAACGGTTTTAACATCTGAGTAAATAAAATGCGTGTATTCTACTGGTTAAACTGTTTCAGTAGGTAATAATGGCAGGTGAACTCAATTTTAAAAGGTATAAAAAGTTATGGTATGTTGAAAATACTATACCTAGGTCCTGTTGACTACAAACTGCTTTGTCATGCTGATTGCAAATTCGGCTGTTATGTGAGAGTGCAAAGAACTTCAACGAAATTAAAAGATTGGTTAATATCATCGTATAGTTCCTAGTGGATACAGTTATAAATTTATTCTCGTCTTGAATTTCTTTGAAGATGTAAATTTCCAGAGCAAGGATGAGTAAATAAATAAATATATTCGGAAATAATGACAAATGCCATCTAGTTCCGCGCTAAGCAACGAGACTTGAGGTTGCGGCTACTAGAAAATTTATACACTACATAAATATATATTTTTTTGGAAATACATACATATTTAGAAACATTCATGACTCAGCTATAAAAATGTCCATACCCATATTTGTCCCTGCCGGGATTCAAACACAAGACCTTTATCACAGAAGTCAGTCAGCCTCTGCGCGAATCGGGAAAGCAACCTGTATCAATGCCAATTTCGTCTAACCAAGAACGAACTATTCTTATGACACTAACCTTACAGATATGATAGGTGGATCCAATTTCTGCACGACCATTCAAAATTATATAAAGTATCAATAATTTTTTAGATCAGTTATCGATGTCATAAATTGAAAGCAGATACTTCTGTTGAAAGAATCCCGACTTCAAATGTTAGAATTGGACCAAACTGTAGTGGGAAGTACTATCTTTTACATAAAAAAAGAATCATCAAAATCGGTTCGCCTAGTCGAAAGTTATGAGGTAACAAACAGAGAACCTCCTCCTATTTTGAAGTCGGTTAAAAACACTTTTCATTCCGCACGCATATCGATTTAGAACACAGCAGTAAATGTTATCCAGCAATGGAACTGAAAGTGCGGGCAATGGGCCATTGTGTAAATGAGCCATATCTATATGAAGATGTAGCCGCAATTGACTTTTACTAGCGTGGGAAACTGCTCTATACTTTATTATCGTTTTATTTTGTTATAAAATCAGTTTCTGGTCTATCATCCATTTGCGATGTTGAGAAAGGACTATGTTTGAAGTTGGGCTGATTCAGAAGCCGCGCAAATATCATCATATCAACCTTTAGACGTCCACTGCTAGACATAGGTCTCTCTATACACATATGTATATCATGGAGTATTTAAATCTAGAGTGAATCGGTTTCTGCTAGGTAAGTGCGCTTCATCGTAGAGCACAGTGATTTTCTAACATCAGGTACACGTAAAAGTAATATTCCTAACGATAATTTTGGTAAAATTACTTAGGTTAATTGAGGACTAAACAGTGAAGTTTGTTGCGTTGCTTCTTGTTCCCAGGAAAAACACTAGGAAAGAAAGAAATGAAGCCTTCACGGCTTTATTATAGAAGTTCATAAAGAGATCATTATCATCATGACTAACCCATTTTATTGCTCCACTGTTGGGCACGGGTCTACTCGCATTTTGAAAAGTATTTTGTCCTACATTAAATAAATGATATTTTGGGTCCTCGTATCGTCTTAGTATCTTTATGTATAAAACTAAAGAAACTCCGACACTGAATTAGTTTAAGTAGTTCAGATGGATTGTAAAAAGAAATTTCAACCATAGCTAACGGTAAAGATCATTGTTACAGTCGTCATTTCATTACCACTGTGGTTTTGTGTTCAGTAAATTCGGTTAAATGTGTTATGAATGTGGTTGAGTACTAATCAGTTCAATTGGTATTGTAATGTAATGTAATAAGATTCATATTGGAACAATTTATTCATCAACGTTGATGCTTTTTATACTTTTATTGTCGTTAAATTTGTTGTAATTTATCATCAAAAGAACGTACGTAGCAAATCTATATGCATAGAGGCAATGCATAGGTACCATTTGATTTAATTCAATTGTCTTTTGTTGATTTATTTTTTTAGCGGGCGATGCTCACTTTGAGTTTACTTGATTAACTGTATTTGAGACTGAGTGTCGTCTTGTGAACTGATGTCAACCAATCTCATTCACAAAATCAGCATTATTAAGATTTATATTGGGACTGGTAAGTATACTCATTTTCTGAAATTCACGATGTTGGCTGATGGTGACATGATAATAGTTATTTATTATGAATTAATTTCAACCTACCATCCACGTGGAAATCTTGTTATCAAAATCGTGACCAAGGATGTTCTAAAACCTAATGTCGTGATTAAAAAATATGAACTTAGGTACCTACTGTGGTAAAATCTGTAAAAAGTAGATTTATTTGTAGTAAACAAATAAATCTACTTCAAAAAAAAAATGAAACCTAAATGGAATATAATAAGAAAGAACATGAGCTAACCTTCTTTCGCAAAGAAATAATAATTGACACGCAAAAAAATTAACGCGCTTCAAGCATCTAGAGTAAAACCTACTTAGTAAAAAGAGAGAGGATTGTCTTTGATTAATTCCATAACGGATTATTTGTAATTTGACTGATAAATACCTGCTTAATTAATACATAATTAACATAATAATTAATACATAAATAACAGATTTATGCAATTGTCTTTGTATTTTTTTAAGGTTTGTTTTTACGATTTCCTTGAACAAGGAAGGCCATATAACAATGGTCAAGTCCGCTTTGACCAGGTCTGTTATTTAAACTATAAATTATTAACTGTAGCAAAAATAATTCCGTGATCTCATTTTACAAATAGTGGTAAATAAATAACTACTTCGCACGTTTCAATTATTGAACAAAAACAACTTGAATATAGCTCTTATTCCTTTACAATTACGTCGAAAACCGTCTGTAACAATATGACAGATAAAAACTGCTTGCCATACGCGATAAAACAAATTTGTAACGCAATAATTTTAACACATAAGTACCTACCTATTTTACTCCAACAAGAAAAACATACATTGAGAAGTCGTTGATACCATATTTAAAATCCAAAAACATATGCTCACCATATTTTTAAATCAATTTTAAAATATTATTCACACACAAACAATGTCTGAATACGATTGAGTGGTTTGTTTGATTACATCCGCGTTGCTATGGTAACGGCAAGATGGCGGGCGATCGCGCATGCGCACAGCGGGCCGAACGGGCGTAGACTGTCTGTTTGGCTTTGTTTTGGCGCCAAAGCGAATGCCATCAATGATGGTGCATTAGTGCGCCATGTGAATTCCTTCCGTGATTGCCCCGGAAAAGATCACGGTGCTCAGACAATTTGGGAATTATTAAATTGTAATCTGGCGAGGACATTGCTGGGAATTAATGCCATTAAAATATTTTAGGCTGGTAACCTTCAACTTTTGACGAAGATTACGTATTATTAGTTGCCTTATTGACCTATTAGTTTGATTCCCATGTCGATAATATAACGGATCTTTGTGGAAATAGGAGAGGCTTTCTGCAGCAGTGAAAGTCTTTTTGCTCTTATGAGGATGATGAATCTTCACAAACATATCCTTAATCTTGAAGTAATAATTAGAGGACTTTACAAACACCTTGAATAAGTGTAAAAAAAATCCACCTAACACTCAACAAGTGAAATGGATAATCTCTTTTATAAGTATAGTTTTTAATCAACTCAGTTTTTGTACTTATACCTATAACTTCCCTCACATATATAAAGAAGATTTATTCAAACCTTTCTTATATTTTTATATATCTGTACATACTTCTTAACACTGTATATTCAATATTGTAATTGTTTGGTGTATGTATTAAATAATAATTATACTCTATCTATCTATCTACATATCTTAAATTTATCTCAAAATCGATGCACCTTTAAGATAACACAAACACTATATTAATTAATCCTATTTCGCAATATTTGCGTCAATCTCGAACTTACAATACAGTTTTTTTAGGATTTTATAATACATAGTAGGTATTTAAATATTATAGATCCCTACTTGTATAGTACTAAAAGAACAAATAAATTTTATTTTATACAGATTTCTTGCATTTACGCTTATATGAAGACAATGATATATAACTACTTTTTACAGATTTTACTTTTTATTGACGGGATTAAGTAATATCAATATACCGCGATAAAGTACCTACGTTAAAAATAGTTTCGTATCAAATTTATTTTAATACAATCCTCTCAATTACAAAACACTTAAAATTTGTAACAGAGATCGTACAAAACGAATTTGACCAGCACTTGCGCAATCGAAACTATACTTCGTTCCTAATAGATCACAAGCCATTGGAATCCTATAGAATTGAGATAAAAAATATATTGTTCTGTAATAATAACGTTTTGTGCATTGTCAGGCGTCCGACCGGATCCGATGTCGGTCAGTCTCCGGACGGTGGGTGTCCGAGGACAGCCATAGTTTTGGTCAACACGAGACAGTATCTCTAATGTCATTTATATGAATATATGAAAAAGTTACGTAGGTAGGTATTACTTTGCTGATTATTAGAGATTTTCCCTGCTACCTTACAGACACAAATTCTCAAAACTAAACCCTCTGGTTAGTACATAGTGTTTGTATTGTCTCTCTAGACAATACTAAAAAAAACAGTCAGTTATCAAATTCACGACCTACGCAAACCTATTAAGTAACTCAAATCAAATCAAATCATTTATTTGCTTGAAATATGGTGGATACATGAGATGTTAAACTAAGTTACAGGGCAAGAAGTATTTCACCCTCATTGCGGCATGCAAAATATTAGTTAATGTACTTACTGACCTCAACTCTAACTGTAACCTTAATTAACCTTTTGCTTTTGTGGATCGAAAATTGTTCAAGCTTAAGTAGCAGGTGTAGCTACACCTGCGACCAGAAAACCAATGAAGTAGAGTAAGGTAAAAAACCACTACAGCGTATGATTCTACTAAAAAGGGGTCACAAAGGGATGGCAATTCTTTTTAGGGGTTCAATACAAAAAGGGAATGAAACGGTTTCTACAGGTTTGGCAACGCGCGAGCTCCACCTCTGGTTTTACAAACGTCTATAGGCTACGCCAACTCTGATATTGCAAATTTCTATATGTTATAGTACCTTCTTACTGTCAAGCGGGCTAGCTAGTACTTGTTCTACTCCATATTATAAAAAAAAACTAAGAAAATGTCCCATCAAAAACATGGTTCCACTACAAACTGGTACAGAGTTGACTGGTGAACAATACTCGGCATTACGTGAGCTATAGCGCCGCCCGGCAGACGACTCCGGCGCCTAACTAGTTTTGTAACATCACCCCCGCTTCCTACCTGGGTGGGCAGACCTCGAAGCTGCGACAATAACGCAAACCAGATAGCGGCGGAGGCGATAACCAATTAAGTTTATTGATATGTTCCGTTATCTGGACACTTACTAACCAATATGTTATGTACGTTTTAAGACCACTTAAAGATAAAAAAAAAAAATTACAAAAAATTCTAATTGATAAATGTTATTATACTGTTAACGAGTTTTTATATGACACCCTTTAATCTATTTAGCATAGTATTTTCATTTTTAATATTTAAAAACCCATATTTGTATGTCTTACCACAGACAAAACATAGCGCACTGTAGTACATTTATTCATAAGATCTGCATTCTTTGTAAACCTATGTTTAACAAATAATAAATGATTTGATTTGATTTGATTCTGAATTTAAAAAATACGCCCAATATGACCCTAATTATAAAGAACCTAAAAACAAACCAACGCTTCTTGCCATTCTTCTTCTTGTTCTGTCGCATTGGAACGAGTTACAGAACAATTTGTCGCAATTAATCAGCTACGTTTATACAGCAACGGGACACCAGAAGAATAATTTACAAATCTTCCCTGTTGAGGGAACACAGCTGCAGGCCACCTGGAGCCTGTATCAGGCGGAACACTACGTTCCTCGTGCACCCAGTTACTGTCCCACTGCTCAGCATAAATCTCATCTCCTTGGAAAAAGCTACGCCCGGACTGGAAGACTTCGAACACCATAAAGAAAATTTCACTGTCATGGATTCCTACGATATTTTCAACGAATTGCGTCACTCTTTACGATGGCTGATCGGGCCTGAAGATTCTAGAGTGATGACCACGTACTGGAAGACGTAGCGTGGGTAGGCCACTGGCTGATAGACTGATGACTGACGGATTGACGACCTGATAAAGTTCGCTGGATTCCGCTGTATGCGGACGGCGCATGACCGGTCGTCGTGGCGATCCTTGGGGGAGACCTATATCCAGTATCAGCGGACGTCTAACAATTGATGTGATGATGATACGATGGAAATTAAATAATTAATCAAAGAAACGCAGCATAGCGCACCAGTTCACCATGTTTCCTTTCGCGGTGAAACCGCTCATTACCGTTCTGGTACAAGAGTTATCCCAACCCGTCATTAGATACGATTGTCACGGTGCATAACCCCAGCAATTCTTTATGTGTGACTCGAGTGATTATGGTACTTGGGTATCAAATGGACTACAAAATAATAGACATAAATACTAGACGACTATGCTTTCATTCAAAATGGTGCCGAGCCTATTGATTTTAGATTATATTATTGTTCCTAATAATAATTCCTATATTTTAAATAATTTTTCGAAAATGTAGTTTTACAGAAGATCTTGATAGTATTTGTTCATAATCATTACTTTAAAGTATGTGAATAAAACTAGGCAATAAACATTACCATAAAGTAGGTTAATTCTTAATTCTCACCAGTTTAATACTCATAAAAAGTTATTGTAAGTGCGTTGAGGTAAACCCGTAAAGTTGTTATAAGTTGTAAAAGTCAACACATTTTATAGTGTAAAACTCAGCAGATGCTTGTCTATCCGTCACTCGATAATATTTCTGTAATGAGGTGTGAAAGCTTTAGTTATTTTAGTACCTACTATGTCGAGTAAATACTTTTTACTTTGAACTTATAGAGTCAAGTACGAATGTAGGTAAGTATGATGTAAAAGAGAGAGACGAAGAAAGAAGCTCTATGATGTTTCCTGTCGAAGTCTAGCGAATATAATGTTATTATGGTGCTTCGATCCACACACAGAACGCATATTTGTACGTTTTGTAGATAGTTGTTCCGGGTCTGGACGTTAGAGGTGTTAAGTTCTTGTAAACGCACACAGGAGGAGATCCCAGTGAGGGACCAAATTAAAAGTTTTAATTAGGTCCCTCACTGGGATCTTTTTGTTTTAATTTAAAACAAATAAAAATAACTTAATTAATGACGGTTACTTATCATGCTTATAGGCGGGTTGGTGATGACAGTGTGATAGGTGCAGCACTCGAAGGCCTCTACTGCCCATCCTCCGGTGAATCCCTTAGTTGCTTCTTACGATACCCACGATAAGATATAGGGTGGTGCTATTCTAAACCGGCATCACACAGCTTGAGAAGTTGTTCTAAGGGCTCGAGTACGACTTCTAGTTCGAGCTGTGGTATTTATTCTCGGTTAAAGACAAAAGCTTGGCCCTTATTAGGTGGGGACATACACTGGTCTCTTATTGGCCTTCAGACAGCATAATCCTTCGAGGAATAAAGAGATGTTGGTAGCTATATGTATGAGATAAATACATTTTGACAAAGGCAAATACAACTGTGTTATTTCTATGAGACTTGTTTTACAGGTGGGGTTACTTTGTAACTGTCAACACTATTTGGACGGTTCCAAAAAGTAGGTCTTATAGAGATAAGCTGAAAAAAAACTCCACATCACTGTTATCAAAGATACTATTACTTAAACTTAATTCAGATACAAATCTTCATTAAAAATCGTCTGTCAAAAAACAAAGCACAAATTGCCTCTCGGTTTCCGAAGCAAAATCTTATAGTCACGAATTTGTAACAGAGATAGCAATATACGAAGTTATTCAAGCAAGAGGAGGACAGAGCATCTAAGCCTTTCTTCGCATCGAAGTTCCCACGACCACGACAAGTTAAGGTAGAATCAGCGACCTTGTCGATGGACCACTTTTCAACCTTGTTTATAAAGACATAAGGTCTAGAATTGTTCTAAATTTTCTCTATAAACACGTAACTTAACGTAAGAAGCAGTAATGTTGCTTTAAGTAATGAGGTTATTATCAATTAGTATTTATTACAAGCTGTTCAAATATATAAAAAAATAAGTGCAATGTTCTACAAAGTCTTCAATTAACTAAGTAGACTGGGATATCAAGAGGTCTTCATTTTGTTCCCAAGATCACTGACTTGCGAAGGTGTTTATCAGAAGCTTAATCATGGGGAAAACTACATGCCTGAGAGACTTTCTCAGTGGTGTGTGAAATCTACCTAACCGCACTAGGCTAGGATGCTAGACTTTTTTTTATGGTGATAAGGGGGCAACCGAGCAAGCGGCTCACCTGATGGTAAGTGATGACCGCCGCCCATTACGCCGGACATTTGCAACACCAGAGGCTTGCAAATGCGTTGCGAAACCTCTTAGAAACCGTTCAGGTTTCATAAATGGGGAGTTACTGAACTGACAGCAAACGGAATTCCGTTTGCTGTCGAGGCGGAGGTACTTCCCCAGTCGGGCAGCTCAATTTGAGAAGGAAATCTCGCTATGCCCTACCTCCTACAGAGATTAGACTATGGTCTAACCTCTGTTACCATAGTCTAATCTCTGTCAAATGAGAGGAGACCCAGCCCTGGACAGTAAATAATAATAATAATAATAATAATTTGTTTATTAAATAAAAAGTGCTGTACATTTTACAATAGGTATCTTACAATTAAAAATACAGGATTACTTATGATATGCCTGAACTAGGTTAAACCTGTGTTTCAGGCTAAGAGTAGGTCAAATATTTTCTTTAAATTAAAATTAACAAATTCATAAGCTTATATTTTATACTTAGAAGTATGAAGTACTACATAATAATAAACTTAAATCAAATGTCAAGGCATTTATTTACATACTACGAGTAGGTTTTCTGTTTGCTCGTATGTAATGTTTTTTAAATGTTGACTTAAATGGGCTGATGATGATATTAAAAAACACAATCATTTTATGACCCCTGTTCTAGTAAGAGTCCCAGTTTCAAATCCCTGTAATGCAAAATAATTAAGGCTCTTATTGGCTACGCTGATGATAATATCCGAATATATTATTATAAATTACCTATTTATTCTCGAATTTTCGGATCCTTTACAATATCTATGGTCACTAAGATCATAGATAAAAAATCAAACGCTATCATAATTTAATTATTTAACTTAACACTCTCTCTCTTTCTTTTCAAAAGGATTCCGTCATTCTTTCCCACAGATGATACACGATCACGATATATCCATCATGTGCGCGCGCGCATTATGTAAGTAATGAAAATTAATCATGTCTGTGTGACGGAGCGTTTGTTTGTTTGTTAGTATGTAGTGCCGACAGATTGTGTCCTTTTTTATTTCTGATGAGCTTTATTAAGCTGACAGGTTGTACAGAGTAATGGTCCCGAAAACCAACTTCAAATAAAGATATCATTTCTATTTGAAGTCAGATTAATTATGGGTTTTTGAAGTCAAAATCCAACGAAAGATACTTTATAACGTAAGGTAAAGAATATACCTATCTTTAGTTGGATTGACTTCAAGGTTGTAGAAGCTAAAATCTTATGGAATATGTTAAACTAAAGTACCAATGTAACTCCTTTTTCGTAGATTACACATGAGTGAACACGAGTTTTTTCTCTGTAGGAGATAGAAATGTGCTCGAATTTTTTTCGTTGCCTTTCAATAGTTTTATACTACCTATTTTGTATCCAACTACATTATATAGCTGTTAGTAATTATAACATTAAGATACCCAATATGACTATGCATGCTAAGGATCCGATATGTCGGGATTTTGATATTGTTGTTATTTAATCCGCGTTAAATCCGTAAAAAGCACACAGATTTTTTATGTCACAGTCAACCTATATTCATGAAACAGTCCTTTGTTGTCACGACTTCTACTTTTTATTGGTACACGGTTTTACATCTTCACAATACACGCACAGAAGTGACGAACAAAACCTGATTGTGTTTACTGCGGAAGACAATGAAGCTTTTATGAAAGGGACTGTGTTGCTTTGTGGTGAGAAATGGTGTTAACTGTCCAAAATTACGAGCACCTCGTAAATATCGAAAAGAATATGGTTTTAATATAAAATAGGGATAACGAATACCATCGACTTTCCCCCCTTCTAAAAGCCCCCCCTTGTATGTAGAGTTGAAATTATATTTCGAAATTATGTATGTTTTTAAGCTCGCCTAAGTAGCTATACTACTTAAAATACCTACCTAATATAAACTGCCTTGCTTCCTATTTCAACTTAGGTCAAAGCGTTTTCAAAATTTTGTCGGTAGGAATACTTATTTATTAAAATATTTGGTCTACATTCGACCGTAATTTATAAAATGTTTATGTGTATTTTTTTCTACTCACCTCCTTTATTATAAACTTAACCTATGCTAAACCGCAACTATAGTTCTCAGCTCAGTATTATAAGGATTTTATGACGTGCCAAAGATCCTACATTGATGCTACTTACCAAAGTCCTTCTCATCGTGTCTTGTAGACAATCGCTATGAGACATCGACATCGTTAGGAAAAACACTAAATCACATACCAAAAAGATTAAGTTCTAAATTGAAATGGCAAGAATAGAAGGTATAGGAAACGAATATTTAACGTAATAGATAAAAGCTATGAAGTCCTAGTACTCGCTCCTAGAGAGGACGTTGAACATGAGTCATATTATCTAAGGTAAAAAATATACTAATAATGTGAGAATTATTCTCAAATATACCCTGAAATGTATTCATCATCATCAAGAACATAGCTGTTGATAATGATGATCATCAGGCTCCCCATCAAATGAATTTATAACGCCCCAAATATTTACATTTATGGAAAAAAATGTAAATACCAAAATTTACAATCGTATGAAACGATTGTAAATTTTAGTTTTCAGGCGATAAAGGTCAATATCGTGGATTTTATTTTAATGGGTGCTTTGTTTTAGAATATAGTTAAAGAGAGTAGCTATTTATTTCATAGGTTCAACATTTATGCCTATGGCGTTAAAGCTTCAATGAGAGAGAGATACGAGAATTATTTTCATTCTTATTTCGCGCGATAAATATTCCTAGAAAATTATTTTTTTACCTTCATATATTAAAAAGTTATTCCTTAAGTCTAGCATCAACTTATGTATTTACGGTTCTCCTCTCATTTGGGAGGGATAAGGCTATAGTCCACCACTAGTTCAGGCTAACTGAGTATACATAAGTAGGTTAACAAATATCACACGCCGTCAATAAAATATCTCAAAAGCATTTCCAAGATGTTTTACTTTACCGTTTAAACATGTGATGAGTTTGCATTTAACTTTAAAAAAACAGTGTCATGAATATAGGGAGATCTAGAAAAGACTATTGACAATCTTCGAGAGACATAGAGAGAGCGGTAGGCATAAACCTTTTCTCATATGAATGGAACAACACTTCTGATCTGACATCATATCTGTGTATCTTTGTGTGTTCCATCAATTTTATGCCGGTGTTCTATCATCTTTGTAGTCATTATACAGATTGACCGCCTTCTAGTAATTTCTTTTGTAATCCACTAGGAATGTAGGGAATGGTGTAATGAGTTTCCCGCACGTGAGGGAGTGGGGAATACATTGCCTGAGGGGCTGACGGCGTATGTCGGGCCTTTGATCATCTTTTTGGGGTTTCGGAAGATCATCAAAGAACCCTTCAAGAAACCGTCCGTGCGTCTGTCTGTCAAAGGCTTAGCACAGAAACGTAAACATGTATATTATTTAATATCATGGTTGTAATATAATAGTTTTTTTATCCTGAACAATTTTTTTGTCAACTCCTTCCCTATAATATGTAATGTAGGGATGATTCGTCATTCCTCGTTTTTCTTGTGTTTTGATTTGTCATAATCCAGTGTCTCCCATTCAAAAATGAAACAATTACAGCCATATAGATTTTTCAATTTAACGAGTCGTGATAATCGACCGGATAAGTAAGTATGCAGCCTTCATCTCGGGACCCGACACGCACTTGACCCTTTTTTCTGTTCAACCGATAAAATTGTTATAATTTTTTGAAGTCTTAGAAATAAGAATCTTTCAAATGATATCCTTTGTTTTTTTGGGTTCTGTCTCCCTTGACTTAGGTGATACCTGCAATTCTCCAAATTAATTTTTTTTTATGGTGATAAGGGGGCAAACTTGCTGGCGGCTCACCTGATGGTGAGTGATGACCGCGGCCCATGGACATTTGCAACACCAGAGGCTTGCAAATGCGTTGCCAAACCCCTTAGAAACCGTTAAGGTTTTTTAAAATAGGGAGTTACTGAAATGACAGCAAACGGAATTCCCATGCTGTCAGAATAGTCACTCCCCCAATGATCTCTGGTAACCTTACTCGCAGAAAGACAACTATTGTTGATTCACTGCGGTCTTCCGTAAGTCGAAGGTACGTCCCCAGTCGGGCAGCTCAATTTGAGCGAGGAATCTCGCTATGCCCTACTTCGTACCTAAAGGGAGTACTCTTAAAGTTTATTTTTCCAGAAATCTTTTCATAGCGAATGCTTACTTAACTAATCAACCTATTTCAAATTCCAGCTTTTTGAATAACATAGTATTTTAGGTGTGCCGTTGTTAGACTAATCAGCCTCACTGACTGACAAACAAATTACATAATACATTTGTTTTCTTTTTTCTGTTCCGTGGTTTTACCAGAAATTCAGGGAAACGGTTATTTTTGATATAACATAGTTAATCAACAATATTACCAAATAAAATCACCAAAACATAATTAATTTAAGCTTAAAATTAGCGTAAGTAATCAAGAGACCAAACAGTAATCTTTTCTTTGATTCTCATACACTTAATATTGAACAATGTGTGTATAATATGAAACAAGTTACATTGTAAATTTTCCCACGCCCGCCGCGTACACGTCGTGTCTTATGACGTGATTAAGTCTGTCTGCGCCGGCACAACCTACATGACACACGATCTACGAAGATCATCTTGTAAACCTTTGAACGTACCGTGTGTAATGAAAGAAAGTACCAACGTATAAGTGGTATATGAATATGGCGTTGTTTTTATCATAGTAACTGTATAATAATAGAATTGTATAAGTACTTTTACTTATCGCCAGAAGAAAAGAGCCCGGAGGTGAAATAAAAAAAACGTGACTAAGGATGCCTTCACACTAGCGTTGGTCCAGCGTAGGCGTTTGTTGAACGTATTCGCAGCCTAGATGGCGCGACAGCGCAGCGTACACGTCGCGTTGTCGAACGCCCGCGCCGGAACAACGCTAGTTTGAAGGCGCCCTAAATACAACGTTCTATATTGTCAAATTTATAAAATAACCATAATTACATATCACATTATATAGGTACCTAGCTACTATAATTCTCATAAGTTATCATATTTTTTATACCTTGAAGACAAATAAGTTTACGGCCCACCTGGTAGTAAGCAGCAACTATACCGTAGCCTGTGGAGTTTTGCAACACCCTGTGTGTCGCTCTCTGTGAGAACCCCAAAAAATAAGGAGCGTTTTAGGTTTATTAAAATAGAGAAGTCACTATACTAACAATAAGCGGAAGCATGTATGTACACACGCACACACACACACCACACCACACACTCAAACACACTGTGCATGCATCTATTATATATTTATTCTCAAATTACTCCTATTTTGTATGTGTTAGCTTCAAAGATTCATATTATACCACATAGGAGAGAGCCTGGAGATCCGTCACACAGGTCCCTGAACCTACTATGGACTCCAGCTCTCACAACGTTCCTTATTATCTTCACTTAAGCTATATTTACCTATTTTATAAAAATGTAAACCTTTGAGAGAAATAAATAATTTTTTATTATTATTATTTATTTTATTATTATTATGTTTCCCTTACAACCTTATTCATTCGCAGTAACAACTAACAACTATAGGTGTTATTATTTCGCTGTGGTCTTCTGTCAGGCGGAGGTACTTCCTCAGTCGGGCAGCTCTTGAGCGAGAATTTTCGCTCTCTAAAAAGACAAATATCTGCAAACAAACCTGAAAAAAAAATCTCGCGTCCAATTGGTTTCCATCATCCATTTTAAGTCTATGTCAGGCATTAGCTACAGTCGCAGCTTGGAAAAAACTCCTTAATCATACCTCACCTAATTTGTCATCGTTTATCGCCGACATCAAGACGTGATTATTATATTTGCTTGTAATTAATTAAATTACCCGTGTTTTTACTTATAAAAATGAGATGACCAGTTATATAAAAATTGCGTGGCTTCTTTTATTTGCGAATGGTTGTTTTAATTTGACTTCTTATTTAACTTGTAAAAAGAAACTACGTAATTGGGTAATTATATTACAATAGGAAATTATATTTTATAGCCTATACAAAATTTATTACCAAAGCGCCTATAAATTACCTAATTATTTTAGTTACACTACTTTTTTCTGAAAACAATATAACTGAAACGGTGGGGGATTAATTTGTCCAATTTACTACGAATCAATAAGCATACTTACTTACCTGGGAATTCATATTTCTTATAATTGGTTTTAACGACATCTATGGAAAATTTTAGATACTAACTGAAGCATGACGTTTCAACATACCGTCGGAGCCGCGCATAAGCCAACAGATAAACAAGGTCTATCTAACCTGCAGACATAATTATTCGACATATACATCACAGATGGCACTGTTTTAGAGTTTATTACGACGATGGTCACCAACTTAGGGTCGATATTCGACCGTAATAATTTCATAATTATAATTATTTTGTTTGGTTTGTTCCTTCTTTATACTCTACTATACTACTACTATATTCAAGTCTTCTATTTATGAACAGTTTAAATATAATTAACGATGATCGGCGGTGATCACTTACCATCAGGAGAGCTGCCCGTTTGCCCCTTAAAAAAATAATAAAGAAATGGGCCAAGCCAAAAAAGCTTTTTCGAGGCTGAAGACCATACATAATTATTATTACGTACAGATAATGTATGCCGAAATTTTATAATTTGTTTGAAAATCTGGTATTTAAGACATAGTTTACCGAAGCAATTTTTTAACCTGAAGCATCCTACCTAAACTAACCTTATTTTCTTCCTCTTGCTTCTCTCTGGAATTGGCATGGCGTTGTATTCCTCATAGAATGTCGAAACCACGCTTCTCTTTTGTCGGCACCCAGTCTATTATTATTTCATTTGTAATTATACTGATAATGTAACAGAAAATATTGTATTTAACGTTACATACGGTTATATGCCCTAAGTTTCCTAATATTTCCTTCTTTAGGATGCGCAGTGCTCCCAACATTATAAAATGCGACCCGGACTTCTTTCTAATTGTCTGATTTGATGGTTCTCTCCAGTCTCCCGCTCGTCCATCCCTGTGATATATTTCAATTTGAATGCATTTTTAAACCAGTTAGAATTTACAGCGTCATGCCACATTCATCCAAAGATTAATTATATTTTAACTGTTCAATATTTTGGCATTAACATTTCAATGCATATTGATAGTCCTATTTGGAGGCATTGGATAAGGATGCATGTACCTATGTATTTATATTTTAAGAGTACACTTGTTTTGTCTTTTCTCTTTTTGTCGTGTTTACTATGTTTTTTTGTTTCTGGTTTCTAATACCTATGTGTAAGTTACTAACATATTGTTATCTCGATTGTACTACTAAAGTACTAACACTATATGGGCTGTAAAGTCTGAAATAAATTATTTGAATTATTTGACGACCCATTTAGTCCAGCGGTAGTTAACGCTGCCTGCTGTGCTACGGGTCCCGGGTTCGAATCCCGGTAGGGACAAATGTTTGTGTGATGAGCATCAACATTTGTTTCCGAGTCATGGATGTATCTATGTATAATATGTATGTATTTACAAAAAAAAAGTATGTATGTAGTATATCAACCAACTAGTATCCGTAACACAAGCCTCGTTGCTTACCACGGAACTAGATGGCGCTGTGTCATAATGTCCAGGAATATTTATTATTTATTATTATTATTATTAATTGAATTGAATTAACATGATTTCGTTGGAAGTTATTGACTTTTAAAAGTTACGTGCAGATTGATCACACTCACAATGTTGTCACGGTTTGAGAAAACCGTGACAACATTGTGAGGTTCCTGTATGCCTGAGAGATTGTCTCAATGCCGTGTGAAATCTGCCCACCCGGACTATGCTAGTAGACTATAGCCTAATGCCTCCCAAATGAAAGGAGACCCGTGCCCACCAGTGGGACAGCGGACAGTAAACGGTTTGATCATGATGATTATTTTGTTAGAAGTTATTTTTACGTCAAATATTTATTTCTTCGAGTTATATGCTAGTTTATTACCTAATTTGTTTGGTTTAGTTAGTCGTTTTACCTATTGCAGTTTACGTTTGTTGGTTATCACCTATAGACAGGTCTGAAACATTGTTATTGTGAAAATAAAAACACTTGAAAAATGAACCACAAACGAGTTATAAGAAAAAATAAAATGCAATATTATTTTCTCAAAAATATCATGATAGCTAAACAAAAATTATAAATACATTTGTATATACATAGATATTAATTGTCATTGTTTAATCTTCGGAAAATATTTTCCATAGTTTCAAAAATTTTTGTTACCTATATTATTCTGGCTTAATGTCAGTTTCACTTACACGATTGTCAAATCAAAACAAAAAACCCTAATAATTTAATATCAATTATTATTAATCCCTAAAATATTTGCGAAGCGCTTGACTGTAAAAGATTAAGTTTAATCCTTACGTATCAATAACAACCCTCTTTTTTAAGCTCCATAATCTTTGTTTACCGCCATTTTTTGTAACAATAGACCATAGTTTAGCATTATAAAGAGATAATGAGCTGGCTGCACTATCATAGATGATTATTTTTACTTTTTTACTACGTGACTAAGCATACAGGGGCGATTATTTTATAATAAGGGATGAAATTCAAGAGTGACGTCACTGGTTTGCGTATTTAGGGGGTCCGGGGGCCTTTCTAGTGACTGCTTGAGGTCTACTGGGTTTGATTTCCATGGCGAGCAAAGATAATAATTAGGTTAATGGACGTAGGCTTGTCTGTATTACATGATACTTACATAAGTAATGTTATAGTATATTCTAGTATATTCTTTCCTGAAAGGCCGGCAACGCATTTGCACCTCCTCTGGTGTTGCAGATGTCCATGGGCGGCGGTAATCACTTACCATCAGGTGAGCCTCCAGCCCGTTTTTCCATAAAAACAATAAAAAAATCGTTTTTATAAAAATAGACTTTTTAAATAAAGTTTTTGGTCCAATACCAATAAAATAACATTAATATGGGACTACCTTGAAGATATTGAAATCAACGCATAAAATCGATATTAATAATATTATATCAATAATAAGAATCTGAAGATAAGTACCCTGTAAAATGCACACAAAACTACTTTTTACGGCAGACGAGGGGATCTGCCAATTAACATGGATGCTGTTAAAGGTTCAGAACGTTTCGGGATAAAACAAGTATATATATGTATATGAGTATATAGCGATAAAATCCATGAAAAGTAGTTTTATTTCCAAAATTACGTTATGTTTAAGCTATTAGGATATGTGATTGCTTCGGAAATAGCTTTCTATCTTGAAGTACCTACAGTTATTTATAAACACAGATGTTAACTGAATGTAATCTGTTTTTTATTGATTTTGACATTTATAAAAATATTCTAGAATAGACAAAATCTTTCAGGTATGTTACATCACGATGTTAATTTCCTTCACCGCTTGAGCGGGTAAGTATGTAATAAACACTCACGTAATTTCGAAAATTCAGTGGTGGGCCTGAGATCGAACTCAAGACTTCTGACTTCGCAGTCCACTCGTCACACCACTAGGCTACCACGTAAATTGAATCTTAAGTATTTTTTACTGATGAAAAGCTGTATAAATAAATATGTACCTAAATAGAAGCTACATTTATATTTTTAACTGCCTCGTTGGTCTTGTGGTCGTATAGTGCGACTGCCGAGCAAGGGGTCTTGGGTTCGATTCCCAGGTCGAGCAAAGTGTTATTGGATTTTTCTATGAAATTCTCAGTAGCAGCTCGGAGTTTGGATTTGTGTCCGGTTACTGGCAATAGGCTCGACCCCTATTACATGGGACCTAAAACATACCGGCGAAACGTGGGTGTACAATAGTACAACTCTGCCTAACCCTTCGGGGACGACTGGCGTGATGGTATGTTATATGTTATATTTATTGTTTTGACGACCCGTTTAGCTCAGCGGTAGTTAACGCTGCCTGCTGTGCTATGGGTCCCGGGTTCGAATCCCGGTATGGACAAATGTTTATGTGATGAGCATCAACATTTGTTTCCGAGTTATGGATGTATCTATGTATAATATGTATGTATTTACTTAGTTTACTTACTTACTTTAGTTTTTATATATGTAGTATATCAACCATCTAGTATCCGTAACACAAGCATCGTTGCTTACCACGGAGCTAGATGACGCGGTGTAATAAATGTCCAGAAATATTTATATTTATGTTAATTTCCATATGTGATAAACACGCACATAACTTCGACAAGCCAGTGGTGCATATCTTGGGCTTGAACTCGAGACTTTTGACTCGTCAGGCCACTAGTCACACCTCTAAGCTACCACATACTTAAGGAATGAAATAAAACTACTTTTTACTGATAAAAAGCTGTATAAATTAATAAGTAAATAGATAAATAGAAGCTCCTAAATAAAAGCGTCTTTTATGTTTTTTGGGCACAAATAACCTGGACTATTAGGTATAAATAGTCGATCGCCTATTCACTGACCACAGTACAAATCCCTATAAATATAGATATACGGGTAAAATTCTATAATAGCCCGAAGCAAAACAGAATTGACAATCATTACGACCACTTATCACGGTAGCACGGCTTATGAATCTAACCCACCCCCTTCATGTAAACAGGATGATGATACTCTTTGTTCGCGCGCGGCGTCATACTGGGGCATAGATTTTGCTGCGGGCGAAAATTCTATTGTCATTAGAAATACTTCGAATATTTTGAACAGAGTAATTTTTTTTTTTAAATCTTTTTTTTGTGTTCGGTGGTGCTGGTCATGGTTTTTGATATGGGATAAGCGGGCCATGATGACAATGGCTGGACATAATCAATCAATTGCGACCATCGTTGGGCTTAAGCTGGATTTAAGCTGCGATTAAGTTAAAATCACCCAAAACAACGTTGAAAGATTTGTATGAGTGAGTTGTCACGAATGATTGTGTCCAATAAAGAATTATTATTATTATTATTATGATCAGATTTTATTTATTTATCTTCTCCTTTATGGGAGAGTTTAATTAACCTCACATGCGGGCCATAGCCAAGCTTGTGAGGGAGAGTTTATATTGAAAATGTGGAAGATAGTGTAGAAGATGATAGAAATTATTATTATTAGTATAAAAATTCTGGTCAAAAATTATTTAAAAGAAAGCAACTTTAAGCAAATGGAGCGACGTTTTACAATGTTTGTTTTTGAGAAAAGAGTTGGTACCTACTAATAGTAACAGCTTTGATTTATCAATCATAATTGTGTGCCTAACCATTGTTAAGAAGTTTAATGTCATTATTACATCAAATACTTTCCTTACATCATTTAAACTAACTTTATTAGACATAAAGAATTATTTAATAAAGCATGTGACATTAATCCAAGAAATCAGAGATACCCAAATAGGCTTGTTTCCTATGACATTCCTAGATCAACAAAATATGATAAAAGTTGCTTAATGATGTGTGTACGAATTTATAATAGGATACGCAGTGAACTTAAAGACTTAAACATTAATCTATTTAAGAAAAAATTGTACGCATGGCTAAATACTAAAAATTTCTACTCACTAAAACAATTCCTAATTTTGCATGCTATACTATAATTAGCAAAACATGATTGATCAAAACTTATTTATATCAACTATTTATACCATGTTTTATGCAAATAAAGAATTTGAATTTGAATTTGAATTTAACATATTATATTCTCATAATTTCCTTAAACAGTTTTAAAAATAACTTTAACTTGCGTATTATGTCATAGTTTACCTAATAAATGTAATTTTACAAGCCCGTTATTAACTCCTAAACCACATTATCGTAGGGGCCTTATGATCTATGGCGTCCTCTATGAAGGGTTGTAGTTACTTAAGGGTAACCATAAGAATATTCTCCGTTCAGTGGGCGCACTAATTGAAACTGAGTATAGCCATGGAATTCTAGAAATGGATAAGGATTGATGATGGATTAATCGGTGGCACAATGTTTTTATTTCATATTCTGTAAGGAATCATAATACATAATAATTATGTTAATTAATATATTTATTTTTATTTCAAAAAATACATGTAGTTAAGTATTAATTTGAAGTTTAGTTTTTTGTGACGTTTTTTAACTATACTTACGAAATTAAGTTCAGTCATTAAAGAAAGAGCGTGGAACAAGGCTTGAGTAACGGATACCAGATAGCTGATAAAAGAAACAGATACTTACAATGTAGACAAAAAAATATGTAGCGTCTTTTTTTATATGTTTCGTCTAAGAAAATATTTATTTATTTTATAAATACATACTATTGAATACTATATAACGAATAACAAACATTCATAATACTTATTAGATACAAATACAAAGTACAAACACAAGCACATAAAACCTATTCCTATCCAAATTTCACATAATCCACGCTAGGGTTCACACGTGTTCCGCAAACGGTTCCGTGAGTAATTATTTCATTGTCTTGATACCCCCGGATAAGATAAAGTCATCGGTGATACCCTTTAATTGCGTTTTAGGGTATGTCACAGACAGTGGTCATGATAAATTAGTTTTGTAAGTCAAAATTGTGGGACATGTTTTCGTAATGGGTTTAAAATGTAAGTAGTTTAACTTTAAAGTAATGTTTTGTCGGACTATTGCATGTTCAGTTTACTTGAAAAAACCGCTCTTTGCTTCGCTTGCCGCATCTTATTGTAATTAATATAGTTAGTTTGATTTCTTATACGACTAGACATTGACATTAAAATAGAACTACATTTTAAGGGTCCTGGGTTCGACCCCGATAGGGGCAAATGTTTGTGTGATGAGCATGCACATTTGAATGTACGTAAGTGTTAACAAAAAAAGTATCTATGTAGTTTATCAACCATATATCGTAGTACGTATCATAGTATCTGTAGCACAAGCCTTTTTGAGTAGCTCAAACCTAGATGGCGCTGCGTCATAGACTATTTATTTAAAGCTTTTATAATTTAACTTTACATAATAAGTGAAGAATGGTTGCAAATGCAATTTTGACTATCAATGTCCAAAAACTATCCTACGTCCATCCCCGGGACGTAAACTATCTCCATAGATAAAATAATCTAAATCGGTTCAGCGGTACGAGCGTGAAGAGAGACACAGAAGAGAACAGACAGACAGACCGAAAGACAGGCACACTTTCGCATCTATAACATTAAATTATGGATATGGATAGTATGGATATATATCTAGGTATATATTTAAAAGGAAAAGCTGACTGACTGACATATCAACACAGGGCCTAAACTGTAAGGGTTAGAAATTTGAAATTTTGCACAGAGGTTCCTTTAATAACGTAGGGGAGCACTAAGCAAAGATTTTGATAATTTACCCCCTACCGGGGTAAAACGGGAGTGCAAAGTTAGTATGAAACTATTTTCGTTAAATTGCACGCGGGCGAAGACGCGGGTATCAGCTATTACAATATACAATACTTATAAATCAAACGACACAAACAGATGTGCAGTGTCCATAGCAAATGATCCACGACGGAGGGACGTTCCTAACCCTACATTATGCCCGATGCCCAGTCCTGTGTGCCTGCGCGAATGCATATTGATCAGGTGGCTATTTGCCCAGTCTGTATAAAGAGTCAATGTTAGGCTGTATGTGGTACAGGAGTTAGGAAGGTTTTAAGGTCGGTAATTCGAATGGTGGTTTAATTTGTTGGTAAATGTAAATTTTGATGTATTTAATTGTTACGCAAGAATAAATAAATATGTCCAGACAATATGATACAGCGTTAGTAGATTAGAGTTACTAGATGGTTGTTATACTACATACTTAAATATGTACATATTTTGTAAATACATACAAGTATATGCATAACTCGGATACAAATGTTGATGCTCATTAAGTCGTCACACAAACATTTATTCCTATCGGGTTGGAACCATAGCACAGTAGGCAAACAACGTCTTACTTTTACGGATTACATCGCAATATTGATTAATTATTACTTTTAATTCCGACGCCTCATATTCTCGGTCTGGGTTCACAGGATTAAAATAATATCAATGTATCGCGATAAAATCCGTATGTTTAATAATGTCAGGTTTAGGAATGATACTTTTCTTGATAAATAACTGGTGTGCCTTAAAATATTTTTTTAAGGGTAGGTATGAAATAAAACGCTCGTATTTTCGAAGGGGATGGAAAGCTGGGGGTTCCTGATGAAACTAACTAATTGGGTACATATCCATCCAAACTCCGAGCTATTTCAAGGATTCCATATAAAAACCCAATAACTCTTTAATCCATCTGGCGAACCGTTCGCTCAGGACCGTTCGCTCTCTGTAGGCTCTCAAAGCTCACGTTCAAACAAAACATAACACGTCTCACTGCCTGTCAGCAACAGCGTAGAGCTACCGTTCACACAGTGTCTGTCAGCTGAGTATATTGCGCTGTTTGCTACACGGTATTACGGTCTGTTTTGGAAAGTGGTTAAATTGATGAATTTATGCCATGGATGTATCTATGTATAATATGTATGTATTTACACATATACTTTTTTTCTTTGTATATAAATACATATTATACATAGATAAATTCAATTTATCTTTGTCTTAAAAATATTGATTTGTTTTTAATTAGAGACGGATTATATTTAAATTACAATAATATGGTTAAATAGTAGGTATGTACTATTTTCAAATATTTATCCGATCTACAAGTATGCGTCGGGTTTGGGCGTTTTTGTATGTAAAAAATTAACTTTAAAAACCAAAAATAACTTTTTAAACTTATAAGTTTTTACGTGAAAAAGTGACACAAGCATCCATATAAACTTTCCGGTTTATTATTTATTCAATTTTAAGTGTATTTTTCTTCATTTTATTATTTAAGCATGCTTTTGACGATATTTTTTCTATATCTTTAATTAATGAGAGTACCTATTAGATGTTTGTCCGTTTGTCAGGGCGTACGTCAGGGCCGCAGTAACGCGACTCCTGCGCATGCCGCCTTCACGCATGCGCCAACCCTTGCTGCATAACAAATTAGCCGGTACGCCACATACATCTGTTCTCTGATAGTACTGACGCGTAGAAAATTGTTAGACCGTTTGAACTGTCAAATATAAATCACTATTTAGTAGTGTAGATTGGTGCAGTACGAAAGCTGCAATTTTGGTAATTTAATCATAATTTTATTTAGCATCATTATCCATACTATTTTTTTAATAACTACACATGCATGTACTGACCATTGTTGTCAAATAATTGTTGAGCAGATAATATACCTAATACTCCTCAGATTCACAAGAAAGAAATGACTTAATATTAAACTAATTACCTATATCTATTAATTAGATATTGCTAAAAGTATTATTATTTCAGTTTTTCTTCTTTATTTTTTCTTTTGCTTAAGTTAATGAGTTGATACACTTTATGTGCTTAATACATACAAATACCAACCCATAAATTAAGCCTTATAGTTATTAATATACAAATGTACATTATACTATTTCGAAATTACAAATTAAATACTAAAAAATACTTGAAACTTCTAACACAATATTTCTATAATACTTTTGTCCCCATTAGTACCTAACCCTGAATCGCGCGGTGGGTATTTGATCCCACTTAAGATATTGCATATTTGCATACAAAATTATCGTTTAGTGCGTGTTGTCTGTCCTTATGTTTTGTGGCGCGTAACTACGTAACGTACCCGTGCGGTCCCGTTGCCTAGTTTTATATGAAACGGTCGATTGATTTTTATACGTGTTTTTGGGAATTTTATTGAGAGCTAAACGATTATTGCCAACATTTAAATTACCATTTGATAAGTTACTACTGTGCATTGATGTGGGGATAAATTTCATTGTATTTTAAAGGGCTATTTTATTGTGCCTGTACTGTTTACTGGATAATAACTATTATTAGAGATATATTTTAATTATCATGTGCTGAAACGGTGAAAAATAAATGTCGTCGTTTTGAAACTACAGCATTTGAAATCTGCCAACCTGCGCTACTGTCAACATTTCATTTTTTTTTACTATTAATCACATGCAATCACAGTATTTATTGGCGTTGCTATAGAAGACATACCAATATTTTAAAAAACCCTCTTGTTTGACTAAAATACCAAGAATTAATTTCTTATAATTATGAGAAACTACTACTGTGCAAAAAAAAGCTGACCCAGAATTTGCATAAAGAGTTGCGATAATTTTTGTCCCCCATGTCATTATCCCATTTCATAAAAAAACGCGTAACTTGTAAATTAACTCTTTGGCAAAACCATTCTTATTTCAATATCGCGATTAACCCCACGACCAACCACAAAGCTCTGACCATAATTAGACCACAAAATTCGACCTCACGTATCCTATTGTAATCAAACATGGACGTATCATTATTTTAACAAAATAATTAGGTCGTACTAAATATTTAAACGGTCAGTCGGCTGTAACAATTGGCCATTGTTGTAATGTAAATAATTTATATAATATAATCAAAAAATATGTGATTGGGATAGAAGTGCCCCGTTCGCGTTTGAGGGTTAAATGCATCTGCCTTTTTAGTACAAATTACACTTGATCTATGCAGAGATTATGAAAATCTTGTTGTTTATTATAGAAATAAATAAAAATATTCTTAAAAAGACTGGATTAGTTTCAAATTTGGGGTGCATTTGTTCTGCGATGATGGCAAACGAATAAATATAGACAATTATGGTTTCGTTCGGTAACAATACAAAGAATTAAATGTACTGTGAGTTATAAAATAAATTATTAAGCTTGCTTGAAATGACTTTGTAATTTTTGTGAATAAAAAATGTTTAAAATTGTAATTAATACCTATTTATTATATTGCTCAACTTACGTATCAATGTAACTTGTTTTTTTTTTAAACTTACTTACCACTCAGGAAAAAGGTTTGTCATAAAGCCAATGTTTTATTTTAATTAGACCAATATTAAGTTAATTTTTAAATTGTCAAAATCACTAGCACCGTAAAAAAAGGCTTCATGCAGAAGATTCGACAAGAAACTCCAACAATCAGAAGAAAATTGCATCGTTTATAATCCTACTAATATTATAAACGCATAAGTTTGTAAGTATGGATGTATGAATGGATGTTTGTTACTCTTTCACGCAAAAACCGCTTTACAGATTTGAATGAAATTTTGCATACATATAGTTTATTACCTGGATTAACACATAGGCTACTTTTTATTTATATACCATGCGGACAAAGCCGTGTGAGGCAGCTAGTTTTTATGTATAAATATGACAGTGATGCAATATGTTAATATGATAAATGACAATATCAGTTCAATATGAAACAAACCTTGAATTGCTTTCGTAGATAGTTTCTGATGGGAAAGCAGCCCCGAAATAAAAGAAATACCTTCAGTAAATAGGGTAGCGTGTTTAAAAAACCTCAACTTAATATATTTAACCGTTTGAGACCTCAATACAGTGCGTCTTCAAAAAAATTAGACTAAATTACAGGTTAGGTTAAAAGAAATAATAGTCACTTCTATTTGGGTTACGGGTGATGGTTCAGAGGGTTGTCCGCACTCAGAAATTACACACATAACTTTAGAATATCGATTGTATTTAACATTAGATTTTCTCGATGGCATGTGAAGTCTGCCAACCCGCACCAGGCTAGCGTGCTAGCTAGGCTCGGAAATGAGAAAAGACCCTTGCCCAGTAGTGGGACAATAATTGGATTGATAATGACGCATTTATCATAAATTAATGTACATACTAATATATATCCATAAATATTCATTTATAGGATATTTAACGTTGCAGAGATTATATTATGGCGATCTGATTGGCGCAGTGGCTGAGCGATCGGCTTGTGCGTCACGGGTTGCGGGTTCGATTCCCGCACGGAGCAAATATTTGTACGTTCTATAGGTAGTTGTTCCGGGTCTGGGTGTTGGGGTATGTGAAAAAATAGTGTTTGTAAACGCACCCACGACACAGGAGAAAATACTAGTGTGGGGCAAAGCTTTTTAAAAAGAAAGAAAATTCCATTTATCACTATAGAAATCCGTAAAACTGTAGATTTATTTCAATGTCTCATATTCGCGAAAACTTAAGAAATCAGTATAAAAAACCGACTTTAAACAAATCAATTAATTAATCGACAGCCCTGTAAATAAAATAATAATAATTCTCCGCGAAGACATTGTCCTTGTCGCGGCGGTTTGGGACACTTCGGCCGGTCAATTAGACGAGGCGCCTTAATTCCCACGATTTTATGGGAAAATATCGCAATCCAATAGGAAAAATAGAATGGGGATGTAGTACAACACTAATTTCTTCCTTTTAACGATAAGAAGTAGTAATTTATTTCTTTAAGTAATACTTGTTTTTTTAGGTGTTGGGATTAAGTAAACAATAATTAAACCTATAACATGATCACATACTCAAGCATTGAAGAAAGTTGGTCATCATTCAAGAAAGTTCGACGACCCAATTAGTCCAGCGGTAGTTGACACTGCTTTCTGTGCTATGGGTCTCGGGTTCGAATCCCGGTAGGGACATGTTTGTGTGATGAGCATAAACATTTGTATCCGAGTCATGGATGTATCTATGTATAATATGTATGTATTTACAAAAAAAAAGTATATATGTAGTATATCAACCAACTAGTATCCGTAACACAAGCCTCGTTGTTTAGCTCGGAACTAGATGACGCTTTGTCATAATGTCTGGTAATATTTATTTATTTATTTATCGTTAGGAAATCCGCCTTCTCAAGAGCTTTCTGATCTGCCAGCCAGCACAACGAGTACGTTCTATTTATGATGATGCACTACATATAGCAAGTACGAGAAAAACTCTTACAAGAACTTTGGTAATCTCTAAGGAGGTTAGTGTTACCGTCTAATGAGAAACTGCCAACTCATTTCTTACAAGTGGTTATGAGAAAGACTGTCCCAATTGTATTTTGTGTTGAGTGCCACTTTCTAAGCCCCATAACTGTACCATAGAGTTTCTAATATCGACGCAAATGTTATTAAGAGAGTATTAAAAGAAAATATGTGAATTCTTTTTTATTCATTTATTAACTTAGCTTAGCTTAGCTGTGGTAGCCTAGCGGTGTGACCAGTGGACTGAGATTTCAGGGGACTCGAGTTCAAGTCCAAGGCACGCACCACTGACTTTTCGAAAGTTATGTGCGTATTTATCACATGCTCAAACGGTGAACAGTATCTTTATACTCAACAGCATTGAACCCGGTAATCATAAACAACTTAATAATCGATATATTTCATTCGATTTTAATCGAATAAAATACTACATAATTAATCAATACCAACCACATAGCACTTAAGAGTTGCCATTAAAAAAACATTCAAAACTGAATTATCAAACTATGACAGAAATCCGTTAAAAAATATTATAATTTAATAAAACAAATTAGTGACCGCTGTGACGAATGTATGAAATGCGCGTGCACACCCTCCGGTAGCAAATGACAATAATAACGATGTTTGAAATCGCTTTCGCGTTTTTTTAAATCGATAAAATTGTAGACGTTTAACATACATCGCTGGCTATTTTTTATTAAAAATTAACGTACGTAATTTTACGTAGTTTTTTATATGGATTTAAATTTAGCGCGTTATACCTGCGTGGAGTGTGAAGTCAGAGGTCCTGGGTCAATCTCAAGCCACAGCCGACTATTCGAAGTTACATTACATGCGTATTTATCACAATAAATACGCACGCAAAACGTAACGCAAACGTGCGTGCGTTTGCGTACGTGTGCTCTAACAGTGAAGGAAAAATATCGTGAGGAAACCTGCATGCCTGAGAGATTCTCTCCGGCAATCCTAGTCTAGTTAAGATATTAATTTCACTCAAATGACCACATCGTCACTTACCATCAGGTGAGATAGTGGCCAAATGCTGACCTATAAAAGATTTAAAAAAATGACATAAGTGCCTAGCAGTGGAATAATAATTTGGTTGTTGACGATATAGCTACTTAATTCTACGTTATAATATCGTATCATTATTCAATCTGTATTTGTAATATTATTTTTAGTACATTGATTGATATATTTACAGACATTTTTCCAAGTATAAATGGAATTATAGTCAACACAGCAATGTATATGTTTCACATGAAATCTCGCAACTCGTATTCATAATGAGGGTTACGTATCTATTCATTACTTTCTAGTTATTGGGTGTATCTATTGGGTGTTTATAGTGGGGCTGATAAGCCGCGTTTGTTCTGGCCGCGAGTGTAATGTGTTAACCTGAGTGCGATGCGGGCGGCAGATGTATTGAAGTACAGTTTAATGATCCTCTATGACAATTTGTGGTGACGGTAAAGTGGTGGCTTGTTCAAAATCGGTCAATGTGCACGCGTATTCTTCTCTCAAAGAAATTATAATACAAATATTATATTTTTTTATTTTATTAGGTGGTGATAAGGGGGAAATCGAGCTCTATGAGGTTGATTTTGCGGTTTAAGGACACGTTCTCATATACTCTACAACTGTATATACATACAAACATACACTCACGCCTAATTGGTTTTCCTAGATGTCCGACATCCAATTCTTTGTTTTCGCAAGCATATCTTTCTACTGCCGGCAAAAACAGGTCTCGCTCAATCTGTGCGCCAAGGACTCCACCCAGTGTCACCAAAAACACCGAAAACCAATGTGTGTACAGCGTAAACCCTCACCAAAAAACTTCAATTGTGCGCTCCATCATATAGTATTTAAGTTAGAAATGTTTTGACGAAACGACTTGTGCAGTGCAGGAGTGGTCGATCTATCGGCTTCTGTGCCGTGTGTCGCGGGTTTAAAACGCCCGTTTGGAACTCATATAGTACCTTCATGTATAGCCTAGTTGAAAAAACTGCGTCACAGACTTTGGCGTATTTATGATAATTGTATAATTAATTTGTATTATTTATTCGTTCAATAAGTAAACAAAAAAGTCGTTCCGACTTACTGAGTCTGAGTGTTTGTGCATTGTGAATATTTGTGTATGTAAACGCATTACGGGGCTACTTGAAAAAACTAGTTACCACTTTATAAATGAATTATTTACAAACAGCTAGTGTTGTACTCCGCCTTATCTAAATAATCTGTTAGCCATTTGTTAGCTATTATTTAACCTAATTCTGTTAGGACTGTTCTAAAAAAACAACGCATTCAACAGGACATTAGACACCACACAGAATAAAATATTCAATTGTTCTGAAGTGGAGCAAATTGTTCGAGTGTTGGGGTACGGAACGAACCGGTTGTGGCAAAATGCTCAAAAATGGTAGGTAAAATTACAATCAAATGGAAATCAGATATATTCTACACAGATAATAATAGAAATGAATTCATTCTACAATAGGACTTGCCGGACAAACGCTTTAATTCAATTGTTGGTTTTGAATATCATACTTAATTGTTATTTTACCTACTATTTTGTATGTTTGTGGGAAGTGGAGACTGCCTCGTTGGACTGTACTTGGTCCTAAGTGCGTCTGATGAGCAAAGTGTTATTGGGTTTTTCTTAGTCTGAAATTGTCAGTAGCAGCTTGGAGTTTGATTTCATGCCCGCTTGAGGCAATAGGCTCGCGGACCTAAAACATACTGGCGAAATGTAGGTATTACTATTAATTTTGTAGGAGGTGGGGCATAGCAAGATTTCCCGCTCTAATTGAGCTGCCCGACTGGGGAAGTACCTACCTCCGCCTTACAGAAGACCGCAGTGAATCAACAATAGTTGTCTTTCTGCGAGTGAGTAAGGTTACCAGAGCTCATTGGGGGAGTGACTATTCTGACAGCATGGGAATTCCGTTTGCTGTCAGTTCAGTAACTCCCTATTTTAAGAAACCTGAACGGTTTCTAAGGGGTTTGGCAACGCATTTGCTAGCCTCTGGTGTTGTAAATGTTTATGAGCGGCGGTTATCTCTTACCACCAGGTGAGCCGCCTGCTCGTTTGCACCCTTTTCACCATAAAAAATAATTACCAAGTAGGTAATACCTACACCTCTGCCTAACCCTTCGGGGATGCCAGCCGTCATGGTATATAGAAACTTTTAATACAGTAGAGATTTTTGTTTAATTCTAATTCCTATGTCACCTACTCTCTTGCCCTTATCTGTGTCTATCTATTTAAGAAGTTATTAAATAACAACTGTTATTTTGTTATTAATCCTGTGAAGTTACGCCAATCGCCAGCTACATTGAGTCTATATAAGCTGTAACTAAAATAATATAAGTCCGCGTTACGAAGATAGATGGATTTTCGATACACTCCCCATTTGTCAAAATCTGTCTAGAAGTTTATACGGCACGAGCTATCATCCTTATTCTATAGACACACTATTTATACCTACAAGAACTAATTAGTCTGGTGGTGTGGCCAGTGGACTGAGGTGTCCAAGGCCTCGAATTCGAACCCAAGGCACGCACCACTGACTTTTCGGAAGTAATGTGCGTATTATTATCACAAGCTCAAACGGTGAAGGAAAACATCGCGAGGAAACCTTGCGCTCAAGCATGCGCTTGAGAGATTTTCTCGATGGCATGTGAAGTCTGCCAACCCGCAGTAGGCTAGCGTGGTGGGCCTACCTATAGCCTAATCCCTCTCAATCTAGTGATATGCAGTCGCCACTTGGGAGAATTGACGCCCAAAAAACTTTGACAGAAAATAATGATACTATGTTACTTTTACTGTGAATATGTATTTACTTGCGCTCAACAATTGATAGGTAATGCTGCAACTGTATCTAAATGTAAAATGTCAAAAGGACGCTGAAATGTATTGACATTATCGGTCCCGTGTGGCTGTCACGTTACAGTCAGTTAGAAGTCTCATAAAACTGTGCAGCTGGGAATATCCCAAATGAAACAACGTAATGGGAAAAGTCGAATCATGAAAAATGGAACGAAATGAATTTGTTAACTGACTGCCCATTACTGAAGTCATAAACGCGTCGAACTTAAAAACGTAACCGCTCTCTGGACAGTAACAAAAAAAAAGGTTGTAAAAAGTACTGTTTTTAGTGGACACGAATTTTTCACATTTTAACCTCAACGAAGTTTTGTTTTAAATATTATATAAAGAGCTGCGTTAGCCTAGTGGTGTGACTGAGACGTCAAAGGTCAAACCCAAGGCACGCACCACTGTCTTTTTGGAGGTATTATTTATCACAATGACATGGTCAAACGGTGCAGGAAAACATCGTGAGGAAACCTGCACGCTTGAGAGATTTTCTCGATTGCATGTGAAGTCTGGCAACCCACAGTAGGCTAGCGTGGTGGACTATAGCCTAATCCCTCTCTAATGAGAGGATACCCGTGCCCAGCAGTGGGACAATAATGGGTTGATGATGATTATTATTTAAAGTAACTTATCATTCCGCTCCTAACTGCTGCCCACATTTGCCCACAGGTACCCAGTAGGTACTTTACACACAACACAATTACGCACACACATACAAACACATTGTTCCCATTAATATTTTAAAATATTATTTGATTAGACATTAGTATTACATAATTTTCTAAACACAGACCACGTTCATATGATGTAAAAGTTTACGTTATTCATACTATACTAACACTTAGAATATTACTTAAGACTATGTTTTCATAAATAAACTCAGGCTTTACAATTCGCCCTGCAAAAATAGCGTATATAAAACAGTAGCATAAATTTTTAACAGCGTGCTCCGAGCATGGTTTACTGTCATTAAAAAGGTCCAATATGCGAAGCGGCCGCGGACAAGTGCATGCTACCATGGTCGTTAATAAAATGTGATGTTAAGCTGTGGATATAGTGTAGATGGCGGGTTTATAAGCGGTTAATCACTCTGATAGCGATTGCCTAAAGTATAGTATGTTGTGTGCCACTCTACATTTATTTATGCACATTTTAAAAGTTTTGTCTTTCACGGATAGTTTTGACAATTTAAAAAAAACATACAACATTGGTTTGATTCAAATAAAACATTTGTTTTTGATTTTAAATGAAATAAAACAGAAAATATATGTTTTGGTGGTTCCAAGGCGAGTAAAATACAGCTTATATGGAAAATATGTCTAAGAAGTTCCAGATTAGATTTCTAATAATTATTGTTTTTTACATAGTTCAATTAGCTGTGGTTTTATGTTTGAATAACCTGAGGGTCCTTTTATCCTAACTTTTCAATGAGGTGAAAGTACCTTATAGAAAAACTATTTTTTAAAACAAAATTCGTCGATATTACTTGTCCGTTTTTACCATTTGAAATAAGTATGACACTTGACAGCATATTTTAACAACACGTATTTTCTAAAGAGATATTTTTTTCTGATTCAAATATTGATTACTTAACCCGCTTCCACCCACACAGTGTCACAACCCTTAAAACAGTAACGCACGCCGCTCATCCACGTGGGTGACACGACATGTGGACAATAAATAATGACAATAATGACTGAAGCGTTTGATGGACGTCTGATGGCCACTTGATGGCCTTTTAAACGCATACACACGTACTTATAATTATTTAATTTCATTCAATTGTTTGACTCGTGCCGTATGACAGTTGTTGAATTAATTTTAGAAATTATTGTGTGTAATGGAAAGTGAATATTATGATATTATATTATCTTTGGTTAACATCGGATAATTTGCTTACGTAGTGATGATTTTTATGCAATAAAATATATATATTTATTGGAAATCGTTTCTTAAATTTCAAATCAAATTGAATTATTCTCATATTGGCCTGATAAATATGGTAACGGAAATCAGTTATTTTGTTGTGAACCAACATTTTATTTAAAGAGTATATCATGTATATAGTCTAATTCTAACCGGGTGTTCTACGTAAAGTGTTCTAGTTTTTTAACCGACTTCCAAAAGGAGGAGGTTATCAATTCGTCTGTATTTAAAAAAAAAAAGTTTGTTACCTCATAACTGTGGATTTGGTGGACCGATTTTGAAAATTCTTTTTTTATATAACTTAATCGGTCGGTGCCGGTGCTTGGTTTGAAGCCACTGTACGGTCGGGTGTCAGATTGAATGAAACATCACAAGATATGGTACAAGACTAAACTTTATTATGTTACTACACGAGTTATATATTTGGTTACACACATTGAAATAGTAGGTACATACATATACTACATCACACCTCCCAGGGCAATTAAAAAAAAGAAAAAAAACTATTCTATGTTTTTTTTTTTTTTTTTTTTTTTTTTTTTTTTTTATACCTATGATTACCTTACATATTAATATTATTGTTTTTTTTTTTTTTTATACAATTTTTACTTATAGCTATGATTACAAACAATATAAGCAAATAATGTTTGAAATAATACATGTACTTTTTAGCTGGTATAATCTATCCAGTGTAACATGAGCGTATATAATTTTACAGTCACGATCGCAATGTAGGTCAGTAACTTAGGTATTGTTACTATACATAATTATGAGTAATACAACTTCGTTCTGTTTTTATGAATAATATCATTTTTACCATTGATGTTTACCTCTACATTTGGTGATAAATCTCTAATAACAATGTAAGGACCACTATAAAGATTTGAGAGCTTATTACCAGTTTCATTTTTAATCAATATTTTGTCATTTGCTTTATATTTTATAGGTCTTACATATTGATCATATCTGATTTTCCTTTCTAATTTCGAATTAATTAAGTTTTTCCGGGCTTCTGTTTGTGAAACCTGCAATCTATATTTAAGCTCAAGGGGATAATTGTCATAATTGTAGAGTGGGTCTACTGTTTTTAAAAGATTACTTGGTAAGTTACATTTCTTTCCATAGACAAGTTCGAAAGGAGTAAATTTTGTCGATGAATGTACTGTGGTGTTGTATGCAAAGGCCCAAAAAGGTAACCATAAACTCCATGAGTCTGGTCTTTGATTAATGTGTATTCTTAAAAAGGCTCCTAGGGTTTTGTGGGAATTCTCCAAAGCGCCAATGCTCTGATGATGATACGCTGTTGAGTTCAGTTTAGAAATATTGAGAATTGTACATACCGTTTTGAATGTCTCTGACATAAACTCCGTACCTCTGTCAGTAGCAATTTCCCGAGGCACCCCGTGCACGAGAATGAAGTTGTTGACGAACACACGAGCGACTTCCGCTGATGTTCTACTCACTAGTGGAAAGGCACATACATATTTTGACAGTTCGCACTGAAGTGTTAAAATATATGTGTAGTTATTATAATCTCTATCTAGTGGCCCTACGATATCTAAAAATATTTTTTCAAACGAAGATTGTGCTGTTGTGGTTATAACCATGGGTTCTTTTACCATAACCGTATACTTGTGTTTTTGACAAAAAGAGCATTTTTTAACAAAGTTATTTATATCCTTTTCGAGACCAGGCCAGAAATAATATTTTTTAATGTTGTTAAACATTCTTTTTGTGCCTGCGTGGCCACTTGTGGGTAATAAGTGAAAGTCATTCAAAATGACTCTCCTATCTTCTAAATTATCTATTCTTTCTATATCATTTAAAATACATAACCGTGGCCCTTCCCATTTAGTATATCTTTTAATCTCATTAGTTATTTTTTCTAAAAATACGTTATTGTATTTATTTTTCACAAAATAAATTTCTTGTATATCAATGACCTTGCAGAAATCGCACATCGCTCTCACAAATGCGGCTGGCGTCATTTGTGATCGAGCAGATGGATTTATATACAAAACCTTTTTTTCATTATCATATGAAAATATATCATTTTCCCTAGATATTCTATTTGTATTTTGTAGCCTGTTTAGGCTTGTTTTATCAATTAATTGCAGCTCTACTGCATTATTAGGTTTATTAATTGTTCCTACAATCCTTGCTTGACTTGAGACACAGTTGTCTGCGGTATCTTCAGGAATATGAGAAGTTTGTTGTAATTTTTTGATTTGTGCTCGTGTCATTACACATAAACATTCGTGCATGCTCTTTAAATCCTTTGACGATATTGGAATTCGAGATAGAGCATCGGCGGCCGCATTTTGTTGACCTTTGACGTATTCAACTAAATAGTCATATTCTTCTAAACATAATCTAAATTTTAGTAGTCTACTTGACGGCTCCTTTAAACTAAATAAATATACCAGTGGTTTGTGGTCGGTTATTATTTTGAATGGACGACCATACAAATAGGGTCTAAAATGTTTTACGGCCCATACTATAGCCAGGAGTTCTTTTTCTATAGTCGGGTAATTCCGTTCAGCTTTGTTTAAACTCCTACTGGCGTAAGCGACTGGCCGACCATTGCTATTGGATAAAACCGCTCCTATCGCGTAACCTGACGCATCTGTTTGTACAATAAACTGATTTTTATCTGATAAATCCGGATATTGTAGAACTGGTGGTGAAGACATACATTTTTTAAGTGTCTGAAATGCCTTTTCTGCGTCACTATTCCAAATAAATTCTACATTTTTCCTACACAGAATATTTAACCTGTTTGCAATTTTTGCAAAATTTGGAATAAATTTGCGATAATAATTGGCTAAGGCTACAAATCGCTTTACTTCGTGTGTGTTTTGAGGAACTGGATAGTTTTGTATAGCACTAATCTTTTCTGGATCGGGTAGCACACCGCTGTCTGTTACGACGTGGCCTAAATAGAGCATTTCCTTTTTAAGAAAGTCGCACTTTATTGGATTTATTTTTAAATTGACACTGCGTAATCTTTCTAACACTTCGATTAAATTTTTGTTATGGTTCAATAAGTCCCGTCCCATTATAATCAAATCGTCCTGATAACATAAACACTTTTCGTAATTAAGGCCCGCCATTGCCATTGTCATCATTCGGGCAAATGAGTTTGGGCTTGTCTTAAGACCCATTGGCATTCTAGTCATTTGAAATTGGCCTGAATGGAAAGCTGTAAATTTTCTACTACTGGGTTCGAGTTCCACGTTATAAAAGCCTTGACTTAAGTCTAAGTGCGTAAAATAAATGCAACCAGATAGTGAGTCTAATATTTCATGAATATTTGGCAGAGGGAATTTATCATTTTGTACACAGTTATTTAGCTTTCGGTAATCAATGACTAGACGCCATTTCTTTTCTCCGTTTGATTTCTTTGGTACTAACAGAACGGGACTAGACCATTCGCTATTACAAGGTTCAATTATACCTTGTTCGAGCATGTGGTCAATTTGATTCTGTATCTCCCCTTTTTGTGAATGTGGGAGCCTGTAAGGTTTGCTGTACATTGGTCTAGTGCCGGGTTGTATAGTTATTGAATGTTTATATATAGTTGTCGTAGTGAGCCGGTCTCCTTCGAGATAAAAAATATCATTATATTTTGCACATATGTTTGTAATACTAATTTGTTCCTCCTTATTTAAATGACCTAATTTTAATAAAGGTATCAATTTTTTGACTCGTTCTGCATTTTTACTAGGCTTGTCAAATATACAAATATTGTAATCACTTGCTTTATGTATACTAGGTTGAAAGTTATGTAAATAAAAATCATTCTCTGTAGTATTCAAGATTCTAATTGGTAGCTTTCCATCCACGGGGTTTGTCAATGTACTTGCTAAAAATATTCCGTTTCCTATTTCCGCCGCGCAGACTACACAGTCCTCCGTTATGTCGGTCGCAATGAAATGCGTACTTTCGGACCTAGCCGGTATAGTTAGCGTCTCATTATGTTTGGTAATCGGCAAACTAATTTCCTTATTATTATTATATAATACCAAAGAGTTATTTCTAAAGTTAATTATCGAATGATATTTGCTCAAAAAGTCTTGGCCTAAAATGCCACTTGCTTTGCAGGGTAAAGATTCAAATACGTAGAATTTATGGTTTAGAATTTGATCACCTGCTCTTAATTCAAGATAAACAAAACCGATCGCTTCAATTTTTCCCCCAATACCATTTACAACAAGCTTCTCTTTTTGGTTGGGTACATTCAACTCAGCAATGTGTTTATATTTTATAGCCGATATGGAAGCACCGGTGTCGATTAGCCACGTATATGTAAGATTATTATGTTGAGAGTGTAATGAAATATGATATAAGCTACTACATGACATCATAACGCTTTTATTCACGAAAAAACTCTTCTAAATTATCGTTATTATTTTCAGATTGACTTTCTTGCGGTTTTGCATCTGTCAAAATATGCGTATTTTGTTGCTGTTCCTGGTTATTAGCTTGGTTAAAAAAAATCCTACCTCTAGTTCCATAGTTTGATGCACCACGGCCGCGAGATCTCCATCCACCACGACCTGCTTGTGATATTCGATCATCCCTCCGTTCCGCCGGTGGGATTGCTTGTCCTCGTCCTCGTGACACCCCTTGACCTCTGGAATTCCTATATTGGTAATAGTGGTTATTACGACGCATAAATAAAATATCACCTGAAGTGGACGGTGTTGAAACCTCCTCATCGATGGCTGCTTGTATGGCATCACCTAAAGATGTAAATTGTCGTGCTGCTATTATAATGCTTAGCCGACGATTTCTCAATCCGTCGGCAAAACTTTTAATGGCTAATTTTTCGTTTATAGGCTTCAATATACCAAAGTTAGACTCATTGCCTTCAGATTGGGAAATCGTCAAGTCAACAAACAACTCTGTTATTTTCTTACCGTAGTCATCTATAGAAAGATCATTTTGTTTCAAATTGTACAATTTGTGTTGCAGGGCCGTTGCCGATTTTTTAGGTAACAAGCATGTTTTCATAGCCTTGATTAGCTCATTTACATTGTCATATTTTGTATTAAGTTTGAGTTTAGCAGATTGCGAAAGTCGACTTTTTAAAACAAAATTTATTAATTTAATTTGACTGTCTGAGTCAAGTTCCGTTTGATAGTACTCTATCCCATCAATAAGTTGTTTTGTATTTGTGCCGTCGTCATTTAAAACTGGTAATAAGCTTAAGGCGATCTTTAAATCAAATTTCGCCATATTTAGTTCTAATATCGATCCTTCAGTCGATGAACTATTACACAAATCTAAAATATTTTCATACAAGCTAACAAAATCTTTGTGTAATTTATTAAATTTACATAACTCCTCGTCTTTTAACCTGGTTTTAAGCAAACTTAAATGGTCTAAATTCTCATTGAAAGTACTCAGTAATTTATCGGCCTCTTTTAGCTTTTTCAAAACAATTTCACCTCTTCGCCTACTTGGCCCTATTTTTATTAAATATATTCTTATCTTACCAAGGTCATTGTATATCTGTAATAACTCCTCATACATAACTGTTCATAATTTTTTAGTTCATATACCTAAATCGCGATTATGATTCCACTGCTTACACACACGCGTACACTGTCCGTATTAGAATTGCCGCACTTTTACACATTTATTAGGACGCAGAACTCACAAGAACACTAGTCGAATTGTATCATTTGTTGTACGCCTCTGTGTTGTGTTGTGTTGTGTTGTCAGGGACCCTTGTTTGAAGCATGGACCCGACATTCCTCGCTTGCAGACATGCCACAAGCACCGCCGCGGTACTTTCTGGATCTATCCAAAGAACGCCTTAAGACATGTCTCGTTATCTGCTCTCGCGCCCAAGACTCATGACATCTCTTGTAAATTTTGTACATCAAGTATAGCGCACCAAGGAATAAAATCGTGCAAATGATTGTTAACACGATACTTATGGCCGACAAATGAAATTTGAATTCCTCCACCGTCGCGGTGTTTTTAGCGGCGCTATTTTGATTGAGAAATACCTCTTCATTAGTTACTTTTGAGTTACACATGATTGAAAGTCACTTTTACTGTATCTCTCACTTAAACAGTTGTCTCGCAGCGCAAAGTCTACACTAATCGCGCACATGATTCAAGTCCTGTCACGGTCGCCATGTACGGTCGGGTGTCAGATTGAATGAAACATCACAAGATATGGTACAAGACTAAACTTTATTATGTTACTACACGAGTTATATATTTGGTTACACACATTGAAATAGTAGGTACATACATATACTACATCACACACCCCGCTGAAGATCACGCGCGATGAATGAACCTTTGCATATGGCTTGGCGTCTTCATACCTTTAAAACTAAAAATAAGTTAAAACTGTATTAAGTTATTTTTAACTTTTTAGTTTTGAAGTCGGTTTTTTTAAACGCAGTTTTTTATTGGTATAGTGCATGTTTTGATAATCCAAAATGATTTGTAATATTGGTCTAATTGAAATATATTTGGCGTTGATTTAGATTTTCATTAATTGATATCATTTATTTATAGTGATTTACGAGATAAATCCTAAGTTACTTTTAAGAACTCATTTTAAATCAAATTGGATGACAAAAAAAATCAGCTCACAATACAAAAATAAAAACCAAAGAAAAGCGCAATAAAAATAATTGATACCTAATAATTTATTATTTGTAATCTAGTAACCATGGCAACTCTATGGGGTCACAGTGTAAATTTAATTGCAAACAGTACAATATTTGCACGCTGCACGCGCCAGATTGCAGATAAGCATTTTGATTATGATTTGCGCAGCTGGAGTCATTGCGTGATATTTATCAGATATCAGTATGTGCGAACTGTTATTTAGTTATACTGTGGTTTGTTAATCATTTTATGATTTACTGGCTGATTGCCGCGACTACGTCCGCTTGCAAATAACGAAAAACTAAATTTTTACATTCTCACACATTTTTTTCATTTATTTGTATGATTTATGATAGGCCGTCCCAGTGACGTCATGAGTTGCAAGTTGCAACGTATTTTTTTCTCATCTCATGAATAAAATTTGAATGCCAATCAAGTATGTTGAAGTCGGCATCGAGATGCACCTAAATATAAACGCCGCAGCTTGTTTTGCTTCCTGCAGCATAGTGCTGAAATAGGGACCTTTTCTGACATCGTACAAGATTACTACTTAATTAGTTTGAGAACTAAATTAATTGTTATGTATCTGGTCTTGTGTTGTGATTGTCAGAATATTTTTTTGTTTCTTCTTAACTATTTTACTCGAAGAGATTTCAATCAGACCTTCGCAACCCGATTGATGTGCACTCCGCAATATTTATCACATCCCTCAACGGGTAAGGAAAACAATCGTGAAGAATACACGCCAACGCGCTTATTAGACCCTAAGATATAGCCTAATCTCTCTTAGTTTGATCAGTGTTATAACTTAGCTACAAGCGAATATGTGACGAAAACCATCACGCCTATCGTCCCCGAGGGTTCAGGCAGAGGTGCATTAATGTACACCCACATTTCACCGGTATATTGTGGCCATGTAATAGGGATCCTATTGCCATCAACCGGGCACGAATCCAAACTCCGAGGTGTTACTTAGAACTTCATAGAAAAACCCAACAACATTACTCAACATGGGCATCGAACAAAACGCACCTTTAGAATGAAAGTGACCTAACTCAAAATTACAGAATTTCAGAATGTTTTATTCCATTTCAAAATTATAAGGGTGCGACGCACCCTTAGAATGTAATTAACCGGATAGAATGAAAGTGACCGAAGTCAAAAAATAGATAGGTCTCTTTTTCTCCACAGGGTTTTAGAGCCTAGTCTTATTAAGGTCAGTTTATGGGAAAATCAGAAATTCCTGTAATTTTGAGTTAGGTCACTTTCATTCTAAAGGTGCGACAAGACCTCTTGCTCACCAGCCGCATAAACGACCGCTAGACGAACGAGACAGTTACATATATAACAGTACATACTTTTGTAACAATTTCTAGTAATGAATAGGAATGTTATGTCAAAAAACATTTCTAGGTACACGTAAACAGGGCGCCCCTATGTTGTCGCTAATAAAGTGGCGTTATTACGTAGTGCTGTTGAAGTGTCGGACATAATTATGTCATGTCGGAATACGGGCGGCAGATGCGCTACATCGATACAAGTTTGTACACAGTTTTATCATAGTTATTTTGCTATTTAATATGATCCGATAAGAACTGAAGATAATATATTTCAATCGTCTGGAATCGACCTAGCATCTGAATACGAAATTCAAAATAGGTTTATTTCATAGTTTAAGCTTTTGGACACGACAAAATTCATATAAATATCAATGTCCCACCAAAATAATTTTGAAACCAACTTCAAATAAGGAGGTTATCAATTCGACTGTATTTTTTTATGTTGGTTACCTCATAACTTTTTGGTGATTTTAAAAGCTGGTGCTTCCCATGTGGTTTCATTTCAATTTGGTTCAGTTCTCACATTTGAAGTTATTTTTTTTTTCGAGAGAATTGCTATTTAAAATGACGCCAATACTCACACTGTCAAAAAGTTATCAGATCTCGTGTACAGCCAAGCTTCTGACTCTACATACCTAACTTCACTTACTCAAGTCTACAGTTTGATCAAAATATGTGGCTTCGCCATTTCGACAACTCAAAACTAAAAAAAAACACGAAACTGTCTCTATGCTGTAACCAAATTCCAATCATGTAAGCTTTACCCATTTTCAGATATATTACATATTTTTTATTTTTATCTATCTCTCCGTAAGAAAAGTCCTTAGATGTAAAAACATTATAATGTTGAATACTGAACCACGACAGACTTCTTACAACTTCATGTGAACACTAATTCCTGCAGCATCTTGCCAAAGGAAATTGTACCTTATAGGAAAGCTGCAGAACTAAAATTGGTACATATTTGGACGCCCGCCAACATGTTTCAAAGAACCCTTTGAGGCTTACTTGTTTACTTCATTCAGCAAGACCTTCAAAGTTCATGGTCAAGGTGACTTCACTTGATCAAACATGTTCATATTTTTTCATGTTCAAAATCAAAATCAGTTTTAATGTTGCCACTTACTTCACATCTTCATCACCTTGCCGGGGATCTCCCCACGCTGCTTCAGCACGTCGAACTCGAACCTTCGAACTCCAACTGCCATCTGTTCTTCCAGCTATGTGGCCATTGCAGGATGATGATTAGAAGTGTGAAAATCTGGAAGACAGGAAATGAATTGATGATCTTAGTTTTTTTCTGATGGCGACTTTTTTAAAGTAGGTTAATAATGACGGCTTGCATTATGTTTGCTTTACGGATTAAATCGCCACGCGTTGCATACAAACACATCTGAACAAATAATCACGTCAAAAAACGTTCAATGTTTTGATCGATAAAAGGGTTCCCGATAAAATATCTGAACGGTCCTTTTTAAAGCTAATAAGAGTTTGCAATGACAAAAATCCGGCACGACAAATTTGACGGATGTCATCGTGACGTTTATGATCCTTTACAGACACTGTAAAATGTAGTTTTCATCATCATCAAGCCATTATTGTCATATTGCTGGGCATGAGTTACGACTGAGAGACATGTAGCTATAGTCCACTATGCTAGCCTATTGCGGGTTGGCAGATCACATCCCTCAGACAATTAAGTTTACTCACGAATAGTTTCACGTCCCTGTAATTTAAGGAATCATTCGTTTTTTTATACAATTTATGTCAAAACGTAGAGTCTTCGACAGATAGGCATCTGTCGGCTGTATCCAAAACGATGGAATATCTTCTTATCCAACGTTAAATATACTTAAAGATTTATTGCCGTTATAATTTAAATTTAAGTTATACAACCTGTATAAATTAATATAGCAAAAATGGAACTTTGGGACAATTATTTATTTTCAAAAATAGTCTCTATGTCCAGGTAATAAGAATCCTTGTAATTGTTCTCATAGCACTCAAAGCAGATGTCCAAACACTATTAATAATAAACCAGATTAATTATGCACTTAACTTGATCTCTATTTTTCAGATAACAAAGTTTATTTTCCATTGATACAGATTCAGCCTGTATCAATAATAGTCAGTTTGGAAGTGATGACAAGTTACGAGATCGATAGATATCTGTAGTTTTGTTTCTAATCGATTTAAATCGAGTGATGCATATTCATGCTTTTTTTTTTATTCCAGAGGCATTGCAGAAAAACCATTGACTAGGGTTCCAAGTCGATAAATTTACATTTTCCCAGAAGTAAAAACAGAAGGTTGGGAGCTTTTTTTGGGAAATTCCTAAGATAATTAAGAATAGGATAATATAGAATCGTTCTATATTATCCTATTCTTATAACTAAGATTTCTAAGATTAATATTGGCACGATCCTTACAATAGGTATGATTAATTTGATCATATAAAAAACGGCAGCATAGGTAAGTATGTAGTTTATACTTTATCTTATTTTATTTTAAGCTGCCGATGCTGAGAAGCTATCAAATATACGGTTCAACGTCTTTCCCAAATAATATACGCTTCAATAATATTCAAAGAAGTTTCCTTAATCCGTAGTCCGATTGTATTTTTTCACTGATGGCACAAATTGTTTGTGATTACAGCAAAAGAAAAAATGCAGCTGGTCCACGTGCCATAGAAGGAATCTTACTCCAATTCCCTTTGTCACACACCCTCGCATTAAAAAAAAGTGAACCGAATAAATAATTACTTCTTTCTTAAGTTCGGGAACAAAGTTTCCTTTGCCTTCAAAATGGCGACCAAAGAATTCTGGAACGTCAATTCAAAAATTCAAAAGTAAATTGACATTTCATAGACTTCGCCAAAAGAAAAATGCAAAGTTTTACTTGCAATAGTTTTAGACGATTTTGATCTTTAAGGCTTGGGTATAAAGTAGTATTGAACTGAACGTTATATTTTTGTTTTTCCCAATTCACCGTAAGATTATGTCCGGCATTGTAAGATTTACAATTTCACAAAATGTCGTTTGACAGTAGCGTGCGGATTTATTGCTTTACAAAAGTTTATAACAAATCATGGAACAATTTTATTGTGCAATTTGTTCGTGAGATAATAATGAATTTGACAAACGGACTTTTGCTGTACAAAATACTTTTACGTGAAGAATTTATATCCATTAAAATGTTTGAACTGAAATTTTCTTTTAGGTACGCGTTAAGTTTTAGACATTTAATTTTTAACACAACTTTTTTTTGAGCCATTTTTATAATCATCTAGCAGCTACTTTCCGTTAATGCTAGCAATTTTCACATCATAGTTCAGATATTCTTGTTTACATTAAATTAAGCTATAATTTGTGCAAGATATAATTAATAGCAACATTGGTGTTCATAATTTCTAAGTAACGTATGTACTTACAGAGAATTCTTATGCAGAGGCGATTCCTTTTCGACCTATTGCCAATAAACTTAGAGAGAGATTTCAAATGGCAAAATACAAGACTCTTTTTTTCATACATCTTATCGAGAAACTGTTTGACCACATATTGACCCTTTTTCTTCATTTCACTTGTACTTTGCTGGCCTACTTTTACTTTTAAATGTCATTGCAGCCACCAGTTCAATTCTCTTGAACAAAATATCTCTAGATACAAATCATCTATGGTAATATTCTTATTTGACATAAATATCTTTTTTTTTTCTGCGACGAATCTTGTCAAAGGCCCGCCGTCCCGTCGTCCACGCGCTTCACCTGGCCCCTAGTGATGTCCTGCCTGCATACAATTTGTTCGATAAATATTTAATCTGTGTCTATCATCCGGTCGGAAGGAGTCCTGTTCAAATAACGAACATGTTTTACTTTTTTGTCAGTTACGTAACTTGTGAAACACGTTTTTGAATTTTCAATTTCGGAATTTTCGTCTATAATGGCAATTATTGTGTTGTCACGAACATGGAATAAATTCTTGGTAAATATAGTAGTTTTAACAGATATTTTTTCGTAATAAGGTAATTACGCACTGTACCTACAATAACAATAATTTATTTGCTTTTATTATTTATTATTGGCATTCAGTTTAAATCAGTCAGTACTGATTAAATTTTTGACTTAATTATTCAAATATATTTTTTTAATGATTTTAACGAAGTATTTTATTTAACCCGGCGGACAGTATAATAATCAATTCAGTATCAGTTAGATATTTATGAGCTTGATACTATTTTAGTAGAATAATACTACTATATTATCGATCTTTTGCCATCCCTACAACGTCCGTCAGTCTAACAAGCATTCAACCGCATTTCGGCTCGCAAATACCTTTGCACAAAACTCCTTTAAGATATATTTATTCCGTTTCAAACAAAAGAAGGGTCTCGGCAGCTGATTTCGTTTTTTGTGTTAGAACTACCACGCTTAATCCACATCCAAAACTATTTCACAGACTGATACAGCCCTTATTTTCTATGCAATAGGGTCGTACATGAAATTTTTGCGAAGAAAAATAGGGCTTCTACACAAAAAATAGTCCACGCGTTCAAGAATTAGTACTCAAATTACTTGACTTTACTAAAAGAGGTCTTATTACTTTAAAAGGGTACGTATTGCGGTATCGCATTGTCGAATTAAAAATAGTGTAAATGTCTTTAAAAAAATAAAGGAAATGGGTTGAAGTTTGTTCGATTTTGACAGCTAATCCTGACATTTAATTAGAGGTGTTGCTGTAATTTTAAAAGGTTATTTTTTTGGGTGGCAATAATTGGTTCAATGAGATGGTTAATTAAAAATGTTGTTTTATTTATAGCTAGTATTTGAATGCCATAAGATTTCCGGGGTGTATATACATATGGTGAATTATGGATTCGGGGACAGCGAACAATATTCACTTCCTTTCTGCTCGCTCAAGAAAACAAAATCTATCACACTTAGTAGTAGGATCTAGTCCTCAATCAGACTGTACTGTTCTCGCATAGAATTATACCAAATATTTACGGTAGTTTGTATGTGAGAACCAAAGCGTAAAACAGTATTTACTTGAAATGCGTCTTCCATGTTAAAAAGGAAGGATGTTCTGTGCTTGTAATAAGACAAAACTACGGCCATCATTAAACAAATTAAACCCGTTCAAATATTTATCTCAGAATTGGAAATAACTAGCTATTAATCAACGAAATTTGCAAGCGTTATTCTATTTTTTTTCTTGCACATGTTTAAAAAAATAACATCGACGGATTAATACTTAATCTTCACGTTTTGGATACATTACAGCCAATGACACGATTACGGTCAAGACAGCAAATGCTCTATGTTTAATAAAAATTCGAATAAGAAAATACATTTTAAAAATTCCACTAAGAAAAAAACAGACTATAATTACTACTTTCAGCAGTTGCTTTTAATCAAAATAAATAAAGAATTAGTCATTACTGAATCTTACATTAGCTAAAGAGCATTTCCTTAATTTCAATTAGTTCACTTTACAAGTAGACTAAAATTAACGAAAATCTGACCAGAATTAGTTGAACGGATTAAAGTCAATTAATACATTCGTTCAGCAAATATCATCACCAAAAAAATTACGAACACACAAATAAATTTAAAAGCCCTCCGATTAAATTAAAAAGCAACCGAAAAATACAAATGAGCATTAAATATGAACATGTCCCTTATACATTTCAGCCGCTTTATTAATTTAATATTTCCATACATCCCAACTTCTGTTCTTTATCCAATGTGCACATGCATGGATGGACACGATGTTCGCTTTTTAAATGTCATTTTATTAAATGCGTGTCATTCTGTCGACGATGATGTCATCGACTCGATAAAGTGACATCGCGTACAGCCCTAATCGTGTAACTTTAATGTCGTTTGAACAAAGTTTTTATGTGTTAAATAATAAAGTTTCTGGAGCATGCATAATTTTGCGTTGTTTAGATGGGTGGAGCGGCAAATAGTTGTATGTATAAGTTTTCACTTTCTGACTGCGTGTGTCAGTTTCAGAGGAAACTCTGACTCAGCGAGCGACTCCTTCTTCTTCTTATCGTTTCAATGGCTAAACAATATCAGCTGCCTGAGTTTGTATTTCCCGAAGAGTACAATTCATTTGTGACCTAACAAATGAATAGGTATCTTCTAAGTAGGCAAGCATACTTCATCTTACACATACACAACCATGGATACAATATAGCGGGATCAATACACAGCGATACAATACGTAAAAAGTAATTTCAATTCAATAAAAAAAAACTCCTTATATTCTATATTGAATTAAAATTATTTAAAATGAATCCTACTTCAAATTTAACTTACTAACAATTTACTTTTTTGATGCATCTTCAGGATATCGCATCTTGACGTCAATAAGGTACTAGGAGATCATAATCTCGCATCCGACCTTTAAACAGATACCTCTTTAGTTAATATCTTCCTCATCCGATCGAAATGATACCAAAAAGGTTATAAAAGATTCAACGCTTTTTAAAAACGAGTATATCAATGTTATTGATTTGGTTGTAACTATTGTTAGTGTCAATGCAAGCGATCAGCTTCCGTTCCGGGTTTGATTCCGGCCCGAAGTAAACCATCGTACGCTATCTAAAATCTTTTTCTTCAGATCGTTTGGAAATATGATTCTTTATTTCATAAATACCTTATCTTCTTGTGAGCCGATCCAAAATAGGTCTCCGAATTTAAAATAATAATTAGTAATGAGTGGTTTTATATTAAAGCCTTCTAGTTGAAAAATCAAATTTAAAAAATGTAGGCATTCCGTTGGTGGTGATTCGGCTAAAATAATTTAGTACAAAATCATTTATACATATAAAATTACTTATCCTGATTAACATACTAATAATTCATCAACGCTAAGATTAAACCGCTGCCACGCTGGGGTTGAAAACGTGGAATTTCAATAATATTACTGCTTTTCATTATTTACGTATTTCGGCAAAAAAACATTTTTAACCGATTTCAAAAACGAGGAGGTTCTCAATTCGTCGCAATATGCATTTTTTTATGTATGTTCACGAAATACTTAAAAACGCCTGGACCGATTTGCAAAATCCTTTTTTTTGTTTAAAAGGGTAGACTTCACAGATGGTCCCATTGTGACCACAACAGGATCTGATGATGGAATCCCAGGGAAATCGAAGGCAACCCTCAAATTTTATAGGCAATAATCACGTTTTTAATATATTTACTAATATCCTTAAGTAGGAGAAATAGTAGTTGGGTGAAATAATCGGGTAGACAATTGTCAAATTTATAGGAAAGAGCTTTCGTGGCTTGTAGTTGGTTCACTCAGCATATCAACTGTCAAGAATGAACTGTCAGCGTACTGACTGACGTTTGATTAACTTTTTAAATTCCCTGTTATTCCAATGGAATTGTTTTCTAGGTCGCTTAAGTTATAATAGCCTAGATGCATAATCAAAGTACGCGCAACATTGCGAACTGAAGTTTTTTATAAAAAAAGAGCTTTGCCTCACTTTATGATTTTCTCTTGTTTTTCGCATACAATTTTCACATACACAAACGCCCAGACTCGAAGCAACTACCTGTAGATCGTACAAATATTTGCGTCATACGAGGATCGAACCCCATGACGCACAAGCCGATCGCTCACCCACTGCACTAATTAAGTAAACAAAAGCTGTGCGCTTATTTATCACTTGGACAAACAGTGAACGAAATTATCGTGATGAATATTTATGCTTGAAAGATTTTGTTGAAGATGTGACTCTCCCGCACTGGGCTAGTATGGTGAATTAATAGCCTGATCCCTCTCAAATGAGAGGAGACCTGTGCCTAGTGATGGGGTAGTGAAATTACTTGAGCAGGCTAGCAAATATTAATGACGTTTTTCGTAGAATTTACTAAGTGATCCACGGTCGAGCAGGTTAGTTTACATTCAGGTTTTAAAAAATATCGAATCTAGGTAATGGCTCGAATCGATTTTGTCGTTTGAGAGCGAAAAATCCTAAACAATGCATGCGTATATGAAATGAAATGATATTTTTATTTCTGTAAATAGACCTTTTAAAGACACTTTTACAAGTCATGTATCAGATATATTTTAGGAACTAGATGGCGTTGGTATTTCCTAACTGACGACCTCTGAGAAGAAATGACGAGACAAACTCAGAGAATCATGGTCTCTTTTGAAGTCCAAATATCTTTGTTTACAATATGTGAGCCTGACGATGTAGGTCAGTCTGAGATTTTGTTTTATTTTATTTTACAACATCCTCTTTGTCTACACACATATTAAACATTGAAACATCCGATGACTTAGATACAAATATTCATCACAGAAACATTTGACTTTACAAAAGTTTGGCCTTACCAAAGCAGCCTTAACACCGCTTTGCTAATCAGGTCGTCAATATTATGTTAAGCGTTGTCAATCATTGCGTTTGCCTAAGTCTTATCTAAGGTTGTGTCGCCCACCGTGCGCTCACTACACATCGACACCCGGCTCCACCTGGCGTTTTATTAGCATAACCGCTAACAACACCCCTTCAATCACTTTAGTTTGGTGACGTCCTGTTTCCGTTTATCAAAAAAAATACTAACACGTTTTTATTATGATAAGTCTTTTAGGTATTTTGAATATACTAAATTCCAAAATATGTACAAAACAATAAAATATCTAATATGGGTTATGTTATCAACTTTAGTTCCAGCCAGCGACCGCAATACGGCCCTTCAAAAAGCTAACCAGACACGCTAGCGCGGCGGTAAATCTATTGCAACATTTAATAATTCCCAGATACGGTCCCAAAAATGAATTATTACATCACAACCAATAGTTTCGTTCCCAATAAGTAGAACTGGTCTTTCAATGAGCAGCTCATAGACCATAGGGTGTGTGCTCAGAAATAAATCAACTATGTTTTGACCCCTGACCTGCCTGGTTTAGGGGATTACTGAGTAAGTTAGTCCCACGTTAACGACTCTACGATGACGGTACTTTTTTTTATAGCCATGGTTACATGGTTTTATGATTTACTATAGTGTTACAAACTATTGTTTTCGTGATTCGAATGGCGTATGCGCGTTTGTTAATTTTTGCATGAGGTTAGAATAATGTTCAAGGCTTTTTTCGTAACTAAATTAAATTGAGAATAAATTAATGTTGCTCTCTAGTGGGACTTTTGTCTTGTATAGAATGATAATCAAAGTTTGATGGTTTCAGCTGTGAGAAGAATTAAAGTCCATGTAATGAGGTAGTATTTTAAAATGATACGCCATATCAATGTGAAATGAAAACTGTATATGTATATAATATAATTGACGTACATAATGTATGATTACACACTATTTGATAGTTTACATATGAAACATATCTACTTACTTTCTTGAGCAGAGAAGTGATTAAATAATTATATGACATTCAAATAAATTTTTTTTTTACAGATTTCTTCGCAGTATCGGATCCTTACATCATACATGGGCAGTCTGAGGTATTATGTATCTTTATGTTATAATAACTAACAGCTCGCACTACATTTATATTAATTCCTGATTCTCCGATAAACGCAGATGTTCTGCGTAGATTGGATAGTGTAATTAATCAGTAGACATGGAACCTTATTTGTTTTATCATACGATAACATTTGCTTTTTCTTGTAATACTTTTTTATGTTTAACAATTGAGAAGACCAAAAAGTCGTATGCAGGGACCGTAGCGCGTGACATCCTGTAGTTTCTGCCTACCTCCATGGGAAAAAGGCGTGAGTGTATGTATGTATGTAAGACCAAAAACCTTTTTTGTTAATACCATTTAATTTACATAAATTATTTTTTTAATTTATGTCAATTAAAAAGTATAATATTGTACATACACTACATTGACCTTCATGCAGTTTTAATGATACTATAGTGTTTATAGCTTATGATATGTACATCACCGATAAAAGGTACCGGGAAAACAATCCCTTTACCGTCTAGGGAATTAAACAAACAGAGGACACTTTGTTTTCTTTACACAAAACTTGGAATATCACTCAGAGTAATATTTTATTGTTATACCCATGGGAAATGGGTTATATTTGAAGTTTCTTTGACATAATTTTAGATAACCGGTACTGATACATCTAAAATACTATTAAGGACCTTGCAAACACGTTTCGATTTATAAATAAAGGTAACCTTATATACTTGAATTCGCAGAATTGACAATTAATCTAGTGACCCCTGAACTGCAAGCAAAATATTTTCTCATCAACAATGGCAACAGAAATCAAGTTTCTTTCGCTAATTTCCCACTTCACTATGCCTCATTGTAATATCAAATTAAAAGTAAGGCAATGTACATATGTGCGAGCTCGGAACTCATGTTACCTTACCCTTAGTAACAAACTAGCTCCTCAAGTATCGAGCCCGTAAATTCCCATAACGACGATGCATTGTTGACGAAAATAAATCAACATTTACATGAAGTGAAAAAAAAACTAGTTTGGCGGACTCGGAAAAAAATAGAAGGGCGAAGAGCCATTGTCGTCTTCGCTCCGTTTTCGCACACGGAAGTTCCCGTTCGAAGAATACGCATTTTAAGATAACAATGCAACAATAGTGAATTGACAATAGGTTAGAACGAGAGCAGTTTCTTTGTGTGAGGAGCAGCTGATCTGCCGTGCTTATTACTGTAACTTAGAAATGCAAAGACGTAACGGTGATTCAATTTTTCCGTATTTCGGGTGCTCCAATTTTGGTTGAGTTATGCAATTGTGCACCCACCTTTAGTGCCATCTGCCCGTGTTTATTTATTTATAAATATTTTTAAGACATTTTTATGTTAATCGTATATTGTGAATTGACAGTATTACAATAGGTTTTTATCTGCTTCGCTTAACCTTTTTGACATTTAGTGTTTTATGAGAATGAGGAACATTTTTTTAATTGTATCTCTTGATTTTCCTTCGTCTTTCTAGGCTTTGGCCAATTCGTTTGGAGTTGATTTCAAGTTTTCCCAGATGCGACTGAATATCAATTTTAAAGGAAATGACTACCATTAGACCACGTTTCGATTACCATTAGACCTTATCCTAAAAAAAAAACTGGCTTTTACACTATCATTAACGATTTATATAGTAACAGTAGATAGTAGTATATTTTGATTATTACTTTGATTTACAGAAAATGAAGAAATCAGATACACAATAAAAAAAACATCCGCCAAATACTGAGCTGTTAAATTTAAGTACCATTTACCTCTTTATAATATTGAGTAAAAGCTACAAAATTGAACAAAGCGCCACAAGCCAAGTACTTTTGGACGTAAACGTCATTCGTCGCAATTTTAAATTTGGTGAAAAAAACGGATAAAATATCCAGTTAACCCGTTTACCGCGCGTGCCACTTATTATCAACACTAGGCATTACGCTAGACCATAAATAGTAACTAGTTTACTAATAATTGCAGCAACCGTTGGCAGATGCGGAGTAGCACGCGCCTAACCTTTAGGAAATGTCAAGTTTTTCATTACAATTAACTTTATTAACTAGAATAAGCTCGTTTAAGCTGATATAAAAATGTCTTAACAAGTGATAAATTGGTTTATTTTTGTGTGAAGCACCACAGAAATTCATTGCAACGGCTCCTTTATAAACGCAACGACTTTTAATGTACTAACCGATGTTTTTAAATGTGAAGCTATTTTTTATAGGATTGAACATTCTTGTGTATGTAAATTATGTACTTATTTTTCTTAGATTATAAAATTAGTTTTCGTCGAATTGCTATGTTCTACAATGAATTAATTGTCTAAATTGACTTGTTTAAGATAGTAAAACTGGTTATAGCTACTATATTTTTTTATAAAACTGCTTTTTACGGATTTTATCGCAGTATATTTTTTAATCCAGAGAATTAACAATAATGAACGGTAGCTGTTAGTAATTGTAACATCTAGGATAGCTAATACCTCAGTCTACCCGCAATCATGGATGCTGTTAAGGATCCGAAGCGTCTTGACTAAATATAATAATAATAATAATAGTAGTCGTATTTTAGTATTATACTATTATTTACGTAAGTTTAAGAAGTCAGTATACTAAACATTTGATGAAAATACATAAGAAGTTAAATATTTTTATACTTAAATTAACTAAATATTAAAAAAAATGTATAGGTAGTAAAGTAAAATTTCCAAGAGTAATGAATGTTGAGTTTTCAAAATATGATCGATTGCTGTGTGTATATCTTTTGAAAATATAATAAATGTAATTCCAAAAATCAAATTCGTAATTTACTTCTCACAATCTTTACGATGCGTTAGTCTGTTACCACAATAACAGTTTTACACTCAATAAATCTAATTTGCAAGAAATAAAAGTCACAAGACATGCCATTAGCGGCCGAAATATTCAAAATAAAGCATAAAAGATTTGTACTCTAATCTGTACTAACCCAATTATCACATTACATGCATACATTACTGAAAAGAATTCAAATATTATCATATCGATAGAATAATATTAATTCTTACAACTTTAACTATGCCGACTTTTTATCGACCTGCGACCTATCACGGCATTGTAAGGGTTAAAGTCGTTTGGAGTAAGTTTATTAGATGGAATATAAAGAGTGGTTAATCTCGTCTATCTTTTATAACGTTTATTGGTGGGGCGTTCTCTAAGATAAGTGCAACAAAAGAAATACGGCTCTATATAGATCATTTTTTTTGTGTATTTTTTTTTCTTGGATAAAAAATTCGTACCATCACCCCTCTTCTAATGTAAGGGTTGGTGATTATTTTTTTAAATGCTCTCTTCCGTGAATAAAAAACGTGGGTACGTCTTTTTAGATAAAGATAATTTAGTATGTGATTCTTTCAATGTATAGCTGTTTCATATAAAATATATTTAGGGATTGATTTAGTTTGAGTTGTTATGCAGTGAGGTGTAAAATTTTATAATGATTTTATCTGAAGCTATAATTTATTTGAAACCAGGGCTTTAGGAAACGATCGATTAAAAAAATTACATGTATTGAACTATTTTTTGAAGTTATACTTCTTTAGGCGCGTTATGAAAAAATGATGAGAGTGAAATTTTAAGATGCGCGCGCATCTGTGACACAAAATTAACAGTATGAAGCTGTCTGCTTAATGAATGATGATAGTGAAATTTTAAGATGCGCGCGCATCTGTGACACAAAATTAACAGTATGAAGCTGTCTGCTTAATGAATGATGAGAGTGAAATTTTAAGATGCGCGCGCATCTGTGACACAAAATTAACAGTATGAAGCTGTCTGCTTAACCGCTCATTAAGTCTCGAAAAAAAAGCTACTAACAAAATAGAAATTGAACCTCGATATTAGTCGCGCATGTTGGTACGCTCGTCACCTCTGATCACTGTTTTCATATTTATAATATTTATCAACATGTTTCTAGTTTATACATTCACAACACGTGTTTTAGTTTCATACAAGTGCGAATTATATATGTGCTAATAAATTATATTCAGTAGTGATTTAAATTGAATATTTTGATTGATATTACTTACTATTTGTGAATATTAGTGAAAAAAATTGTGCTTATATACTTTTTCAAGTGGTCCAATATAATTGAGGTTAACTATTTAATGATGCCAAGTATAACTTCTCACGCGCGTACATAAGTACACGCACCCATTAGTTTTTTTTAGTAAAGCACAATTTATAGATTCAATAAATTATATAATAAAAAATAAAAAAAAATAATTAAAAGTATATAAGTGGGCTATAGGCTTACTAACTCTCATTTTGAGAGGATAACTATGACCAGCAGTGGGCCAATAAAATACATTAATCATGAAAAAAATAACAAAAAAAAAGTGGTCAAAATGAAGTTATTTTTAACGCGAGAATTATTTATACTCTTTTTTATCGTATATTCCAAACACAGAGAATAAACACTATACATTTCATACAATAATCAGCTGTGTTTAATTAGCACTTCACAGGTAACGGGTGCGCCTGCGCAAAGGTCATCGTCGACGTTACATACCTACCGCTACTCGACGGTTATTGATCATTTTTTGTTCAATGAAGGCCGTATCCTAATTGTATGAATAATTAATTTAAGGCCAGTATATCCGAGCGTAGTAGGCATTTAGCGCTACCTCCCCCCGCGCGCAACAAATAGCGCGGAGGCGCAGTGCACATGAACTCCCTTGTCGGCCGTGCGAACATTTTGCGCCACAGTATAAAATATGTAACAGAAGTACAATGATTTTTGTGGTTTTCGTATATTTATTGCCACAATGTTTATAGCTCTTAGTTTAGTAGTGGACGTCTTTTGCCTGGTATAGTGGTGTTGAAATTACCATTTCAATATAAATATGAAATATGTGTATTGTAATTGTATAAGAGAAAAAAATACTAACGTAATAAATAAATAATTTACCTGTTAATGCGCGTTAAAAATGATAAATACGCACGTTTGCGCGTATTTATTATTTTTAAATAACTGTATATGTTACCGACAATCTATATAATCCGGTATTCTATACAATACCTAGGTAATGTATAGAATACCTAAAACGTGCAGGTAATGTATGAAATACTATTAATTTTATACTTTGTCTAGGTATTCTATACAATACCGAATGTGCAGCCGGTAATGTACTTATAGCCAGAATAATTTTTAGTTTCACGTTAATTTTAGTGTGATTATTCATTTTATTGTGAATTCCGTTTTGGTAATTCGCAAGTGGTAAGTAATAGGTCTGTGATATAACAATAAATTCTCCACTCAAAAGACATAAAACTTATTTATTCTAATATGGTGAAAACGCTTACTTAAAAACATAAAGCAAAATGCATAGACACATGCTAGTTTTATGCTGCGCTAAGATAGTTCAACGAAGCCCCGCTTCAGGGGATCCTATTTCTGGTTGGTTTAAAAAAAATGCCACGAAGACTAACCTAACCTATCCATGTGGCGACCTCTGTGATCTAGTGGTTCGTGTACCAGACTGCTGGTTACGAGGTCATGGGTTCGATTCCAACGGTACACAAATATTTATGTGATGAATATAAGTGTTTGTGTTCGTCTGGGTGTTTCCTATGAGTATATATTTACAAAAGTATATAAGTATTATATCCATTCTCTAGTACCCATAGTACAAGCTCTGCTTAGTTTGGGACTAGATGGTGCTGTGTCAAATGTCGCAGTGTTTATTATTTTATTATTTACTATCCGAGTCGGGGTGTTAACCATAATTACGTTTTTCATATACCTAAACGTTATGAACGATAATAAAATGAAATAAGACCAAATGAGTTTATACGTTATGAGACGCACCCATTCGCAGGAGGTCACAGTATTTTACACATTGCCGGTGCAACAATAGGTACTCTATACAATCCCTAGGAATTATACACATTACCTAGGTAAAGTATGTAATGGGTAATAACATTTATGCAGTGTATCTATGAATCTATTTTCCTTTTTTATTTTGTCTGTATGTAGGTACAAGAATCAAATAAATAAACAAATAAAATAAACATTCAGAATATTTCATACATTGCCCAGGTATTGTATAGAATACCTGAATTATACAGACTACCGGTAATATATACACTGATACTATCAATCAAGAAGTCCAATAGCACAGTATATATCTACATACATATATAGTGCCGATAGTGGTTTGGTTAAATCTCAACTATCGACTGTCTATTCATAGACTGTCGATATGCAACTAATCTGTTTGTAGTGTATACTGTTGTACTTCTGCGTAATTTTTTATTACTCCTAATTTTATTGCCCATTTTTTAATTTAAACCACTATAATTTATGCTTCATAACTTATAATAATATTTACAAAAACTAAAAGAATATTTACACTAATTTTAAAAACTAACATAAATAAGAATAATATTTCGATCAACGAATGTTACGATAGCGGGGAGGTAGCGAGTAGGCAAAAGCGACACAGGTCCGACGTCGGTGACGCCTGGCTGGCTACTGAGTAGTACTGAGAGGGTGCGCAGGCCGCGTATTGTTTAAAATAATATTTTTTAAAAAATTAATAGTTTTCCAAAAAAAGTAACCATAGAATTTTCTTTGGAATATCTTTGTCTATTTTTTTACATGTTATTTGGGATAAAAAGTTTAATATGTATCGAGTAATACTCAAAAAACCATTTAAATTATACTGTTTTCGCATTTTTTTTTGATCGGATGAAATTATAAATATCGTGTTTTGAACCATAGAATAATCAAGAACCATTATTGAACTATAACATATTTTTTTATCCGATCAAAATAAACAATATTTGAGTGTTTATTGTTGAATCAAAAATAGGTTGATTTCGGATATCCTAGCCTTAAGTGTTGAAAGGTTCTAGGTACACATACTTACATATTCATTTTTGTAGGATGCCCGACTGGGGAAGTACCTCCGCCTTACAGAAGACCGCAGTGAATCAACAATAGTTGTCTTTCTGCGAGTGAGTAAGGTCACCAGAGCTCATTGGGGGAATGACTATTCTGACGGCATGGGAATTCCGTTTGCTGTCAGTTCAGTAACTCCTTATTTTAAGAAACCTGAACGGTTTCTAAGCGGTTTGGCAACGCATTTGCAAGCCTCTGGTGTTGCAAATGTCCATGGGCGGCGGTCATCACTTACCATCAGGTGAGCCGCCTGCTCGTTTGCCCCCTTAACACCATAAAAAAAATACATAATGATTTATCAGTGTAGGTACCTAGCTACATTTTTATTGTATCGTATATCGGAATATCATAAATAAATGTAAGTAAAAGTATATCGTGAAATAACATAACATACCATAACGCTATCGTCCCCGAAAGGTTAGGCAGATGTAAGGCAAACGTGAGTGTACATTAGTACACCCACGTTTTGCCGGTATGTTTTAAGTGCCATGTAATAGGGAGCTTACTGCCACTAACCGGGCAAGAATCCAAACTTCGAGCTGCTACTGAGAATTTCATAGAAAAACCCAAATGTGTAATGAGTAATAGGTTATTTTAATAAAAAGGTTTTATTTGTTACAGCATCCCACGGTATTAATATCTTCAATCTTGTTATACCCAATTCCGTGGGAATTGCACTGTTCTGCAACTGTTTCTTGCTTGGTTGAACTGACCTGCCAAATGTCAAGTTCATTGACATACTCGTAAGTGTTTGTGTTCGTCTGGGTGTTTCCTATTTATTATTAGTATATATTTACAAAAAAAAAGTATATAAGTATTATATCCATTGTCTAGTACCCATTGTACAAGCTCTGCTTAGTTTGGGACTAGATGGTGCTGTGTGAAATGTCACAGAAAATTTATTTATTTGTTTATTTATTGACATTTTAGTTCGTTTTGTTAATTTCAGAATCGAATGGTTTACCTAGTTCTTTATCATGATTTCCAGGGATGTTAATTAGAACCTTTATTGATTTCAAAAGAACATACATACATATATAATAGTTAGGGTAGGCCAGTATGTGTACGTCTTACGTGATTTTACGTGCCATTTTGTATTAATTCGAGTTATAAACACGACTGCACTGACTGTATATAGTCTGTTTCATTTTAAGATTCGTATTTTTTATGTATTTTTGTATGTATGTTCTTTGAGTGTTTTTTTAAAGAAACTTTCCATGATAACTTTTCAAAGATAGTCCAAATCCTTTTTAACTACTTGTTGATATCAATAAATAAAGCAGAATGTTTTATGAAATTTCTTTTCTTTTTTTAATTTTCAGTTACAAAAACATTTTAAATATTAAACAAAATATAACATAAATATATATATAGTTCATTCAACCTCCAACTACTGTTGTTCTATTTCAAAATCAAATTAACGAGGTAACACCTTTCCAAAAAAATAAAATCATAATTAAAATATCCAATTATAAAATCGCGTATGCATTTATTCGTCCGATCGTATTTTGTTAACCCTTTGTCACCGAGTGGGGTGTGGGCGAGTGAGCCCTGCTGGGCCCAGCAGGGCCGCGGGGCCCACTCTCTAGCCGGACAAAGCGAACTACTGGCAGACAATGTCAACCGACGTGTAATGAACACGTATTCAGTTATTTTGTTAAATTTTTGACACGTGTATATGCGTGTATTGTGTTTGTTTTCTCGCCTGAGGCGTCAATACAGGGTTAACATTTTAGCGTTTATTCGAATTCATTTTTGTATATCATTAATGATTCATCATCGGACTTACATTTATTAATTTACGAGTTATAATATTTGAAGTGTTAGATTTCTTTTTTTTTATGGAAATAAGGGGGCAAACGGGCAGGAGGCTCACCTGATGGTAAGTGATTACCGCCGCCCATGGACATCTGCAACACCAGGGGACGTGCAAATGCGTTGCCAGCCTTTGAAATTTTTTATCATAAAGATACGTATATTCACTTTCACGATAAAATGAATCTATTAAACATTCATTCATCTTCATCATTATCGGCCTATCTCCATACAACATTTCAACGAAATCAGTTCAGCGGATAAAGCGTGAAGGAAGAGGTATGTACAGAGAGACACACTTTCATTCCCAGGTCGAGCAAATTGTTATTGGGTTTTTCTATGAAGTTCTCAGTTTCGCAGCTCGACGTTTGGATTTGTGCCCGGTTAACGGCAATAGGCTCGCCCCCTGTTACATGGGACCTAAAACATACCGGCGAAATGTGGGTGTACATTAGTACACCTCTGCCTAACCCTTCCCGGACGACAGGCATGATGGTATGTTATGTTATTAAATAAGCAATAAAATTAATTATTTTGATATTAACCATTTCATACGACTATAACTCTGAGTTCTGACCCAACGTTATTGTACAGAAGCCGTATTATAGCTCTTACAACCCAAGGGGAGAAAACTAAGTTATAGCTCGTAAAACCCGGTTAACAGCGTGGGCTGGATCCGATTGACAGCTCATTATTTACTGTAAGTGGACTTTATAGCTTGCTTCCATTTTCATTTAATTCTAATTTAATATAAAGACACATATGTACCTACAAATCACTTAATTTGGCATGTATCCTTTTAAGATGAGCAGAAATGTACAGTAGATATTGGTAACTTTTAGTGTAATCCTCGTGATGCTTTTTTTTAATGAAATGAAAAATGAAATGAATCAAGCTTTATGCCTGATGGTATGTAATTGCCGCAGCCTATGAACGAAAAACTAGAGGCGTCGCTTGCACGTTGTCGGACATGTAAAAACAGTTTTAGTTCAATTTTTTATAAAGTTAAACTATGCCGATGTCAACAATTCTGCCAATGTCAAAGCATGGAAAAGAATGAAAAAAAAGTACAACATAATATTTTATAGTTGACATTAGTAAATAAACAGAACTAACAAACGTAAAAACAAATAATTATAAAACTTAAATCAAATAAATACAAAAAACAGTATATCAATACAAAAAATAGGTTTCTTAAGAAAAGGGAATGCCACACTGACAGAAAACGGAATGCTGTCAGAATATTCACTCCCCTAACGAGCTCTGTCTGGATGTAACAATTATTTTACTCGACCTGGAAATCTTTATTTCTTCGATAATTCAAGGTTTTTGAACAACAAACAGTTATTATCATTAATTTCTGGTTACGGCCCCACGACACCGGTTTTCTCTCATTGAAGTGGGATTTGGCTATAGTTCACAACGCCATGCACCATGGCGAAAATCTCTAAGGTATGCATGTTACTATCAGTTATTTTAACACAAATAAATAGGTACCAACCCTAAATTACCAAAGGGTACAATCTTACCAAAGTCTATTATATCTTATTTTGTATTCAAATATTTTATTAGATAATAGTGGATAAACTTGGGACTATCGAACGGATCAAACACAACTGTTTAGGAACATCTGTTAACCGATAGATAATCTAATTTGTACAAATCGTTCGTAAACCAATAAAAATAAACTTTTACGTTAGACCCGTCAGAGGTGCGGAAATGATAGACAAAAAAAAGGTTTAAATTTTAAACTGTAACAGTTGTTTATGAGTAATAATATTGTTATTGTAATTTTGTCGGTTTAAATTCGATGGTTATTATGATTTATATTCAGTTATTATTGTGTTAGAAACTAGTTTTAAGTTATTGAGGTTAAAAGTGCACTCCGAATACTTACTCTATAGAGAATATTCGATAATTGATGACGTTCGGAATTAATACAATAAACACATACCTACAGCTTTGAGAGCCTAGTTGACAATGGTCTCGAGTTCAATCTTAAGGCGTACCACTGACTTTTAGATACGTGCGTATTTGTCATATGCTCAAACGGTGACAGAAAAGATCGGGAAAAACCTACATACCTGAGAGATTTCTTCGATGGCATTTGAAGTCTGCCAACTCACACTAAGCTAGCTTGGCAGACCATAATAAAGCATTATCTTTCTAAAATGAGAGAAGACCCGTGCCCAGCAGTGGGACAATAATTGTGTTGATGAAAGACGTACACGCTAAAGGTTTAAATGAAGGATCGCTACCTAAGTATACCTACGTAGAAGCATTGCAACTTTTTTTACTGGACAACCAACTATATAACAAACCAACTACAGTGGCATTGGGGTTGTCAAAACTACTCAAATCATTTATTTATTAAAACGCTCGGCCCAGCCAGCGTTGCGCCCGCTGTCGTCAATGCCGCCAAAAGTTGATGTCTTGCAGTTCTAGACATTTTGTAATTTAAAATGATGCAGCGCTTATAAGATGTAGAGCGCAGAAATGCATATTTATAAATGACGTGGTTACACGTGTTCACTAGACATTTATTTTGTCGTTATATGACGTCAATAGTTCGAACGTGTTAAATTATGTCGTAACCGAATCTAGCCCAATATGCAGCATCATTTCTCTTTCCACAGCCTCAATACAAAATGAAAGCATGAAGCATGTAACTTAATATAATTCTCTATGAACAACCACGCGTAAAATTTGGCACCGCATTGTTGAATTCGACACGCACTTAATAAAGCATTCATAAACACAATCATCTGTCAACTGCAATACCCAGGAGACCGCAATCAATAGATACTGTTTGCAAAAATCAATCGACAAATCCTAAAATAAATATCAGTCTTATCATCTCGGGTTAAGGTTGAAAATAAATTCTATATTACACAAATAGAGGTTAGTTTCGAAAAGTGCCCACTCATTATATTTAATAGCCCGTGTGGGTCACTTTAAGCCCATGAAAACATTCAAGTGTTAAAGCCTTTTTGTGATACCAGTAAGGGTTAATAGATAGCTTTGCAGTTTTCCGTAAAAGTTCTGCGATAGCATTAGGGTTGGTAAAAAAGACAACAAAATCTTAATGAACACTATATTTCACAAAAACCATTTACTTCATTGTACAATATAAAGTCGGTTATTGCAAACATTGTAAAAGAAGCCAATTATTTTGGAATATACATTTTATTCAAAAGAGTATTTATGGAGCTTTTCGATAAGATCCACTTTAAAACTACTAGCCAATTAGTTTCGGCAATTCAAAGGTATCTTTACCTACTATTGGTACCTCTCATTGAAATAAAACACTTGAGTTTGAATTCAGAGAATAAGTACCTATAATTGAAAAGGAATGGGTATAACATGGAAAATAATAATTACCATTACAAGTTAATTTTATATACCTACTTACTTTGAAAGTAAACATCATTATATCGTATTTAAATCTTGTCGGTTGGAGCGAATATGGCTACCGGTGGGTACTGGTAACCAGCACGCATCAGCCCATTTACTTTCCAACCGTTGAGCAAGGACTGAGTCATAATTCTTCAGGTAGGTAAGCAGGTCTTTGTGGGTTAGTAGACCCCATATCAGGCCAAGAAATCTTGCTTCACGCGTGCAGGTCTACTCTAGATGTTTATCTTTGCCCGTTTTTAGTAAAAAGAAAATATTAATAATCAATAATTAATTTATTGCATGGTAACCTAGTGGTATGACCGGTGGACTAAGAAATCAATCGATCGATCTCAAGGCCAAGGCCAAGGACCAATAATTTTCTCAAAACGGTGAAGGAAGATATCTTGAGGAAAACTGAATGCGTGAGAGATTTTCTCGATGGCATGTGAAGTCCACTAGGCTAGGCGATGGCCTAATCTCTCTCAAATCAGAAGAGACAAGTGCCCAGCAGTGGGACAGTAATTGGTTTAATGATGAAATTTATTGCACATGATAATATCATAGCACATTCTAAAGCAGTTAGTGTAGGGTCAATGCTGGTTGGTGGACTACTCTCACGGTCGCCCTCTGCTTTAAATATCTATATCAAACAACACCACCAATAATTTACCAGAATTACCGAAAAAACCCATAACTTGGTACACTAGAGGAATAATTTCGATGCAGTGCACCAAATTAGTTGTTTTCTCACGTTTGTTCCTTAATTGGGTAGCCACCTGCGCCCGCGCACCCGTGACGTCATCGACACGTCACTGTGAGTGGTGTTACGTTGATAACAGAGTGTTGTCATATTTTATGTAATAAGGGTGAACAGAATATTGTGGTGTCAATATATATTGTCAGGCAGTGTAACCGACTTCTTTTTGGTCTTCATTATTTTTAATTTGAATACCTGACTTCAAATAAAAATCCTCTAAAGCCTTAGCTTAAAGGACCTTTTTCTTCTACACGACAGAATGATTGAAAATATAGGTCCTAACATTCTGATAGTACTAAACGTTGAGTGCCTTTAAGCAAGCGTCATATTTATTTTGAAAGTTGGACCTGAGTCATAGATGTTCCTATCATTATCATCATATCATCAGCAGCCCATATTCGTCCACTGCATGAGATTTTCCTATACTTACTATATATTACATTGGGAAATTGTTATTTTAGTGCTTGCATTAAAAATACTGTTATATTTTTTATTTATGAAGCCTATCAAAAAAGTGACGTTGTCATTATTGATGACAGCTGTCAAACCTATCAAGCTATTATTTACAAACTATTGTATCCTCACTGCTTAGATTGGAACTAGATGGCGCTGTATGGTAAACACGTTCGGATTTATCTATTTATTAGTGTCTGTTAAAAAACATAACGTAGTCGCCATATTGTGGCCGACAGGTGTCCAAATGTAAATCAAGTGAGATTGTAATCTATTATAATTAAATTTATCGCGGATAGGTCACGATATGTACCGAAAACCTGTTAAATGCAAACGGTGTGTGTTGAGGGGTTACGTGGTACAAAAATAGGAAAATTTTTGATAGTTGAAACGTGCATAGAGTCGTTAAGCTCAATCTCAAAATTTTGATTTATTAAAGTAAACCAAATCTAATTGGCTCTTTTCGAACTTCGTCAGTAGAAATAGTACCAGAAAATGCCCGCTTCTCCAATTCCTATTGTTTTTGCTGGGAAGAAGAATCGGTTTAACAAAGTTTCTAGCTACATAATATACTTTTGTTTATTATAAATAAACGATTCCATATAGTATTTAGTTCATAGCTTCGTAAATAGTGGTAGAAGTACTCTATTGCAGATGCACGTGTTAACATGGACAAATCAACTCAAAGCTGTTATGGCGTTAAGAAGCTACTTCAAACGTTTATCTTCATTATTGGGTTCACGTATTGTAAAGAAAATGTCTGGACCTTTAAAAAAAAAATGATTTCCTGAGTTTGCTTCGGCATTTTGTGTGACTATTAGATCAATATAATATCAATACTGCCGTTGTACCGTTGTCGTCTAGATCTTGATAATTCTATCAAACACTGATACCAATCGGACAATTCCTGCATCACTAAATACTCCACAAAGGACAACCTAATATTTATAATTATTGACAACTGTAAATTAACAAGGCAACACAATAACATATTGAATGCTGGCAACACTTGCGGGAGAAGCATTAGGACCTTTACAGTTACACCTGTCTGCAGCCGTATAATTACGAATGCGTAAAATATACAGACTACAGTATAAATATTAGTGAAGTAAGTGTGAAGGAGTGACTCTCAAATATTGTTTGGAACAAGAATTTGAGACGAGAAGAACTTTGAGTTATTCATTAAGTCTATAAATTACGTTCTTTGCGTGGTTGTAGGAAGTGTCTCAATAAGGAATATAATAAACCGCGCATCAAAAATACTGATTGAGCGACAAAATTACTGATTGAGCAGCAAAATACAGATATCGGTTAGGTAAGGATAGAACTGTGACCACACAACGCCAGAACCAAATCTGAATACCAAGAAAGTGTATATAAGTAATAACAATACTTTTAATGAACATATTTTGGTGCACATTCAGTATATTTGGTGGAACACAGGCAAAATTAGGTAAATGAAATGGGAATAAATTGAAGTACTTTTAAATACCATCCTTTCAATAATACCCCAGCAGTAGTTGCGGATAGTCGATCATGTGATTTACGGGGGTATTCGTGGTTGGTGACTCTTGACTTCTTTATACTGGATTCCCACTTTTTCCTTCACTTGATCAACAAAATTTCGTCAAGGTCTTCCCCTTCCTCTCTTTCCTTTACGTAACACTATTGGGCTAAAAATACTATATTTAAAGGCACACCTAACAAAACTGAACACTTTGAGAACCACGTTGTTATTGAACAGCAGGTGCGTAACTTGCGCACGAGTCGATCTCTTGACGTTATAAATACTTTAACGTCGTTCCTACTAATTTGTTTCACTGACAAGCTGTTTTATTTTACTGAACTTGACAGCCGTGAGGAATAATACGCTTTTGTTTTGTGTTCACTACGAAGTTTCTACAAAAAAGTATTACTTTCGGAATTGTTTGGCATGTGATTGCTTTTCATGGTTTTGGGTTAATTTGAAATCAATAATATGAAAGGGTTGCCTATTATATTTACGCGTCGTTATCAATATTATTGATTAATGAAACAACCTGTTACGTCTTGCTGCTCATAATACGCATAATGCTATGCTAAGTATAATTTATAAAACAGATTATCTTATACAGGTTATATGGGTAATAATTATATAATACTAATTATTAAGTATTTAAATTCTAAGGCTTTAGTCTAAGTCTAAAGCATATTATGGATAGAATGAAACGTTGAGTGTGTTTTTAATTTTAAACAGCTATAATTTAAGTCAAATATATTTTATGGGGACCCTATAGATCTGTTTTTTTTATCTGCACTCGCTATTTTCAATTATACTTTTTTCAAAATTCGTATCTGCAATGCATTTTTTCAATCTGTAATTTGACTAGATGTCATATGAAAACAATAGGCAACGACATTACATCAAAATGCCTCTCAAGTCAAGATGAATTCTTTTGTCACCATCCCAGGCTCTCTCAATATATCATCACTGTTTATTTCCAAAAATATAAACCGTAGAGAAATAGGCACTATTTTATATTATTTATAGACAATTTTTTAATAAAAAAACGTGAAAAGTTTAGCTTTTTTAAATCGCGTCATGGCAGATTCAAGTAAATCCAATTCGCCACGGTACTATTGTCATTTTGAAATAATTTATGTTTACTTTTTTATCATATTTCTTGTTATTTTAGGATACGGTTGGCTCTTCAGAAAGTGTGTTTAAACAAGCAAACGTGTGATGGAATTCGAATTTTGACATAAAATCCATTCAGTTTTTTTTAAGAACATACCAACGACCAACGTTGTGGGAAAAATGTCTATACTATTATAATAAATGCGTATACGTCTTCACGCTGCCGCTAAGCGAATTTTCATAGATAATAAATAAATAAATAAATATATTATTTTTGGTATGTAGATAGTTTGAGTACATGGGAGCATAGGAACTATCCTATTCAAGCGATAACCAAGGTTGCTTATACAATCTTCAAGAGGCTTAAAAAAAGACAGTAATTTTTTTTTAAATATTTTTTTTACCAATTTACTTTACTATTCTACATAGACCAAATCCCAGATGAAAATTACTTTTCTGTAAGTTTCAGGCAATGGTAACTCATGTTATTCTGCCACTCTTTTCATTTATATTATATCTACTATTTTTATCCACAACGGCATTTTAAAGGCTGTTCGTAGTCATATAAGGATGTTATTATATCTAACAGAGACTTTCTTAACCTTCTTTTATAGAAAGTGATAACAAACGCTATATTCAATTATCTTTTAATTCAAATTTAGCCTTCAGTTTATAAGAAGCATGAGTTTGTAGATAAAACTCTTTCATTATCGTGCTTAAAAAGTTTTTATGCCTACATTCCGCAAGATACTTTTAAAGATAGTTTTTTTTTTAATTTTTATTTCAAATTTGACAGTTATAATATGATGATAAATAAGCATCCCTTTCTTATTTCACAAGAGGATACGGAACAGCATAATTAATAATCATACACTGTCAGATCAATGAGAGTTTCAAACTTGGTTTTAAAAATCTGTTAATCCAGTAAATATTAAAGAGAAAATGGCGTATAAGTGCGAAATTCACGACTGCGCGGTGAATCATTTAATTACATCAAACGGGAACAAACTCACTGACCAACATACTGCTACCGCTATTCACACAGAGTAACGGAGTGACTCTATCGCTTTAGTAGGCTGTAATTTCCTATTTAATGTTAATTTGTAATGAGTATGACATTTTTCACGCTACTAACCTCCATTAAAAAATAATATAATTCATTTCTGATATTTAACAGAAAGTAACTTTGTCTGCATGTTTGTTACGTTTTAACGCTTAAACTGCTGAACCAATTTCGATGTAGATTAGACATGAGAAAGGTCTTAAGAATATTTGCGGCAATATATAGCCAATCTACATGTATGCTATTCTTTAAATTAGACGAATTTAGGCAAAACTTTGTAATGTACATTAGTAAAAGGATTAATGATACCCATGTATAGTGATGTAACCATGGGTAAGCCATGGCTATGGCAAGTCATAAGTATACATTGGAACTCGAATCCAAGCTATTTGCTCCCTTTTTTGGTTTAGAAAATGAAAATGATACTAATAACAAAATATACTTTTGCATAAATTATTGCCAAATTATTTTCTCGGGCGTCTGCTAAGCGCCGAGTGTTCCACTACAGCCTAACCCGCTTTTAATGATATCTTGGTATGATCATTTATTGCCCCATAACGCTATCGAAGTTCCCACCCAAACAAGGAAGCCCATTCAAGGAGTATTAATGGCATTTTTATCAATGGCCCTTATCAACGACCCAGCTATCAACAGACCGCAAAGATAACGCGGGAAAAACAATGCACCCGTCGAAGAAAAAACTTTTAACATCTTCGCGACCGTTCCACCTTCAATAAAATATCCCTACCTCGCTCAGCCATACCAAGAAAATGCATGTTAGAAAGAGATAGATATATCGCATCTAATGTCACACCGTCGTCCCCAGGTAAAGTTTGAATTCTATTTATTCGAACGCGAGCTTTGCGCGCGAATGCACGCAGTTGCGCGAGAGCTTTTCTATATTTAAAAATTTTCGGCGGTTTCATTCGAAAATGGAATCATTTATGGATTGTGTTATTATTTTATTTTGAATTTGTTCTTTTTTAAATTTAATCTGAACTGTGTGTTTGAAGGAGTTTTTAAGTGATTTAGTGAAATGACAGTTGGTAATTTTTTTGTCCACGGACCATCTTATTGTGCAATAGGGATTGCTTTTTTGTACCGGAGCTAAGGATACGGTGAGTCGGGTTCCTATTCAATATGAAATTCAAGTTGCAACTGTTGCCTTTATATAATAAATTTATGTATCATTTAAATTTCTCACATGGTGTGAGAGACGCCTGAAAGTTTCTAACATTTTATCATTTAGCAAAATATTTCTGCACTTGTGTTTATGTGCGAATATGTTAGTATTAGCTTTATTAATATAATTCTCATGAACTCAAACCACATTATTACTATATTCAGATATGATTCATTCTAAAATTTTACTAAATAGGTGCCTAAGTACCGACCTATTCGACCTCTTTAATTAAAACTTGCGCGCGCCAAATCTTTACTGCGAATAGGCGATTGCATTTTTTTTCTAAATTATAATTTTTCTCCTTCCAAATGGATTAAAACATAATACAAGTTATTAGGTATGTATTTGTTTATTAAAAGATCTACATTTACCAAGGTTATAGGAACAAGACGTAATGACGGTTTCCGAAACGATACAGATTATTTAATACAATTAAGGACTCTAATTGTATTTAATAAAGTGCTTATACGAGTAACCAACGTTAATGCGTTAAGGACTAATATGGAATGATTAACGCTTGTACTAAATCTAGACTAGTTAAATACCTTAAACAGAGCACATGGTAGGTTTATTTCGGGCACTAAGACTTAATGATATTGATTTTTCTAACAATAATAATATTTATTTATAATTATATAACTTTTTGCGGTTTTTATGCGTCGATGACATTATTTATTGATATTATTTAATATAGGTGTTTTGAGTATCTGTATCTATCTATCTATCTATCTATCCAGCCGGTGACACCCACTGCTGAGTAAAGGCCTCTTCTCTATAACGCCACTGTTGCCGATCTTGTGCAAGTCGCACACACATTATTTATTGATATTATTTAATATAGGTGTTTTGAGTATCTGTATAGTTGAAATTAAATAATATTTATATACTAGCTGACCCAGAAAACGTTGTTTTGCAACCCCTATAGGGTTGGTGGTAGAAGAGTAATATTTAGGGTTATAAGTATCTTTTAATGCCAAATTATAAAAAAACACAAAAAAATGTTTCGTCAAAAAAATTAAAAATATGTCTGGTGTCCTTATCACTAAAGGGTGTAAAAAATAGCCTACGACCGATTGTCAGACCTACCAAATATACATACAAATTTTCACAATATCCGTCTAGCCGTTTCGGAGGAGTTCAGCGACAAACACTGTGACACGAGATTTTTATATATAAGAAGTAGCAATCAAATCTGTAATAATTAGGTTTCAATGTCTAATATTTCCGTAAGTCACCTATTTAAGAAAGGTTATGCATGATACAGGTACTTACTTAAACTTAGACGACCCTGTTAGTCCAGCGGTAGTTAACACTGCCTTCTGTGCTATGGGTCCCGAGTTCGAATCCCGGTAGGGACAAATGTTTGTTTGATAAGCATGAATATTTGTATCCGAGTCATGGATGTATCTATCTATAATATGTATGTATTTACAAAAAAAAAGTATATATGTAGTATATCATCTAGCTAGTATCCGTAACACAAGCCTCGTTGCTTAGCATGGAACTAGATAGCGCTGTGTGCCATAATGTCCAGGAATAATGTCGAGAAATATATAAATTAACTTACTTAAACTCGAAATATAGCGTTCATATGTACATAGTACTTAAATAAGTGGTCATTATATGTATTTAGTTCCAACATGAAACACGCTAAGAGCATTGCATTTAGATTAACCTCATAACCACGTTAAGATTGAAGAGACGAAACGAATAACGCTTTTTTTTGTCTAAACTAAAAGTCTTAAAATAGACAGACAGTATATTTTTAAAGCACTGTGAAAACTATTTATAGATACGTTCAATACAATGGATTTTGTCTATGGTAAAATATGAAACTGTAAATATAAACGACATATATTCAAAGAAATCTTAAGTCCGATTTTGACAAAGACTAAATAATAAATTATTCGGTGTTAAACAAGTTTCTATTACCCGGTTTCATAACATAAACTTAACTGTGGTTAACAATTATTTTATTTGGTTAATGATCCTGTGGTTCTAGTGTTGACTAAACCTGCGATAAATATTGCCAAACACTTTAACGGCTTGTTTTGTTTTTACTCCGAATAAGTTTCAGTATACATAATCATCATCATCAACCCATTAATGTCCCACTGCTGGGCACGGGTCTCCTCTCAATTGAGAGGGATTAGGCTATAAGTCCACCACGCTACTGCCTAGCCTACTGCGGGTAATGCCGAACATAAAATGTTTATAACATAGTTCCATCTTTTAATTTTTCTATATACACACATAAATAATCTCACGCTTTTTCCCGTGGATTAGGCAGAAACTACAGAACGCCACTGGATTTTCTTGTAATTTATCTGGTCATAAAGAAATTTGAGAATAAAATCTCATATTTGTTAATCGAAAAAAAGAGTCAGTTTGAGTAATAATAATAATAATAATTTATGTTTCTATAAAGTATCTAAAAGGATGTTTCAGCAAGACTCGCTCATAATATACTAAATGCATGCATCTGTTGGTAGGCCCGAATCTTGCAATTTATTTCTTCCCTTAAGTTTGGGGGACGTGGTGTATCAGTTTCATTATTGCTAGTCATTTTTGAAGTCTTATAACAACAGTATGTAGGTACACAGCACAAGAAAAATGTCAAAGAACTGTGTTATGAAAATTATGTATAATATTTCCTTAGCTAGTTAATAATTATATCGAAGTATGAACTAACTACAATTTAAGGGTCATAATTTGCAGGAGTACGAGGTATAAATATTACCTGATACTAAAGCAAAAATAATCTCACGTTACCCGTGTTCATGGATGCTGTAAAGAATCCAAAACGTCGGAATAAATAATATCAATCAATATACTGGGATAAAATCCATATAAAGTTATATGTCAACAATGAGTCAATGACTGCTGCTAAAAGAATTGGCTGTATGCGTAGAGTTCCTCTGCCTTTTTTAATTCAAAATTAAAAAACTGCTTCACATACCTCAAGTGCAAATCATGTAAGTATGTAGGTACTATGTTACCACATTTAAATATACCTATTCAAATTAATTTATTCTTTCGGTACAACGTCCCCCTTTTGTACCCCATGATCTACATGATATAAATATTGATCAGCAAACATTTTTCTGTTGACATAATGAATGTGCATTAATAAGTAACATACATTATTACATATGGCAATTCGTTATACAAGAAAACGACATTTTAGTGTAGTTATTGTCTGTTTCACTAGTGATGTGGGGTGGACTAGTTTTTATTCGTAAAATTTGAGTAAGGTTAGCATCACAAGCTTAATTAAATTATTGAAATGACATTACTGATCTCATCGTATTTACTAATAACTTTCTTATTAAGCCAGTTTCGCACTAAGCGCTTCGCTTCGTCGTTTCTTATCCACACAGCGAAGAAAAAAGCGAAAGCGAAGCTAAAATCAGGTGCCTGAGACTGTATTTCCTGAGGAGTACAATTTGGGGGTGTTCAAGAGACGAGTGAATGGTTAGCTTGCTACATATGAGATCATATCGTCACTTCCACCATCAGTGGAGAATGTGATCGAGCGCTTACCTATTTCATTTAATAAAAACAGGAGTAGTGCAGTGAGTATTTAGCGGCATGTTCTATGTTATCGTTGCTACATGCAACGGGAAAGAAAAAAAAATAGGAAAGAAAATGAGGATACTGGTATTAACCAGGTACAAATATGAAGTCCGAACTACTCCTGAGAATCACATAGAAAACTCATTAAAACATTTCTCTAACTGGGAACCGAATCTCAGGAAAAATTACGTTCGGAAATATTAATTGACCTGCTGACCGTATCAATTCCATAAATTGCGATTCCAAGTTCAAAAAGTTAAGGGCTCTCATACACTTAACCGCGCCACAATAAAACAAAAGATCATAACAAGCACTTCTCAAGCACTATGCAGGGTCAGTTATTCTCTTAATTACCGGTAAAGAGAGAAGGGAACATACCTCGCTTCCTTGCTGAAAAGAGAGGGAGGAATAAATAGATTATAATAAAGCACCCTTGCGATTCAACGGAGCGTACGCGCGGATTTTTTGCACGAGTTCAAACCTCTTTGGAGTTTTTTTTTTTCAATATTAAGTCTGTGAGAACTCGGCTTTTACAGTCTAGTGCGTTCGTTCCGTAATGGATAACCATCACGTTATCATTTTATGGGAATTCTTGTTTTTTAAAACCTTATTAATTTAGAGAATTAATTGAAATCGTTATTTCATATTTTGTGGCGGAAACAAGGCGATTGATTTATATTTGGAATGGTTTCAACGGCTTTTTCAAAGGTCGAATAGACTCGCCATTTTGCAATCAACGGTTGGTAAATTACAGCCCATAAATAATTATAAGACACTTAATATTTGGTATATATTATGTAATCATTTAGAATATTAAATGTTATTGTCTTAGCTTCAACTATTTTCAATGTCTGCAGATAAAATGTATTTTTTGAACATCAACCGAATAAAGAAGGATGTTTTCAATTCGGAGCATTACGTTTAATGGAATAGTTCAATGAGGAGAATATTTTTTTTATTGAGATAGCTAGGTTTGAAACGAAATTAAAAATCAACATTCAATTTTAATGTTGGCACAAATAAATTACAATGATATTTACGGCGTGTCTCTTGTGTCGTTTTTCGTGCCTAAAGTTTATTATTCAATTTTCAGTCTTGTTTTTCTTCTGTTTAATTTTTCGTTAACATTCATCTAACTATGTTTGTATCACAAACATTAATCTCTGGATTTCAACGAGAGCTTCTTACTAACCCTTTATTCATTCAAGCAAATAAAAATGATGCGCTGTCACAGCAATACAAAATGTCTGTTTTTAAAAACAAATCATAGATTACGAAACAAAAGGCTATAGTGAAACGCCCGGAATCACTCTCTCCTTTATGGTGTCAACCAAACCATAAAATGTTCTATTATCATTATAATTTATTTGTTTAGCTATAGACGTGGAGTGCGCATTTAATTAAAGATTCAAGGGGTTGGGAGTACGTAGGCAAGACATTCATTAGAAAAAAGTATATAATTGATTGGACAGGTATTTTTTCTATGTGTAGGGAAATATAAACAGGTTTTTGTTTTTTTTGTACATATTTTTAATTTTTAAAAAGGTTGGTGAAGTTCTGAAGCAGTTTTCGTAATGGAAGACAAACTTTGACCTTGAGGATTAGTTTATTCTCAGAATTTCGGTAACGGTATTGTTCAGTACCTAATCAGTATGATAGGTGTTAAATGGTCCAATTCAAAATTCCAATCAAGTGGACCAAAAGTCCAATCTTTAAAATTGAAAACAATTGGGAAAAGTCTTGAACGGGAAAACGTTGAAAATAGTCGATAGGTGCCTGTGTTTTTTTAAAAACAACTAATAATAAAAAAATAGATTGGCTAAGTAGGAAAAAAACAACTTCATTAATGTTTTCAACAAAGTTGCAAATAGGAAAAATTTTACTCTAAATGCCTAATTTAAATATTTTTTTTAGTTTTAAATGGTAATTTTCACAACTCTCTACTATTTACATAAAAACATCGAACCTAAAGAGTTTTTGAGGCAGCATTGTTAAAACCAGGATTTTATATTCAAACAAGTTCACAGGTAACACTTTTAGGTTTGAAGAAAAAAATATAACCCATTAGCGATGTTATACAGTGGGCCCTATTTTTTTTTATTTAAAAAAAAATATGCTCTTTGACAGTTCTCATGGAACTAAAAAAAGGTTGACACACAAACGAACGAAAGAAAAAAAAAGTTAAAAGAAATTGTAACAGAAATTACATCGAAGGGTTGTATGCCTTACCAAAGTAAATTAAAAGATAACAATCAGTTTTATCGATTCAATGGTGATTTGTTAAAATTGCCGGGTAATTATACCTATTTTTCAATAGCCCTCTATCAATAACTTTAAAACCTTCCTTAAACATACATAGGTAGTAATAGGTACAATCATATCTGATTTTTTTACAAGATAAAGCGGTTAATCGGTTTAGTCATTCATCGTGTAGAATACTGATATTCAGCCTCTTTAGCTAGGTTAGTTGTCAATATTGTAGCACGACGTGACTAAAGTATGACGTCACTGCTCCCTAGTAAAACACATAAATACTATAATAAAAAAAAAAAAAAAAAATACTATAGTAAACTGTCCTCCTCCTACCTGCCTACCCTCATGTAAAGTTGCATGACTTCTGAAAGTCTGGACACATTTCAAAGTCCAATATAGATTACCAAGTACTTGCACCGATAAGGGGGACCAAAAAACCCCGACAGGGGCGAAAAGAACAACGTACTGTAGTCAGGCCTCTTTTGTAAGTTCCTTTTAAAGTATGTACTCAAAATCTGGGGAACAATTGAATCGCAACAATCAGCTTTTTTATGATGATGACGATGCGTTAAAAGTGGCAGCATGATACTAATTTAATATTAAATATAACATCTATCATCATATATCATCATTTTAATGGAGAACATAAGAAAGGAATAGAAGAAATTTAATTTTATCATACTTGAACTTAGGTCTCATTGGAACCGTCAAGATTTTTTTTCATAATGATAATGACAGTTATTTGACAGCTCTAAATATTATCTGTCCTTTTTCTAACAGTAAGAAAAACAAGAGACGTGAAGATATTTCTACTCCAATTTTAGAATATGGTAGCAGAAAGTTCTACAAACCCTTCTGTAAATAGTTCCAGACGTATTTACTTTTGAATTGAAAGATTTATGTTACATTTTAACAGTAATAAAAACTTTCTCCAATAACAGGTACGTACAAAAACTTCGGACATACCCCATCAATATTGCCAAACCGAAGGGTAAAGACGACATGTATTAAAACTACCCTACAAGCCATAAGTAGGTGTCAACCCGTAACTGCTGGGAACTTATCCCCTAATCCGTAGCACCCAGAGGTCAGGGGGCGAACGGGGCTGATTTATATTGATAACTTGCCCACCTGGTATATGTGACTGGTAACTTTGTTAAGTGAAAATGCTATAACATCCATCTTGAATCAAACAACTATGATATTCATGCGAAATACGAAAAAACAGCTCAATTGTCCCGTTGGTAAACACAATACTCATTGCAGATTTAGAGGAAATTAGCAAAACTATTTATTTCTTACACTTACGCGAATGCCTATTAGACATTGAAATGAAAAAAAACCCGACGTTTCGGAATTAAATTATATCAATATACCGTGATAAAATCCATAAAACGAGGTATAATTTCAATAAATAAATTGAAGAAAATTAAACCACGAATTGGTTTTTGAAAAAAGAATTTCAAGGAGCATTTCTAATCATTTCAAATCATAACAAAAAGTTTACTTGACTATTGGATAACATTCGACCTCTTTGCATATATTTTGCGATGCAGCCAATATTGAGTCTGTCAGAGCAGTTTTTTTTTCAACTGTATTATTCGATTCGGGTGCCAGAAAATTGGAACCAAGCTCACGTACATAATATTGTTTCTAGTTTTTTGTGATTAATGAACAAGTTTAGTTTGAACTGCAGACCTAATTGTGGTTTTGAGAGAAACTTTTCATACTACATTTCATTGTTTATTTGTTGAATTGCGAAATAAACATGAAACTCCAAAGCACTGAGACCACTGAATATTTTTAACGTGAGATGGTATTTTTAAGAACAATAAAAAATAATGATTAATAATAATATTATGTATCTAAAATAATGTTGTGATTAATATAACAAATATGGAGTAAAACCTTCTTTGTTAATCACTTTGTTAATTTATAGCACCAATACGCTGTGCTGATAAACTGATTAACTTTTTTATTGGCCGTTTCATTAAACCAGGTCAAGAGTTACTACAGTATAGTGGCCACTCAAAGGTGAAGTTATTAAGGAATGATATTAAGTTAAAAAAATAAAGCAAGCAATGGCTTTATATTTATGTTTTTCATATAATATTATACTATACATATAGTACCTCTCGCGTAGAAAATAAAAACAAAAAAAAAAGTACACAAAACAGTAATAAATGTAAATAAGAATTTGAAACAAAAAGGACATAAGTGACCTGAATCTACTTACAATCACCAACTCTGGCCCGAACTGTACCTAATCGGTTATCTCCCTGTTACTGTCCACGTAAAAATATATATGCGTGCAAAGATTAAAAAAAGTTAATCATCATCAGATAGCATCTGATTAACTTTTTTAATCTTTGCAAACGTGTAAACGTAACGTACCTTCGTACTTCGAACTACGTATTGCAATTGCAAAGGTATTTCGTGTGAAGGTATTTCGAACTACGTATTGCAAATCAACTGAATATAATATACCCTCAGAACCTACCTCCATTTTCATTCATGGAAATTAAGTTGGGAAAATGCGATAGTACAGTATTATTGCTCTTACTTGACCAGTTGAGAAATGGTGGAAATGCCATTATATCCATATTCCATTACTAGCCTCCTACGGCTTTGCCCGCATGATATATAGATAAAAAATAGCCTGTGTGTTAATCCAGGTAATAAACTATATGTATGCTAAATTTCATTCAAATCTGTTTGCGTGAAAGAGTAACAAACATCCATCCATACTTACAAACTTTCACGTTTATAATATTAGTAGGATATCGAATCAGTGATAATTATGATACCTAGGTGTTGACAGAAATCAACCATTCGTGACCCCACCGGCTTTTTTTTATAATTATAATTGACTAAGTAAATGAGGGCGAATATATTTTTTTCTGTTTTGAAGTAAAATTAAGGTATTATTCTCGGTGTAACTTTTAAACTAGCTGATTTAATATGGTGTAACTAATGTTACACCTAAAACTACTATTGTTATCATGACCGAATTATATTGTATATTAGGCTCAGGTTTCATTTACTTTTCCCCACTTTCCTTTGAATATATTTAAATAACTATTACCTTGACATAAAATGATGTCAAGGTACAGGAAAAATACATGTCAAAACATGTATTTTTCATTACCTAAAAACTGAATCAAATAATTTACTGTACCTGGCAGGAATTCAAATTGTCTTTGGCAGACACTTTCAACCATCACGAAACGTCAGAAAAGTTCGTAGCTTTCGAACTTTGCGAGTTTCGATCTGTGATGCTGGTGATGTTAATTTCGCTCTTTGCCTTGTGTTGAAACTTTCACTAGGTGTTCAAAACTGGAGGAAGATTTAGTTAAGCACCTTATACGTAATATTTTAAGATAATGTTGTATTATATTGCCTTTATACTAATGCATTATACGGATTTAAACGCTGTAAAATCAAAATCTGAGTTAATAATATTGATTGTAGTTAGATTGTAGACCGCTTTTCACCTTAAGTTAGAAGAAGATATTTTATTTTCCCACCTTCATAATTAAAATAAAACTGCCCTACAAAGACACATCAATCAAACCTAACAGCCTTTTCTAACCGTTGAAAATCAAGCCGGTCTATGCAAGTAGACAAAACGCCATTTTTAAAAAATCACACCAACAAAACGTGTTCTCATTTTAAAACGACAATGGTTACGCGCTATTTTTTCTTTTTCGCAAACTTAGGCACAGGGGCTAAAAACTTAAAGCCAAGTTGACAATAAGGGGTGTGTTCTTCAAATGCAAACTTTAAAAAAAAGTAACTGTATATACTATAAAGGTTTTATATTGTTAGAAATAGGTTATAAAATTGTTAACGTCTCTATTATAGAGTTGCGATTGTGTTATCTGTATTAATCTATAGTATAAACACGGTTTACGACTGTTTTTATTATGATATTAAGTTACGCGAGTTGAAATAACAATTTAAAGCTACCGTAGCGAGCATATTGGTTTTTAATTTGTTTAATTTGTTACTGTAACTTTAGCCTAGGAGTTTCAATTCTCGTTTAGTGAATATTGCAAAGTTGTTCAATATTAATTTTAGTTTGTTCTGTCTGGAACTTTATGATTGTAATTATAGGCTGGCATTTAGTAAATTAGCTGGCTTATTCTCTGTCTTAGTTTAACCGTTTCCTTTCTCTCTAATTCTATTTAAATTAAATTTGTGAACAAAATGGTAACGGATTAAAATACGATAATACTTTAATTAATGATATACAAAGCATAATACAATCTACCGTTGCCTTTAAAAAAAGTAGATCATAAATATATATTAAAACCTTTCTGCCGACCTCACCTGTCATAGAGCTTATTTTTACAAAGTCATCTGCTCCATAAATTAGTTCACAATACATAATCAAAGATTCAATATGAACCCACCCCTTAATATCGTCGTAAATTTCCCACAACGACTGCCGCGTTCCTTGTCACAAAAAAAATAAATCATGACATTTACATGTAGTCTTTGGTTATTCCAAAAAAAAAACTAGATCGGAACCGACTTAACAAAACGGCTCCTTAACCAATGACGGTTAACTGAAATTCAACTATAAAACGTTAGAGATAAGGTTTAAATTTAACTGTGTGGTTGATAAAATGAGTTTGCAAAAGCTTAGGAACTTGGATGCATCTTCCAGTTTCGCACACTTCCTCAAACAATACTTCGGGAGAGTAGAGCAGGGTTGACAAAAGGATGAAGTTACTCCAGATTGTATAACAATAAATATTATTACTTACTCCAGTTCCTTCGAAACGTCAAAGGTGAGCGATTGTTGGGTTAACAATAGTTTCAATTTGGTAACGGCAAGGGCTTGCTACCTTTGACATGAGGACATCTGCTATTTTTTTTGTATTCTTTTTTAATTTTGAGGAAGAATAATTTCTCGGTCGTTTAGCGACATTCCTCGATGTATGTAATATTATTAGATGTATTAACAGTAATACTAATCTGTCTAAGGTCTGACCTCAGCTGATGACCAGAAAATTGGAATTTATCACCGTAATACATTAACATAAAATACCAATTTTAAATTTAGACAGTACGTTAAGATTGGTTTTGATAATTACCATAAAACATTACTTAATAAATATGCATATCCTGAAAAGGACATGAATAACCTTAGTTTTAAAATTTTACTATACACATTTACTATACTTAATAATAATATATTATTATTGTGTAAGGACAGTATTCACAATTAATTCCCATTATAAAATTAGCAATTTAAGAGATAGTAGAACTGATACATAATATCGATATTAACAACAATCAATTGTAATACAATTTATAGCCGTTTCTCGCCAGGACACACAGCGGGTTACATCCCTTTTGACACCTTCCCCGTAGAGTCCAAACTTTTTGTAGAATTCACAACGTTCGGACGCTCGCTGAGTAATAATTTTAAGCACAAACTACACTCAAAATCACTTTGCTTAGCTCATCTAGCCTCAGATTTACTATTATTGATACAGGTCGTATGTACACTGACTTCGAAAATACGGATAACCTCGATTCGATTGAAGTCGAATTCTGAGGATGTGAAAAGATGCAAAATCGCATCTTTAACGTAATCTTACGTTAGTGCACGAAAATTTCAAAGATAACTTTATTTTCGAAAAGGATTTTTAGAAATTATTAGAAAAAAGGATGGGTGAATATTAAAAAAAATAACATACAATGTCTTTATAAATAGCAAAGATATTCTAAAATGCTAGTTCTAAAATTAAATCTAAGCTTTCTTTGAATAAAATTTAAGGAGAATATTTTTCTCCCCGTATCTACATTTACACAAGGCAGTGTTTTAATCAATTATAATTTTGTGTTTTGTTTGTTTAACCTATGGTTTATGAACGCAGCCACCGAACCATAGACTATACTTATTTATTCAATTCCTTTCCCATGACAATAGAAGATGTTTACCTTTCAAATTGAAACAGTGATACCACATTATATCCAGTTTTGACTTATAATTTTACGGGCAATGATTTTGTCAGGGAATGTTTAAGGGTGGGTTTTAATTACCCTTATTATTTTGTTATGTTCCAGTAGCTTCCTTCACAAGGACTTTTGGGTTGTAAAGTCTTATATTATAAGCTTTTGTTTATAATTGTAATTAAAGGGTGATATTAGTGATATTATTCTCACAATATTATGCGGTTTTTGGGAAGACACGCATACAATAATTAAAGAATACATAGAAATATCTATACATATGGACTTATAGCCTAAACCCGTACCCAGTAGTGGGACAATAATGGGTTGATGTTGATGACATGACAATCCTCGGTACAGTTGTGTTAGTCTCCGCCTCCCAATAAAGCCGATTACTTCAGTGCCCACCGCGGATTATAAGTTGAAGATATGTCAGTTCCTGGTATATTATTGGCGATATTTACTCTTTTATAATAACTAGTCGTCACTTAGTGGGGGAAATTAAAGACCAAAAACCAACTGTTCCCACAAAAAAAAGAAGAAGAAATCGATTATAATATGATTAACAGAACAGTTTTGTATTTGCCTTCTTACGATTTAAATAATAATAAAAACATTAATAATTAATACTCGAAGCACAATTCGTACGGTTCAACAAAGTTAACTACAATATAGATTTTCTCACATACAATATAATTATTCCCATCATTGTAAAAGTATATTTTCGTAGTTATTTCCACCGCCAAACCAAATGGATATTACGTATTTTTAAAGCCAGAAAATTTACTCAATCCCTTAACAGACCTTAACCATTCTATCTTTAAAAATATTCGTTAAAATAATTTCAAAATATCATTTTGATTCATAGGCCCACCAGCGGACCCCAAACCCTGCGTATGCGCCATATGGCCAGAGATTGATAGATAAAAATATCGTAATGACTGCGTACAGTTTTTTGACCTTACCGAACTAAGTTACGTAATACGGAATATATTGAGCTTCGTGTAGGTCATGACACCTGCTGTACTAGTAAAATTCTAGCAAAAATCAAAGAAAAGTTTTTACACGTCACTATCATAAAAAATTGCTAGAGAGAAATAGGAACGTATGCATCTGTCGCATTTACTTATCAAAAATGTGACTGAAACTTGAAAAATACAACTTTATTTTTTATCTCAGTAGCTACATTGATATGGTAAGCATTTATTATCTATCTACTCATATCTATTTACTATTATAATAATTATTATAACTCCTATATTTTGTAAAAATACAAAACTATAATAATTTTAGTTTTATAGGTTCTAGCTTCAGAAACTAATACTAAAATTTATGGGATGCAGTGTATTTATCATGTTACCAATTTACCTAAACATGTAATTAAGAAAGGTATTGTCTTTTGCCGTGGCTAATGATCAAGTTCAGGTGGCAAAGCCATGTTAGTATCAATAATGGTTACCAATTAAGTTTATAATTGTTATATGATCATTTACATATTTAAAACATCACCGGACATAACAATAAGACAAAACTATCTGTTAAAATATATCATACATTTTTCAAAGAGTATGAAACCAATCAACAATATCTCTAATTACGTTAATAAGTACACAGTAATTGTGTAGAGCAGTAATTGTCACTTATCGAGGCGCCGCCGCCCGCGCCGCGCACGCATAGAGTGGGGGCGGTGAACAGCTGCGCACGCGCTACACTTAGCATGGGAAATTAATATTTAGAGAGTCAAGTCAATTGTTTAAGTGCATTTTTATGTTTTTACCCCAATAAATGTAAGGTTAAAAGTGTTGGTAAAGAGAGTCGCAATTTAAATGTTTTGTTTCAAGCTTCACAAGGTATGCGTTGCTTTTACAGCGAAAATAATTTAAATGTTTTAATGGATTAAACCTTGGTTATACTTTTACTTTTATTTACCAATGCAATTATTTTTTACTTCACTGGATTATTAAATCCAAGTAAAAAATCATTAAGACGACCCAGTTAGTCCAGCGGTAGTTAACACTGCCTTCTGTGCTATGGGTCCGGGGTTGGAATCCCGGTAGGGTCAAATGTTTGTGTGATGAGCATGAACATTTGTATCCGAGTCATGGATGTATCTATCTATAATATTTTTGTATGTATTTACAAAAAAAAAAGTATATATGTAGTATATCAACCAACTAGTATCCGTAACACAAGCCTCGTTGCTTAGCACGGAACTTAATGACGCTGTGTGCCTTAATGTCCAGGAATATTTATTATTATTTATTAAATATGTAGTCACTCGTCCTCGTAGGGCGAGCTTGCTGGTCATTATTTTGCATTATTTTGTAACGATTATAAAATGTCTCCTTGAGTGTCAATATTTTGATACACAACTTTCTGAATCTATATATATAATACGCAGCCTACAAACGTAAACCATTCTTGAATAACCAGAGGCAGATGATTTGATAATTATTGATTCTATACAATATTCAGCTCTTACAAACATTAAACACCTACTGAGCTAGCACAAGTCAATCCATTTTACAAGCAGGAGAGAATCTCGAAGGATCTATGATAGATGAAGTTGAAGGTCATATTTTTGGTGCAGGACCAATATTCCGTTATGAACAAATTCCAACTGTCAATATTCCATAACTTACCACCACTTAAATGGTTTGAAATACCCCCCACGTCACACGTCAATATAACAAATGACGTCACGACACCGGAACCAATAATAAAATATATACGAAAATGTCCCCAAAACATGACAGAATTTGAATTCCATTATCGAACCATAAAACCCTGCGTACAAACGGGTGCGTTCTGAATTATTCATGTCAACGCCACCTGCCGGCCAACCGACAAACTAACGTTTGTTACCATAAATTATTATGTACCTACTAAATACATATTTGATGTGTTCCTAGAAATAGTAGTGTTGAAACTGGATGTGGAAACTTTGGAAAAGCGTTTCATGTGGGTTTTAATAAATAAAACATGTTGAGCTGTTCTGTCGCCACGGAGAGAATTATCGGTCCTTAAATTTTGCTGAATAGGTGAGAATTATCGGTCCTTAGCAGTGGAGTTGTGGTAGTCTAGCGGTGTGACCAGTAGACTGAGATGTCAGAGGTCTCGAGTTCCAACCCAAGGCACGCTCCACTGACTTTTCGGAAGTTATGTGCGTGTTTATCATATGCTCAAACGGTGAAGGAAAACATCGTGAGGAAACCTGCATGCTTAAGAGAATTCTCGATGGCATGTGAAGTCTGCCAACCCGCAGTAGGCTAGCGTGGTGGACTATAGCCTAATCCTTCTGAAATGAGAGGAGACCCGTGCCCAGCAGTGGTACATTAATGGGTTGATGATGATGATGATGATGATCGGTCCTTAAATTTCGCTGACTAGAATGCAATTGAACCTCGCCTAGACTGATGGGGACCGCATACTGGGTCTAAGGTTAGTAGTAGCAGATATCCTTTCGAGCTTTTGCTACCAATATACAAATGGCCTAACTGTGAAATCCTTGCCGGTCTGTCACCGTCTCCGTCTCCGTCTCCTACGCTTGAGGGTGGTAGACACAGAGTTTTTATTCACCTTTTGTCATCTCACTCCTGGCAAAGGTCTCCCCCTCAAAATTTCCATTTCTCAGTGTTTCATTTCTTCCTTCGAGTTCTCAAGATCGAGCTTGTGCTGCCGTGTCTCCAGGCACAAGTTTTGGGCAATATTAGTCTACAGTTCATCCGGCAGATATGGCCTCCGCTGTTTCATTAAAGTTTTGAGGCCTTTCAAGCTACATCGATAATTTAGGCTATAAGATACTATGTATATACTTCTTACAAATCCTTTGTTTTCTTTTCTTATTAACTCAGTGTTTCTTAAAAAAACCTAACATTTTTTAGCCTATTTAATTATAAAAGTAGAAATCGTTTGGAACGTATAGTGAGAGAAATAAATTCGCTTTGCATTTAAACGGATAACAAACATGAGAATAACAATTCGTAACATTCACTTCTTGACTAAAAAACATCCGGTGATCCGGCCATCTTGGGGCAGAAGTTCAAGACAATACTGACGGACTTCTTACAACTGAATCTACCATTATACAGTCAATACAACCCTTATCTCAAGTGGATACAGTTTCAATTTCAATACTTCGAGAGTTATAATATTATCTGCTTTTCACTAGTACCATAATGCATCGTATATACGTTAAGTAAAGTCTAGAATCGCTTATCTAGATCGTTTGATGAACATTGCATTATCCAGTAACCGCTCAGCAAATTCGAAAGATTCAAATTCAAAATCAGCTTAAACGTGTTCCGTTCTATTCAGCCAGCAACGTTGAAGTTCAGCACACACCATACGTTCCAAAAAGTATTTAATCTTTGAATCTAAACCTTATTCCTACGCGAGTTTGTTATTTAAAAACTATATCGGTCTGTAGCATGGAGGTTATGCATTGAGTAAGAAACTTTTTTGTTTGGCGACCCCATGTTTCGCGAGTCGAGACGTGCATTCGATATTAAAAAATGCTTCAGAAAATCTTTAAATTCAAAAGTAATTTGGTGTTGAATAGGTAGGGAGAGGATAATGTACCTACGCCCTGTTTTTGCGGTGTTGTATTTAGTACGCGAATTTCTCTACTCACATTGTGTACACACTGGTTTCTTGCTCAGCGTGAGTCTGTCACAGTACCGTGGATATGAATGGAGCAAGCGAGTTTCTAATTACACAGTCAATTTGGTAAGTAAAGCGGGAAACGTGAGTTATTGCCCTGGCCCATAACCGAGGTGAAATCGGCCATATTTAATATGCGACAATAGATCGAAAATTTTTGTGAACAATTTAGCATAATAATGCGCGTATTGGATTGTATTTTTAAACGATTAGTTGGTGATTAGCCCATAATAACTGTGCGCAGCTTAGAGGTGTACCTTTTTCAAAAATTACCGTTTTATTGTTTCGCAAATTATACATTAGGAGCAAATGGTTCTAAATTTGAATTAGTATTTTATTTTGACGCATACTAATACACAAATTGTGAATGCCACGGCTATTTATTTCCTCATTTAGGAGTTTGATGGATATTAAATACGTCGCGTTTTTTAACATTTTAAAACATATTGTTAAATAATGGCCCAACTAAACGTGAACTAGGGCAAGCAGGAGCCTGCCCTGGTTCTTGCTTTATAAATGGTAGTTATAATAATGATTGATACAAAAGAAGAATCAATATCACATATGTTACAGAACATTGTAACATCTTCGCTTGTCTTTACACCTGCGAATGATTTCAAAATTTCCAAACATTTCGTTAGAATAAAACAAATTCGTCTCGATCATCAGAACCAGGTAAAACTTTCACACATTTCGCAACACGTGAAGTTATTACATAAAGCTTTGAAAAAGGCATAAAATATAACGCGAGTAATGGATGGATTTGCTAGCACATCGAGTATTAGTGCAACATTCCAAATTACGTACGCTTCGAAACGTGTGAAGCCGCAAATGATCGCGTACGGTATGGCGGTATTTATACCGTATTGGCTCCAATATGGTCTTATATGGCCATATTATATATATGAGGATCATTATGTTGTCATTAGCCTATATTTCTATTTGAACCATCATTAAACTAAGTCTATTTAGTTCCACCAGTTGCTGTTAAAACTAAAAGGTATAGAAATTCTGTGTACATTTAGAAACAGATTCTCCTTCAGAATACGTTTAATTATTCTGTGGCATTGCGTTCTGATGCATACAAATAAGTATTGACTTAGATTATTTTAGTACTATTTACCTATTATGTATCACTTAAGCAAAAGTTCAGTGTAGAACAGTTAGTCTACGACTTTTGCACTGAACACTAAACAATTGCAATTGGACCTAAGACGATGTACAGAGTAGACAGTATCAAAAAAAGTCGCTGCCAGGGTGTAGATTATTATTATAAAAATATTATACTATAATATGTACTTGTACAAACTGTAAAATGAATCATCAATATTTGAAATCTGGCAACCCACGATGCAATGCGTGTAGCATAAATATAAAATAAATAAATAAATATTCTGCGACATTTATCTTAGTCTGCTATACCCTAGGTACTGTATCTCGTTTTGAGAGAAGACGTTTGTAATGTACCTTTTTTAAAAGTCGTTACATGTTCCATGGTTACGCGTGCATCAAAAGAGTATCGCTTCACTAGGGGAACCGTCGCCGTTGACGTTTATGATCATCGTATTCACGCAATCGTCTTCGATGACCACGGCGCATGCCCACTTCAATCATTCATAATTGCCATGTTATGGGCTTAAAATAACCGTGGCATAGAACTGATGATGCTACCGTTATTATCGGAATTTCCTCACGATCGCAATGTTTCACGGATCATCAAATATGTTAATAATATTAATCTCTAAGAACGTTCTGTCTTAATAATGTTGTGAGTTATTTTGCAACGAATCTAGCTGTTGTATTCAGCTGGATATGAAACAATAACAGCTTATAGCAATGATGTCGTTTGGTTTTTGAAATTATGCTTGTTTTTTTATTATATTGCGGTCTACTGGTGTTATTTAATTTAATGACAATTCAATACAAAAACAAACTAAGATGATTTCTGATATCAAAAATACTAAGTTTTAATAACAAGACAAAATAAAAGCTTCAAATTTCGACGTTAGTTGGGAATATTGACAAAACAATTCATTCTACAATTCTAATCATTTCCTTCCATTGATGAAGAAATCAGTAAATATTTATTTAAAAACTATCCCATAATTATTCATACGGTAAAATCGTATTGACTTTCCTTCAAGTCTTGATCGATTGAAGCTGCTAAGACATACAGACAAGGTTTATAATCAGCCAATGTTTGTCCCATACATTATACATGTGAATACATAAACGCCCATACCCATCCTGGGAACGAACATTGACGTATGTCATACATGACAAATGTTGGTGATAGTCATTGCTTAGAATCATTTGTTTTTATGATTGATAGATTGCTTTATGGCTTCATTAACGTTTAGAAAGTTTACCGTTATATCTAATTAAAATTACTGTTTATTAACTCACTTTTAAATATACTGTTTTCTTATTCCAGATCCAAAATGCTGAAGTGGGCAGTCTACGCTAAAAAAAATCAAGATCTTCGGGTATCCGCTGACCTTGATAATGAAGACTGCGACGATTATGCTGATGAACCTTACAACAATAATAAAGTCAGGAGATCCCTTGATGCTCAAACAGTCAAAAAAAGTAAAAAGCCCAGTAGATACCAACGAAGATCTTTAGGATCGACTGCAGTTAGAAAAAATATCAAAACTGTTGATAAAGAAAACGTTAACTACATAGGATGTACACCAAACTATTATAAAGAAGGTTTCGTCAAAAAACCGGAAGGTATTGTTCTAAAAGATGTCAGCAATATCACACCAACAGGCACTCCAGTCAAAAAATTGGACAGGAGAAAATACTACCTAAATGGTTCTAAGGATGATATACCTCCTGACCTACCACCAACCCCACCAACCTACAGCAGAAGAGTAAGAGAGGCAAAAAAAAGGAAACTTGAAATGGCAAGTGCTAACGAGATCTTCAGACGAGACAGCTGTGTATACAAATCTGAGAGAAGAATAAAGCCTATTGATAGAAACTCATTTAGTCCCAAACTAAGTCATAGTACATCTGAGCCATCTTTGAATGAACTTTCAGATAGGCTAAGTGCTACGACTACTAGTAGTAGGAATTCGTTTGTTCTAGGGAAACAAATTACCAATAAAGTGAGTACCACTAAGACAGCAAACGAAGGTTTAGTTGAAATAGAATATGATCATGATTTAGTAATCAACTGTATAGAAAAACCTATCACTATTAACAAGAGCACTATTGAAAAAACCACATTACCTATCTTCGGACATCATATTTTCATGGATAACCCTTTATATTTCAATAATAATGATATTAGTCTCACAAATATAAGACCTTTGAAAAGGACGAGGAAGAAATCAAATGATTTTGAAAGTTCGTTCAAATCTCCTTCTGTAGATAAAAAAGACACTCATACTTTAGTCAGAGACGCATGCTCGCCTGTATCTATCACTCCTTTATCAACTAAATTCGCTGCTCTCAGATTCAGTACTATGAGTGTGCACAGCAAGTCGCAAAGAGTTGCTTTTGTTAATGATGTAACAGAATATTTTCCTAAAGTAGAAAATCTTTTTACTATCCCTCTAAGAGATGAAGAAATATCTACTGAAATGGAAAATAAATTTATCTTAGGTAAGGATTCTCTGACTAATGACACAGAATCTACTATTTCAACGACACAAATGGGAGATGTAACACTGGAAAGAATGATTGACGATATAATAAAAAGTACTAAAATGATCAAATCTAAACGAAGGATTTTGAAAAAATCTACAGAAGTTGAAATTCAAGAAGAAATTCCCCCACTTGATACAGTCAAAGATTTATTTGTCAACCCTCAGGCAGAAAATAAAGCTAATTTAATTAAAGAAGCAAAATATGTTAACTTATCGAGGGAAAACTCTGTATCGCCAAAGGCTACACCAACCAAGAAGAGAGAACCAAGACACAGAGTAAATGATAAGTTGCTGAAGAATCTACCAATTGGCTGTTTTATTTTAGATGACGGTGACGGCTATAATGAAAGGGAAGTAAGAACACCAGACAAAGCAGTTGATATCAAATGCAGGACAAGCTCAAAAAAACGTTTAATTACGCTGAACAGATCACAGTCTATGAATATATCTTATGATAGAGGTAACCTAGAATCTGTGTCGTCGGAATCAACTCCTGATTTGTATTCTGCAGCAGAAGAACGCGCTAGTCTTAGGTTAAAGCGTCAAAGATGCATTCGAAGGAAAAAGTCCACAGTCAGCAATGAGAGTCAATGGAAGACTAAAGATCTCAAATCTTCGATGCTTACTCTAGAAATTGGGATTCCAAGTCCATCCACTGAACTCCCTAACACATCTTTATGTGAACCATTAAGTCCTCCACTTTCTAACCCAATAGAGACTGATGATTATCAGAACATTTCAATGAAGTCCAACGTATCACACAGCAGCTTGATGCCGTACGACAACTCTCATAACAAGAGATCTAGAGAACTTTTTGGACTTACCTTAGAACATGGTATCCCAAGTCCTATTACTCCAGTTCCTAACCTCAAAAGACCTGGAAAAGTGTTAAGCGAAGAGCGAGCCCATAAAACCAGTAAATTGGAGGATGATTTCTTACCAACTGATGCATATACACCAGTTATTGAGCACAAATCCATCCGACGATGCTTAACTTACTCTCCAGAAGAAAACAGCATAAGTAGTACCGAGGAAAAAAGGAGTAGTGTTGCCAGTAATCGCTTAGAGCGAAGCAGTGAACGGTTTCAGGCCTTAAAAGGCACAATAGATTTGGAAATCATAACGAGAAATGAAGTCATAGACGTGCACGGTGAGTGGTGACTATCGACCTTCATTTATATCATTGTTATATGGTTGTCCCCTCATATGGGTGGAGTTTTGATGGCTATTTTATGTTTGCAGTTATACGGTGCCGAGATCTTCAACGGTCCACAGGGAGGACGGATGATATCAATGCTTATGCGAAGGTTGGTAGTAAACTCTTAAATTACTTTGTAAGTTTAATGTGAGAAATATTGTGATCCTTGAAGACATTTATAAATGTTTAGATTTGTATGTATGGGGAGAGTTTTACTGTAAAGAGATTTGCTGGCATGACTGTAAAGACATTTGAAAATGGCACTGGCATTCAAATGTTTTTTTTTATCTAATTAATTTACTACACAGTAACCTGATATTTAACAACCTTTTACGGGTATTATCACGGCATATTGACACAGAACCTTATCAGCGTTCATGGTCACGGAGAGACTTATATTCTATGTATAGTATAATCCAAATTTCTTAAACTGAATTAGTCACACCCACTTAAATATTTAATGTGACTCTTCTAGTACAACTTACCATTAAATTGAGGTTCATCTTTTCAATACTCTTCATCTATTCTACCAGGTGGTGATCAGCGGTGTTACAGAAAGCCAGTCCCTTCCATCACAAAGATCAATCTTCCAGAGAACGTCAGTGCTGTATGGGAGACGGGAGCCTGAGTTCCAAAGGCACTTGAAACTTCCACTACCCACAGCGATCTACGAGCACCAAGTTCTTCATATCTCCGTCTGGCATAGAGATAAGAAATATCGGTAAGTTTGTATTTAAACAAAAACAAGTTATTTAATTTTTACAGGCCCCTTCGAGTTCTGAGAAATAATTTGACGTCATTGTTAATTTGTTCAGATTTCTACTATTATTTTGTGTTGTAACCGATTCGTGGAAAAGGAACGATTTCAAATATATTAAGTGGATTATTTAAATATATTAAGTGGATTATTTATTATGTAATATCGTAATTTTATTTAGTGATGATAAAATCAGTTTGAGTTTCTATTAAAATACATTTACTTTTTACGGAATTTATACACTGGAGAACTGGAGGTTTGGGATCTGTTTCAACATCTATCATCTTATAAATGTTAGCTATTGCAAAAAAAAAATGTATTACCTACCTAAAAGACTATTTAAAAAAAGTGATTACTGCTATCATCAGTTCTAAACGGTTCATTTTACAAAACCATTACGATGACCTAATTAATTCTCTCCGTTGATTATTATAAGTTAATTAAAACACGCCGTATTTTTACTTACACAACTTCTAAGGAACACCTACTTGAAAGTATTCTATTAATATCTAACAATATACTTAAAGTTAATCGGATTTCATTACCGGTAAATAGGAGCCTAAGCTACGGTGCCCGCGTGAATATTGTATCGAGTACGGAGCGTACACATGAACCGGTGAATATTTTACTGAATATGATATCAGTTCCGAAACCGTACAACTGTATCTGTACGTCATTATGGAGTGAGTTACGATGTTTTGGCGGTGATTTTGACTTTTATATCAGTTTATATTCTACAAAGGTATACGTATGAATATAAACCTTTGTAGTTACTTTATTTTTTTGTATTTTAATACACTTTTTTAACACTAAATGTGAATTTTTATATGAAACCTTTTTTATGGAAGCTACGGGCTATACTGATATTTTTTATCCCGACGACGTTTCGGATCGTTTATAGCATCCACGATCACGGGATGTCTCGGTGTAATAGTCGCAGTGGAGGAAAACCTAAATCCCTCTCAAAGGAGAGGATACCCATTCCCGGCTGTAGAAGAGAAAATAGGTCGATGATGATGTCTTCAGACCCCAAAGAAGGTTTTATCCGTTAATTTGTGAGTTTTTGTCAAGTTTTAATGACAACTTTCGTAGCTTAGTGACCTTATTTCAAAGTTCAAAGATCAGTTTAAATAGCGATAAGTATCAACTCCTTGTTATCCTAAGTAGGTACCTAACTTAGTTTAGTCTAGACATGAGACTGGTTATTAAAAACTTATTATTACGGGCTTTATTACAAGCGAAATTGGGCCTTATGATACCTTAAGTAAAATAAGTAATTAATGAGAGCTCCCTGTAATTCAAAAGAGAAAGCTTTCGGTATTCAGGGCTATTTTTCTGAAAACACCTGTTTTGAAACACAATGAATTTTCCAGCCAGTTCTCAAAAGAAACCGCCTTTCAATGTGATTGTTACGAAAAAAGTAGTTGAAAAGCGGACACTTTGTCAAGGATTGACACGTGACATGAATGATGAATAATCGAATTTCGAACGTCACTATTCCATTCGAATTTTGAAATATTATACAAATAAAGATTTTGAGATTCGAACGTTGCATAGGGTTGTGGTAAAGTAGGTCTGCTTTATTCACTTTTTCCTCCTGTAGCACTTTCATACATAAGATATTGGGGAGTTGGAGTGACGCTGCCTCCACTGGACTTGCGCACATCCATCGATTGCCCAACGACGCAGACCCGGGCAGTTGCGTTACCGACTCCAGACGGAAAGCGGGCCCGTATTTGCCGCGTCTATCCTTTTAAAATACGCATAGTTTTTTTTAAGTGCCGTGCTGTGAAGTGTTTGTGGTGTTCTAATTTTTTTTAAAGTGGATTGAATTTTTAAAGGGTAAGGGTTTTTTTTTCCTTTTTTTATCATCTGGTTTTTCCGTACCGCGGTGGATTTATTTGTCGCCATTAATTTCTTTGGGATTTATTTCGTTATTTTAATCGTGAAGCGGGTTGTATTTAACATAAAATAATTAATAACAATTTAACACTGTCACGCCTGATAATTTTTTTTACTCGAATTAAACGAACGTTTTACTATTGCTTATTAATTTATCTAATTTTATCGCAGTATAAAATAAACTTACATTTTTTGTATTTAGATACTTATTTAATACTACTTACTACAATATAATCTCTTTGGTTGACGTAATAAAATATATGAAAAAACAAACTTATGAATATCAACTACGTTTTATATAACTACGTCATTACTTACACATTAATTAATTTTACGGAGCTCATTATTATTATTATTATAATCATCCCCATCCCCCCCTCTATTATACTTCCCCCTTCAAAGCCGTTATTAGGGATATGGGTTACGCCGTCTACGCGGAAAGGCAGTGGAACACTGGGACATTGAATTTAAAAAAAAACATTATGAAGCTCAAACTAATGAAACCTTTGTATAGTAAACCTTTTTTATGTCTTATGTTGTCTATGAAGGGATCAGATAATAATCGCTACAATTACTTTATTATCGCTTAAAAAATCGAATGTACATATTTCTAAATATTGTATTAACTAATACATATGTATGTATTAATCATTAAGAGGAAAATAAAACCTAAATATTATTCTCTCCTTAGTTTATTTTTAGTATTAACTATGGCTGTAATAATACCCGTATAGCGAAGACACCATTTTGGACTCAACACAGGAAAATATGCAAGGTGACGTTGTATTAGATACCTACAAGCTATGTAGATAAGGTTTTAATTATGATTTCACGTTACTTATCAGATTAAAAAACACGCCAGCAAACCGAACTAAAACGTAGAAACAATTTTGTTGAAAGAAAACGTGAGTGTTGACGACAAATGTTGAAGATATTTCTTTATTATTTTCTTGTATCTCCATAGTCAATAGTTATTTTAAATATGTATTAAAATTACCATAAGATTTCTCACAACCAAATTATTTTCTACTTTTCCATACAACCAATAGTAAGGTCGGTTGATGATGGAGCCTAAAAACGAAAATCAAAAGTTTCTAATAAATCTATAACATTTTTAACGTAACATCCCAGACTTCCAACATACTACGTGAACCGTACCTTAAACTGATAGTCTACATCCATCCGCCCTATTTTGCATAATCTTTTGATGATAAAGTATGTTATTAATTGAAAAACAATATTCAGACAACAGCTCGATAAAGACGCCTCCCAACATGTACCAAAGCATTAAATACCCTTAATGTATTCATTTTAAAAAGCAACGTTTTGAATAAATATTAAATATTAAATGATTCTCCATTCCTCTTTATACTTCTTAATTTTTAAATTTCTCGGATCTTTTAAGGCTAATTAATATATGCTTGCCCTTTTTGTAATCAAAACTAAACTTTATTACATAATACACACATTAGTCAAACAAATATGAATAATTAAACTAATTTCTAGTTCATCCTTCAAATTCGTAGGCTCATAATATTATGGCACTCTCCCAACAGTCTGGCCACAGTTTTTATTCTAGAAGCTTCCTCCAAAACTAAATGACTTATTAGGTGTTCTAGGATTCCATTTGAGAATGATCGGCTGCCTCCATATTTAGCTGAAAGGCAGTAGAAGAGTCTTCACGAAAGGCATTATGTAAATGCTAATGTTCATCCAACGTACTTTTGGTTTATCCATTCTAGATAAGTATACCAAGACTCGAAGTTCCAAAAGTGTTATTTTTGCAATTGTTATTTTCGAAGGGCCTCTTTTATCGCGTCCAGGTCAGTTCTGTTTAAGTTACTATGACAGAGTATAAACAATAATAATTACTAGTGCCTGTATAGTCATTTTAAATCAGGACCCAAAACTGACTACCTAGAACACACAAAAACCATATTGTCAATACAGATTCAGTCTATTGAAACCGCGTGCAAAATTAACCAATTCTAGTATTTTCTCTTTACACAAGATGACTTAAGGCCACAATTTCAGTATACCCTGCACAGGTTTGAGCGTGAGGATGGGTGGATTTTTATAAAGTGACCTCTAGTGAACCCTAGATCTTTATACCTCTTGACCCACTTCCAGCTTATCAGGTAAAAGCTCATTTATTGAGTTAAAACACACAACTGAGTTATTTACTTTAAACCATAAATCTTTTTTTACTTCTGGGCATAAAATAAAATAGTTCGTACGGTTTAACGTGGGTAATTACTTTCAATAATACATTCTTATAACGGATTCATTATGATTTTCCTTTGATTTAATGTACTTTTACTCCATAAACGGTGATTATCGATCCTATGTAAGCCTGAACTTTGAACCCTAAACGTTTTGAACACACATCAAAGAATACCGATAAACGATTTTTTATATAACTCAGTCCACTATAATATAAACATTTCTGTTGAGCTCTATGCCAACATTAATACTATCTTTCGACTTGTCTTAGTTCCTTTCAGTATTTCCATCTTTTTTCTGCTGGTCCATTCTAGCGATCCCCATACTATTTTCATCAATTTTTAGAAATGAAAAACAATATTATTTAGATATAATATTCAAATTCAAATTCAAATTCAAAATAATTTATTTCAAGTAGACCAGTATAACAGGTGCTTTTGAATTGTCAAACTAGTTGCACGGTTCCAAAAAGTAGGTCTATGGAGAAGAACCGGCAAGAAACTCCATAGATACTCTTTTAAATAAATAAAAATTACAATATAGGAAGTCAATTCCTTTACAATTTTAATTTGCTACATCAATATGAGACTAATGCAGTTTGAAGTGAAATGTATAATAAGTAACTTTTATTAAATACCTTTGAAATCTCATATAGTTACATATTTTTCGGACAAAGAATTAGCATTGCCATTCAACGTGGCAATGCCGCCAGTCTTCTGGGCACTCTACCCCCTGACAGCGTCGGGGACAAGTTTTTTGACGCCCTATAACTTCTTTTTTTATTTTTTTATTTTTAAGTTTGTAAATAGTAGTTTTTAATTAATTTAAGATCTGTATAATGTGTTTTTAATTGTATCTTATGAAATTATATATATTAAGTATATGCCATATTATTATGAGCTCAAATTCCCAATAACGGTCTGCTTCCTTATTGCAAGGGTAAAACCGAAGGGTTTCAACCAAAGGTTGAAATGAAGTTGTTGCTCCTGAATTATGCAAAGGATACGCATCATGGGTGAATATTACAGTATTAAATATAAAAATGCTCCCTGGTATTTTCCATAAGTAGAATTTCTTATCTGCTCCCAAAATGCCACGGCTGAAACCATGATTTCACTTTTTGGGTTGGACAAAATAGGAGAAAAATATTCAGCGTTGAATATATTTTGGAAACTAAATTGAGACATGTAGTTGTAAAAAAAACTGGAACTGACGAAATATTTGTTTTTTCTTTTTGCCAGTAACAAGATTTTGGTCATGGCATTCTTACAATATTAAAATGCTGGTTATTTCATCACAAGTTCAGTTCAGAAAGTTTGTACTTTTGGTTTATACGTCAACAAATTATGATCTTCCTTCAATATTACCAGTGGTGACTATGTCTTTTGAGATGCTCAAAAGAAAGGCATTAGGCGAAAACCTCCCTTTTGCACTGGAAATTACGACACGACTGATACGATTCTGTCCAAAAGTAATTAAAACCAGCAAATATTAATATCGAAGAGTGGCTTAGACCTCGGAGTCCGCCTGCGGCTCTCTTTCTCTATCCCAGACCTCTGGGAATGCATAAACAATATGATAAAATGAAGTCAGGTAGGACAGGGTCGAATAAAACATATAGGAACCCTGGGGAAATCTTGAGAACAAATGTGGCTAGTTCAAGTGACCTCCATTACTTATTTCTTATTCATGTTACCTCAGTAAATAAGTATTGTGAAACATGGGCGGTCTGACGATCGATGAAAAATACAAGACTTACTAAGTTTTTTAGAACAAATAATTTGAATAAAAAAGTCCTAGACACAGTTTATAAAACGGGTTATTTGTTGCGTTTAAACAACTGTCAGTAGCAATTAATTAATGACAATGAATTCGTCTCTTTTTCTCTTCTGTACTTTTTTCATAAGAGGCTACGAGATGGTTTATTTTTTTACGTAATAGGGCGCAATGTGGTTATGACAGGCATGGTAAGCAAATGAGAAACAATGCATCTCTCAATCGCAATCATTTGAGAGGGATAAGGTTTTAGTCAACCACGCTAGCTTACTGCGGGTTGGCAGACTTCACAGAGTATCGAGAAAATTTCTCAAACAGGCAAGTTTCCTCACAATGTTTTCCTGCAGAATGCAACTTTGTGTTAACCTTAATAGCTCAATTCAAACAACACAGTTCTTTGTCTCGTATTCACTACACATATATAAGTCACGTGTGTTAACATAATCTTGCTAGTGGTAGTTTATCAGTATCGAATACTTTTAACATAGCCGAGGGTGTGACAAGGACGCTACAGTGGGTGGCTACTACCTACCTACATCCACCTCCATTAATATCCAATGAAAAATAATTGGAATACAAAGTATTGTATCGATTTCAAACCTATTATTAGGTTTTTCACAGAGCTTAATGGATCCATTAAATATGCAGTATTATGGATTGAAGACATTATAAAAGTTATGTATATGGGGACAAAAGAAATTAGAGTATTTGAAATAATATTTTAGAAAAAGTGATTATAGATTTATAATATGTCGATAAATGTTTTGGTTGTTTTTTACCTGATCAATTGATCATGCCATAGCTTTTAATAGAGTAGGCTGATTTTGACAATTATTTCTTATTATGTAATGTAAAACGCAAAGTGGCTCTCATATAAATTTAAAAAATCCAGTTAAGTATAAAAAAATGGGGATGATTTGTTTTACCACTTGTGATAAACCGACTTAAATATCTTAAAGTACAAGTACAACATAAAATTTCAGGTGCCACGATCGTGTAGGTAACCTTTATATAACGTCCACTTAATAAAAGACTACTCGAAATCACTTCAAACTAAGTCCGGTGTCCACATAATCTGGCGTAATGCCAGAAGAAAATAATGATGGATCACAAGCTCGCTGCCCAACTTATGCAAGTTCATAAAGTGGTGACGCATTCAAAGTGAATAACTTGGAGGTCTGCCCACCCCCGAAAGGGAAAACGTGTTAAAAATTTACTTGCGTGAGTTATTTTAAAAGCCAGAGTTACTATTACTATTAGCTTGCGTTGGCAGACATCTCACGTCACCAAAATACATACATACACTCACGCCTTTTTCGTAGGCAGAAATTACAGAACGCCACACGCTACGATCCCTGCATACCACTTTTGCCTCGTCCTCATTTAAATAAATATTGTCATGCGCCGGTTGCAAGTAAGTACTACACACCTGACCATTTTGAAAGAGTTCACCGATTATAAATAAATAAATAAATATTTCTGGACATTATGACACAGCGCCATCTAGTTCCGAGCTAAGCAACGAGGCTTGTGTTACGGATAATAGTTGGTTGATATACTACATATATACTTTTTTTTTGTAAATACATACATATTATACATAGAAATATCCATGACTCGACATCACACAAACATTTGTCCCTACCGGGATTCGAACCCGGGACCCATAGTACAGAAGGCAGTGTTAACTACCGTTGGACTAATTGGGTAGTCAATTGGATCGGTGAATGTCTTTCTAGAGCCACCTCTCCCGGCGTTTCTACTTACAGCCTGATAAATTGCTTATGTTAATCGCCTATCATTCATTCTCTGAACATGCCCAAACCACTTTGTTCATTCTTCTCAATTTTAGTCACTACATCATCTTTTAAACCACAATTTTACCCATAACGCCGAGGGAAAATCCTACTGTCCCAATGTTCTTTTAAAAACAAAAGATAAATGACAGATGGAATAATCTACTGATAATTTTATAAATAAATAAATATTCTAGTATAATAATAGTCCCAAACTAAGCAGAGCTTGTACTATGGGTACTAGACAATGGATATAAATACTTATATACTTTTTTTTGTAAATACATACTTATAATACATAGGAAACACCCCGACGAACACAAACACTTATATTCATCACATAAATATTTGTGTCCCGTGGGAATCGAACCCACGACCTCGTGATCAGCAGTCCGGTATTCGAACCACTAGACCACAGAGAGAACACCAAACCAACTACTCTGCGTGCACTGTGAGTGATGGGAATTAGGTGAAATCCCCTGTGCAATCCCCTGCAATCAATCTGGTGGATCCCCTGTGCAATGACCTATCGCTAATGCGAGCTTAAATAGATTATATACGGTTTTAGATAATGCTGTGTGGATCCGATGATGACCGAAACCGAAAATTCTGGTATTATATCACCACAGCTATACTTAATATTATAAATGCGAAGGTCATTTGATAAACAGAGTACTGATTAGATTAATTGTAATATTGTGAATAATTAAATTAATTGACAGACAGGACTGTGTTGCTGGGGAGTTTGTTGCGCTGCTTCTTCTTCCCAGCAAAAACACTGGAAAGCGGTGAAGGGCGGGCGTTTTTGGGGGCTGTCTTTATTGTCGACGTTCAAAAAGAGCCAGTTAAATTGGGCCTACTTTGAATAAATGATATTTTGAGTTTGAAAGTATGTCTGTATGTTACCTTTTTGTTGTATACCACATGGGTAACAAACAAACTTACGGCCCGCCTGTTGGGAAGCGGTTACCGTCGCCTATAGACGTTTGCAACACGAAGTGTAACTTCACGCTTAAAATAGTGAACTGATTTATATAAAACTTGGTATGGAGATAGTTTGATTCCCAGGGAAGGATATTTTGTCCCGAATATTATTCTCTAAGAGAGCGGAAAGAGTAAGACTCTTTATGCAGATGAAGTCGCTAGAGAAAACTAGTATAATCAATCTAAGAGTAGATACGTAAAAAAACTGTTACAGTCTGTGACTAGTACTCATACTCTATATCTTGGACGACCCAATTAGTCCACCGGTAGCATTGCCTTCTGCGCTATGGGTCCCGGGTTAGAATTCCGGTAGGGACAAATGTTTGTGTGATGAGCATAAACATTTGGTTGCCAGTCATGGATGTATCTATGTATAATATGTATGTAGTTACAAAAATAAAAAAGTATGTAGTATATCAACCAACTAGTATCCGTAACACAAGCCTCGTTGCTTAGCTCGGAACTAGATGGTGCTGTGCTAAAACTAGATGCATAAAGTCCAGAAATTGTATATATATATAAATATATACATCTACGTATATGAAGAAAATCATTATCATCATCTTATCAGCCGATAGAAATCGACTGGACATAGGCCTCCCCCAAGTATTGCCATGCCGCTCCTGTGCCACCTTCATCCAATCGATTCCAGCGACCTTTACCAGGTCGTCCGTCCACTTTGAAGAAAATACTCAATATTAATTAATAGAACATTTTTATTATACCCGTTATTAAAGGTCATATCTAAAAAAGCTATTTCATATATTAAAACTGACCTATCACGATATATTAATACAAAATTCATAGGGAAGACTGACCTATGTAACGATTTCATAGAGCTTAGTTTTGACTGAAATGGTGTTATTTTATTTCTTCTTTTGTATTATTTCTTTGCAGAAGCATTGACGAAGGAAATTTGCTTTATGAAATACAGTCACAATAAGATCATTATTTGTTTTCAGTTTATTAAAGGTAGATTACAAATCATACTCCATTTATATTGTTATCAGGCTAAATTCTTATCTAAACTTATTAGGAAAGCCAAAAAATAATTTCGTAATTTTCGTACCAAAGAATTTTTCATCGTTTTGAACAAAATGTTTAGAGTATTTGACTTACGTCGTTTTATGACCCAATTCTTTTCAATGATATTAAGGTGGAAGCTCCACGCTAGCCCCCGAAATTCAAATTTTCGTACGTTTTTTGCAATTTGCCGGTCATTGTCAGGCTGTACATTGAACAAAATATGATTCGCGCCTGTAATAGGTATTTAGTTACAGAACTATAATCATTAATATCATCAATACAACCCTCACATTGCATACAATTGGATTGAATGACTTTTTCATTAAATAAGTAGACAATCAATATAAATTGCGAAAAACGTACGAAAATTTGAATTTCGGGGGCTAGCGTGTAGTTTCCACCTTAAGTACATATATTTTTTTAAAAGAAAGCAATCTGCATATTTTGATTACACTCAGACTTCAGCCAAATAACTCCCTGCACATGATGTACAATTTCTTTCCCCCATTCTGTCTTTATGTGACGCCTTTTTGCTGTTTCTGTCTCTGTCTATTGATCTGAAGACCTAACAATTGTCCATTGTTCTACAATGGAACCTAAAGCAGCCTTTGTTCGACGTTTTATTGAAAAATGCTTTGGATTTTTCTCGTTTTTCTAGTGCTGAACACTAGACTTATTATTGTGCTTTTATATTGAAAAGGTTTCATTGCTAAATGTTCTGAAAAGGGCAACAAATAAAGCTTAGATTAAGTATCCTTCACAATTTCAATAAATTACAAGGTATTGAAATAAAACTACTTTTTACGGATTATAATAATTAAAAATGTAAGGTAGCTGTTAGTAATTATAAATTCAAGACGACCAACACCTTAGTCGACCCGTGACCATGGATGTTGTAAAGGATCCGAAACGTCGGGTTAAAATAATATCAATATACCGCGATAAAATCCGTAAAAACGTAGTTTTATTTCAATGTCTAATATTCGCGTAAGTGTAAGAAATCAATAAATTACAAGGTAACTAAAGATGCACATGTAAGTATAACGAGATACCTTCACTGCTCCTTCTATCCATATTTAAAATATGAATTACTGCCTCATTTAACAACTTATTCATAGTTTGATTTATATTTTAGGGTACTTTCTATTGCTAAAAAAATAATAAACATACCTTTTCTATTTTTTTATTTGGGACTTGCCCACCACCCGAATGCCTTCTACTGCAACTCTTGTAAACCTTAATCAACAATAGTTACCATCCAGAAAATCGTCGAGACAATGCAGTCCGACGTGTCCCAGGCGAATGATTTTAACTGTCTTGGAACCCGCAGTGAATTTAATTATCAAATTATATTAACTACTAGTAAGAAAAATATCATAATAAATATACTTTATTCTGCAGTACCGAGACGATTTATCAAACATGTCTTCAGTATACCTTTAACAAATCGTACTAAAAAACTATATAAACAACCCATACTTATCAATAAGTAACAAGCCTGATCTCACGGGGTTTTTATACGGCCTGCGAGCGCCATAAACACTCTGGTCCATCGTAAAACACAGCTTCGTAAATCTTGGATTAGCTGGCGAGAACATTATGTAGCGTTTATTTAGGACGGCTGTTTAATTGGCCGCTTTTTTACAGTGCCGTAATGGATAATTGGTTTACACAGGGAGAATAATTGCAAGTCAGTACGCTAGGTAATATGTACGTCTCTAAATAATGATTGAGCTAAACGATGGCTGTTTTATGCGTACTGTCGGTAGGGAAAGGTCTGCTCAAAGTCAAAGTCAAAGTCAAATCATTTATTTCAATTAGACCAATACAGGTGCTTTTGAATTGTCGAATTTAATTGAATTTAGTTGCACGGTTCCAAAAGGTAGGTCTTATGGAGAAGAACCGGCAAGAAACTCCATAGAGCTTTCTCCATAGAGAAACAAAGCTGTTTTGGTATTCTCTTCAAACGACTATTCGAGACGTTAACATTGATGGGCTTATTTATATATTTGAAATCAAAATGTCTGGACATTTAAAAAGACCATGATTACCTATCTCAGTTTGTTTCGGCATTTCTTCTCTAAGGTCGTCGTTAGAAAATGGTGACATATTCTAGAATTCGCCTAGCTAAATCAAATTCTCTAAATTTATATTTATAAATACATTTTTGTAAAGACAGTTCTTGATTTTTTAACTAATTTGGACATAGCTCATCTATACGTAAGGTTTTTCCATTTCCATTTTCAACACAAATGACACAATTTTATAAATTAAGACCTTATATTAAATGTAGTAAAACCCATTATTATACATAATCATATTTACTTAATTAAAACTATGTTCATCTGACACCAATTTCATAAAGTAGGTAATACCGGAAAAGCAACAAAATGGGCCCCCCTAAGCCATTAGATAACTTATAAAGCGTCCAACTTTTAACTAAAGCTTAGCTGAAACTCCTTCGTGCTAGCATACTAGGGCTGGCAATTTAACATTTAAAATATTTTTTACTTGTTATGAGAATCAATTGTCATACACTAAGAAATGTATGTATGTATATAAAGGTCATATGGTCAATGATGAATATCATCGACTCATTGGCTATCCCACTGCTAGGCAAGTCTTCTCTCCTAAAGCGGGTTGGCAGACATCACTCGCCGTGGAGAAAATCTCTATAGAATCGTTTTAATTTTGTACTTTACGCAGACAACGTTGCGAATAGAGCCGCTATTAATAATTTAAACAGACAGACAGACATGACGAATCTATAAGGGTTCCGTTTTTTGCCATTTGGCTACGGAACCCTAAAAAGAATGCCATATATACATATATCGTTGTTACTTTTTAATCGAAAATAGAAAAGCGTATTTATTCCAAGTTCCTGCTTATAAAAAACTAAAAGGCTGAGGAAATATTAATATAAAAATGGTCTAAGAAAATAATGTTATTGATAAATTAACTTTTCAATGTTGAACAAAACAAACTTGACCATTCTCTACATTGATCTTAAACTGACCTTTCCTTGAAAGCAGATTAAAAAGAATGGAAACAAAACGCGAAGTAAGTTATTTGTTCAATTTCGTGTTTGTTTTAATAAAGTTTCTTTCTCCTGTTGACTTCACAAGCAATTACGAAGTATTACGGAGAAGTCGTAGTTCAATCATACAAAAGTCAATAGGCAGGCGATATGGAAGGTTTACTTAAGTCAAGATCGTTCGAATACCAAATTGTTTATTGAATAGGCGATAGGTTGATACTTATTGTTGGTGGTAGTTGGTGTTTACAAAGTGTTAACAGTTATAGAACTAAAATTTTGTGCAGCTATATTCCGCCACGTCGCGTGCAATGTTCATTACCTACAGTATAATAATATAAACTTAAAGTAAACTAAAGCTAGGTATTAGTTATTAAGATATTAACAAAAAATTAAACAAAACGCTAGCCAAAAAACTAGAGGACAAAAAAAACATACACCGACAATTATTTCCAAAAAAAGGAGAGTCAATATTTTCCCCCTAACGTCATAAACCAAAATCCCGTATCCCGTAAACCCTTTTAAAATTAATCTCGTTATATTTACGACATTCAGACATATCGACTTAACTTAGTCTAAAACATCCTTTTTTTTTAATTCTGGCAACCCTACAACCTCCGGCCTCGTACAGAGTAAACAAGGGAGTGAGCGACGGTGGCATTTCCCTGGCTGTCTGTATTACTGCCTTTGCCTCGAGCAAATTATTTTTATGTTTGTTTGCCACTAAGCTAATAGCTCCTCCCGTTTGATTGGATTCCTCAAAAAGGATTGGGTTCGAGAGGAGTTAGGGGTTAACCGAATAAAGAGGGGTTGGAGTGTTTGTCAAATAATTTGTATTTTACCTTTTTGTGTTTGTGTCATCAAAAGTTTTAATTTTAATTTGGTTTGTTAGAACATTTTTATGATTACCTATTATATTTTTAATAAACAATTAATAAATGTTTCAATGTCTAATATTAGCATTTTGTCAGTAATATCAGTATATAAATCAGTAAAAAAACAATATTTCAATTTGATACACATTGATTGACAGTTTGATTGACAGAGAAACCACAGATAAGAAAAAACGTTCACTAAACTGTCAACTAAATGTCAAAACAGTATACCGATACATTTATAATCTGTGACAATAGTTGCTGATGACAAATTATGACCGTTTAGCGTTGCCATCGTATTTCTACCATATAATTTCCATCCACAATGGCCGACAAAATTTTCCACCATACCTACCTGCTCGTGGCATATCATAACAGCGTAGGGCGACGCCCTTACTGCGCTAGTTTACTGGTCACCAGTCAAAGGTTAATGGCGCTCGTCAAATACGTAATGGCAGGCCGTTATTAGTGGAAACGTTACCGAATAATATCAGTTAATATTGGTTAATACTAATACAATGTAGAATGATATCATTGTTATGAATTTACGTATTAAATATCTGGTTATTGTAAGAATATTGATTAAAACAAACGCATTCACTATTCAAAAGACAGTAGACAAAAATCAAGCCCAAAAACCGGATAGCACACATTTTGCACAGGCACAAAAGTATTTAAAAAATCTGAAAAACACATTTAAAGTAGCTAAAGTATTACGAAAATTTGTTGCCATCATGGCCACATGACTAGTACCAATACTCCTCACTCAAACCTAACAATTCCCTCAGCTCATAATTAACAATACCAGCTCACTATTACAATTACATTTCGAAATCTGCTTACCAAAACACATCTACCACTTGAGACATACCTGGCTGACTGCAAATCCGCTTTCATATCAAGCCGCCCCTAGCAACTAAGCTTAAAGAATACCATTACTCGTATCTCGAGTACAGCCTGAACTCTGAACGAGTAACACTGGCAGCTTGCCAGCACTGAAGCCCTTCACGAAATATCCAGCCTGTAAATAAATTAATAGGGTTATGTCCAAGTGCATTGCTCCCGGAGCCGTACTTCGTGGACTATTGCCGATTTAGAAGAAATGTATATTGGCTTAGCACACTTTGTTATCAGAATATTGTACTGCAATAAACACTGCAATACAATATTTAATTTTAATTTTAAGTGTCTATGGAATATCTTGTCGCATTATTTGCCGTATTTTTATGTCCAGCGGTGGACGTCCTCTGGTTTACATGATGATGATGAATATTTTCCGTAAGATCAACTTCTTGGAACCGCGCACCATTTATATTTAGGTTTGTTTTATTAACGTAACATACATAGGTTACGAGTGTTTTCTTGAACGGATAGACAGATGAGTACGAATGCAACCCACAAAAATTTGCCAGTATATTATTGGGACACATTTAATAAGAGATCGCCCCCTAGTAGTACCACAACCAACCAGACACAAATCCATTGAAATAAAAATAGACTATGACCTACGCTTTGAACTGACGTTCTCTAGGCACTATACATATTATGACTCTGATTGAAGAGAAAACCAAGCACCCATAAGATAAATCATGGCTGGCTGTTTTCAGATTGCTAGTACTACAAGACATACGATTGTGAATACATATTAAGTATTCAATGGTCGATTTAACTAAAAGTTCATTCTGTTGTTAGTTTTACGAATAATGTGTTCAAAACAACTGCGGAAGTTGTCAGTGGTTTTGTCACAATTTAATGTTCAGTTTGCGTGAGGTTTTTATCAAATTTTTGTTGAGGCACATTTTTCTAAAGCTCATAACTGGTTTGAAAATCACCAGGTTTAGGTTTTTAATGCTTTCTTACAAACGTTTCCGTGTTATTGTGTCGATTTATTTATAGAATAAACGAAATAAACCGGTTCAAGTTCAAAGTCACGATTAGTCATCAAACCGTTTAAACAAACTATTGACGTCTCTATACCGCTTCGACGGAACATTAAAGAAAGAATAAAATCGTACGATTTAATTACCGGTTACTAAAGAAACAAACCGAAATATACTGTAAGTATATTATACTAACGACGTAACCAACTTATTACTACCGGTTTCTAAACCCTGATTACTTTAATAAATGCTTCTTTTTAAAACCTATTCTCGAGTTTTCCCCACGAAACGAGAACTAAAAAACAATTGAGTAATTTGTATAAATTGCCAATTCATTAAAAGCGGACAGGGTGTTCGCTGGTCGCGTGCTAAGCTACGATTTGTACCATTCTCACTTTTAACCTTCAACAGACGTAAAGGGCAATTTTCGACCACGTAAAGTAGGACTTTAAGTTCTTGTTTATTCCCAAAGGAATAATAATTTAAGTTAAAAGAAGAAAAAAAAACACAATTCATTTATGTATTTTGAATTTGAACTCAACACTATGATAGTCCTTGGCCATATCACAAGGCTATGAGTAAACACTTATTTTATAACAAATTGCTGTAAATAATTAAATATGTAGATCGCGGGACTTCTTTATACCTTATCTTCCTTTTTTTAAACTTTCAATTTTGGAACCTATTTTAAACTTAATGTAATTCCAGTCTTTAATTTGAAAAAATCCATATTAGATTCTATTAAATTAGGCTAGATCTGGCGGACAATATTTAGCAGACTTAGACCCCTGATCTAATTTATTTAACAATGAACCTAGTTTTTGACAGTTAATGTATTCTCACATCTTATAATTTGAACGTGGCTTGTACATACAAATTACAGATGCCAAATTACAGAAACATTTTATTGGTATCCGCCGCCGTTAACCGCTGTAGGTCTTATGTGGGTATGGGATCAGGTATTCTCTATTTAATACTAAGGATGTAGGCTTATTATAATGTATAAAACCTTTATATTTAAACGATAACCCTAGACCTTTATGGTGTTGTTAAAAAAGAGCTCCTTTTCCCACCCCTCCCGTACTATAAAATCGTATATTTTACAGTAAATTCTCAAAAAAGATGTCGTTCGTATCTCAAACGGTTGCTGGGCTGAGCCAAACTCGGGTTCGCAAGGACCCGCCACCGCGGCAGCACTGCTCCCATCAACACGCGCACCGACACGTACAGCTCTCAAGAAAGAACAGTCTCCCAGAATGGGACCCACCAGAACAAAGAACCAGGAAAAACAGCCTCCCCGCAGATATCATTGACAGAATGACGGAATCTACCATCAGCCCTATTTCGGAAGAGTGACAACTATCCCCGTAAGTTTTGCGATTGGTGTCCCCGTCACTCTAGTAAGCATGGATGCACTCCAATGTAATGCACAGGATCGGAGAAAAAGGCTTTGGGACAGCCCCTTGCATGCTTAGAGGCTTATGTGATTAGGGGATGATCCTGCACGAACCCCATAGATATATGTTGTACGTAAATGTTGTAAATGAAGATTTGATAAAGAATAATCAAGAATGTAAAGAAGAAATGTGTGTGGATGAGAAGCAAGCGAGACAAGATACTGTAAATGTACTCCTACATAAGAAAGAAATTGTCTGTGAAATAAATACAGATTTTTGTGTAATTTTAAAACCAATTCCTTATGAAGATTGCTTCATATAAAATATGTATGGTAATGGCTGTGAAACATTGATACCATAAATATTTGAATACGTTCAAGTGGACATTATTTTCCCTCGATATAAACTATTTAACGGTACCCAGTCTAGACATAATGCATATGAATTAAAATCGATACTGTCATATAGATAAACAACATTACTAACGCGTAAAAGTGTACTAAGTCCAAATAACTACAAATACTTTTTCAGTAACGATCCTTTATCATATGTATGTTTGTCAATATTTGAAATAAATGCTACCATGCTACCATATAACATCACAAACCAAATCTGATGCAATTTCAAGAGCTTTTAGGTCTCCAATTAATACTCGTAATCAAATTATATTTCCAGTTACCCCGCCAGTTACCCCAGCGATGTTCAAATCTCAAGTTGTAATTGGTCCAATCGTCCGTCCAGTAATTGAGGCACGATCGATTTTTTCAGGACACTAGTCCGTTAGAGGCATAAACGTATAAAGCCGATATTGTACATGCTTTATTGTATGAAAAGATTACCATCACAATTATATCATGGTTTATTATTCAAAGATACCATTATAGAATCAATAAAGTTTTCGCTTATTTTCCTTTCAGAAACAATAGCTTTTGTGATAGATAGGTACGTTGATGCACCATTGTTTAATCAAATATTGAAAGCATCAAGAGTCATAACTTTATGTTATCCATTCCATTTCTAAGATTGAAAAGTCAACTGGATAAGTGGTATGTAGTATGTTGGCCTAATTTGCTACTTCTACCGGTTCGTAACCAGCATTACTGTGAGCATTTAGACCTTATTAGACATAATGATGTGAACAAGCCTGTGGCTAGCAAATTGATTATGAAGTATCGCACATACATATATGGAGGCAGTCCCTAGACCTACCTTGGCTCTACGAACAGTATCATGAAGTAATTTTGCAATTACAAGTACAAATTATGTTCGATTACGTCAAAGGAAACATTACCATATAAGTGTTTATTTTCCTTAATTATGAGCAATAAATTGTGTAGTTTAGAAAATTGTTTCCTATTAACCCTTATTTGTCGATATAAACCTATTTAATCTGCAACAAAATTCCAATAATAAGATACAGTACGTATTTCTTAAAAGATTTCTACAGCAAACGTTTCAGAGGTAGCTAACTTTTATACAAAATAAACCCTCACGCCACTTGAGGCTAGTCTAGTTAGGAACAATATATCTGATGAACCTGCAAGGTCGAGCAAACTTTCCCCTTACGTGCAAGCTAATAAAGCACGCAAAGCTATTTCTATCGGAGTGCATGCCACTGCACAGCTGTTTTTAAATACAGATCAAACTGCGATACCTACAGAAATAGGAAAACAAGTGTTTGATTTAATTAAAATGGAAATAGTTATAGAAAGTATTAAATAATTCGAATGACTAACACTGTATAGTGATAAAAAAGTCAAGAACATGCAAAAGATGTTGAATAAAGTAAAGTAATCTTGGAAAAACACAAAAGGCAAATACTTTGCGTATTTTCTCCGAAAAGCCGGTACGATCTTGAAGCTATGGGGAACCGGCTATCTACATCGATGATTCCTTACATAACACGCATTATGTATGTATGTATATAGGTCACGAGTTTCCCAGTCACGCTGCATTAAGGACTGATGAGTCATGTATATTACATTATGCCTCCTTCTTTTTAATATTCTTGTTGATAAAACTATATTTATTGTTCCAGCAATATTGTTAGTACCAGTTACCCTGCTTTTAAGTACTCTATCCTGTGTTGTTTGTATATTGGAGTATTCACCTTTTACTATTAATTACCTTTAACTGTATCTAACATACTTTTTATGATTGTGCTTTCTTGTATCCAGTTATGTTATAATAAGCTGTTCTGTATGAATTAATACCTTTTGTTTGTTGTTGTATAGTATATACATATATTAACTGTAATAATACGCTGTATTTTTATCAAGTATATGTGTATATATATAAATATATATACATTCAATTTACTTTTAATAACAGGTTCCATGTATTCAATGTACTCGTAAAATAAATTTCAATTGTAAATCCTTTCTGTCTAAGCTGGGCCGACGTGCGACGGTCTGACTTACTATTATTAAACAACGATATCACCCCAATGCGTAAATTTACATATTATTCCCATACCGCAGACGATCTATTGACCTTTAACGACCAAAATGGAGCAGACACGGAACATTCACCTCCTGTTCTCAATTTTGCGGATACAGTTCGCATTGAATAAACAAATATAACACACGCAGATATTTTAAAACGCCCTGAAATCGAAAATACTGACAATTGTACATATAACCTTTTCCATAGTGGAATAAAAAAACTATTGATTTCATGAATGGACAAAACGAAAAAGATTTACGTACTTGTAGTTCAGTGAAATCCTTGTTATACAATGAATTTTATACCCTCAGAGATCAGAGACTGATACATCAAAGTTATAAATTATAGTATAGTGATAAATATGAAGATCAGTAACCTTCCCATCAGCCAATAATCCCGCCTAACCAAGTTTTTATTAAACAACATTGAGTTACTCTAAGCACGTTTTATTCTAGAGTGTACATGTGCCGTGTTACCCTTTAATACAGTTTTATTTTAAAATGTTTCTAGAAGTTTTCGCTTATTTATTATTTCCTTTCTTTTGTTGCAGGCGGAGCGAGTTTTTAGGATGTGTCTCGTTCCCAATAAAAGATGCAATTAATTGCGATATATCCGGCACGTACTTCCTGCAGCAAGGCTCTGGACGCGGCCAGAACGCGGCGCAAGCACACGCCAATGACAGATTCGTTAGAGAGGACCGCGTGACTGAAGGAGATACGCGCAAGATGGCTACTGACAACACTGAAACTAGCACTAATGACGGAACTAAAGAAAACCATAACGACAAAGGTGAGATTTGATCGTAAGAAGTTCTTTAGTCCAGAAAAAGTAAACTGCGGTATACCATGAACGAATCAACAACATCACTTTTAAAGATAATTTACAAACTGTTTTTTCAACTAGAGCAATCATTAATATTCTTCACTACGTATTATGTTTTTTTTTTGACGAATGGCCTGCTTCTTATCGTGGCAATGGCTAAACAATATTGGAGTAATAAGAAGCCACGTATGAACATACTAGCAGCATTAAAACAATTCTTTAACAATTCCCTATTTCTGTAGGAGTGTCCACAAACGGCCCAACATCAACATCAGCAAATCAGGCGCAAACGGTGGCAGCTGCTCTCCAGAGAGAAGCCGACGAGCACCTATTCCTCAGATACTTGGAGCTAGACCCCCCTGAAGACCCCAACGCGCCCAAGAGAGCGCCCAGGAATGGTAGAACACCGTTCACCACCACAAGGAAGTGAGTACGATCTAAAATATATTTGTAAATAGACTCAAGCTTGTCTTACTTTTTATAGAGATTTATAAAATATTCATTGTTATCAAATGTGACAATTATAGAATGAATATATTTATGTATACCTATATATTTTATTTCACGTAATAAAATTGATCAAGCCATTATCAATTGTATTACCTATCTAACCAACACTATATTATAACCGTACAATAATCTTTTTTGATTTCTAGATTGATCCGTGGTACTGCTGGAGGTTTTGGCTTCACGGTGGTGTGGACTAGGCCACCCAGGGTCGAGAGAGTGGCTGCAGGAGGGTCGGCAGACCGTGCAGGACTTAGGGCAGGGGACTACCTCGTGTTTGTGGGCAACAAGAACGTCGTGACGTCGAACGAGGAAGAGGTCCGAAACCTTGTCAAGTGAGTACTACATGACATGTCTTAATGTCAATAACAGTGAAATTTCAAAATCGAATCCTATATTTTTTTTTGCTTTTAAACTATTTCCTTTTGAACTTCTTTTATTTAATTATAGCACTTAACTTTACTAAACATAAATCCTCTTTCCAGATCAGCAGGCCAGATGTTAAACATAGAAACGTTCAGAAGAGTACCACCAAACGGTGTTGGCATCCGGCCGAGGGTGACTCAGGTCACCATTCCTCCATCGGAGTCAACACCGCCACCACCTCCGAGGTCGCCTCGAACAGCTGCGTTGGCTTCACCAGCGACAGCTGCCCGACCACCAACGGCCTGTTCTTCGACGAGCCAATCCCTCGACCGACGCAAACTCCACCTGCCCCAAGTCACATTCTCCAAGGAGGTCGGTAACGGAATCATCGTATGACACCTCATCGAAATGGTTTAGGAAACTAGTCATCTTTATGGCAAGTCCATATGATGTGAACTTGATTATACAGCAGCTTGAATAAACTAATTCAAAGTTCCATTATAGAGTAGACTAGAAAATAGCCGTCGGTTTTGGCCAGCTTAATCAAGTATGACAGATTCATGTTTATCATTATACCTGTCTTCAGTATAAATGACATTGAATAAATATGTATTCATATAATCAAACAAGTTTGATTAGTTATATGTTCTACTTTAACTATATCTACTTTGCCTTACGACCCTTCAGTCAAGTCGAATGAGTTCATCTTTGTCGTATTTCTCAGCAACAAGTTTACGTCTCATGGGCAAGCCATTAGAAACATTATTCGAATTTATTATTTTTGGTATTTGAGAGACATAAATTTTCAAAATTTGGTGCTAGTTATAGACCCTGTATTTTCTCGATGTGTGGAGTTTAAATCATTGTAGTAATATACATAATATATGTACAGTAGTGTGCATTGATTTTGTTATTAATATTATTTTTCATTTTCTTTTTTGTAAATACTTCATTATACATTCCATTATGTTAGTGTCTAATGCAAAAAATTTCATAGTAACTATGTGTACTGCAGATTTTTGATCGAAATTATAATTTAATGATGATATGATACTTATTATTACTGATGAAATTATTTATTTAGATGGTAGCGTATATATTTTTTCTATGTCAAAATTTTATAATTAATCAAATTATTACTTAAAAATCTGCAGTTTACACAGTCTTAGCTTTTATAATTTAATTTAATTTTAGTACTTAAGTGAAAAATCATTGAAAGGGGAATCGTTACGTTTAAGCTTACCTGTTTTTGTTAATATTTATTTTGTTAATGTTTTTTCTTTCCTTATTTATATTTTCTTTGTCTTAAGTTCGTGCGTGTAGTGACTTCGTAGTATCATAGCAGTGTTTTTGTATAATTTACTTTTTGTATCTTTATGATTTTGCATTCTATTTTTTTTAATTTATTCCATAGTATCTATTGTGTATTGGATGCAAAAAATTGGTTCCTGTTGTTTTTATTTCGTTTTTAATTTATGTTCTATAATTTTAAGTGCAAATAAATTTATTGCTTTTAATTATTTTTTTGTTTATTTTTTATCCAGTTTTAGTGCCGTTAAGATACTTAAATTTATTTCGTATTCCTCTGTCTGTTGTATTTGTTCTGGTCCTTATATTGCATAAGAAACGCCTGACAGTAACCATTTAACTTCCCATCCCATTCCAGATCAATAGTCGAATATACATTTTCCACACTTAAGCCTGTTTTGAATGCATCATCAATCAATCAATCATCTTCTTATTCAACTGCTAAATATAGATCTCTATCAGCAGGCACCACGCTTACATCATCACATTCATCATTTAATCATATATAGCTTCATTATTGTCCTGACATCCTTTACAATCAAATACTGTCTCTAATATGGACTTTACACGGACTGACTGTTTAAAAATAACATTTAAATTTTAGCCTCCCGTGGGCTAGCCACGGGAGGCTAAAATCCAAAAGTTTCAAAGGAATCTACTTTGACCGTCTGTCCAAAGACTGTAATGTGTAAATAATGTAGTAAACCCCCACAATATTAATTATGTTCTTTACATACACAGCACACATATTAATAAATAGAATTTAAATTTTCTAGAGAAAGATCATTGCTCAGGCATAATAATATATATGTAGGCTTATATTAACTATGAGGTCCAATCTTAGCTGTGGAAGTATTGAAATTATGGTTTTTAGGCGTTAACAAATCACATTCACATGCAAATATTAGAACTTTAAATAAAACTTATATAATACCTATAGTCAAGTGGTCTATCCTGACTATCAGATGGGTGCTCTAATGTAGTCGAAACGTCAGAATCATATACCTCCATATTGCGCTATAAAATCCCTAAAAAGTAGTTCAATAAGATTCAAATTCAATCAAGAAATTTTATTAATGAATGGTTATTTCATTCATTAACAAAATGTCTGTATTGGTATGTAAAGAAATATATTATCTTTTTGTATTTTTTAGCATATTTCAAGCTAAGATTTTAAATTTTTATTTAGAAAGAAAAATTCAACCTCAGGTGGATTTCGAACTCGCGTATTCTGGATAAGTACTCCAGACGCTTTGAGCGTCTTTTTCTTTCTTAATAAAAATTTAAGAAATATATTATTAATTATCCTTCCACAAAATTTGCCGGAAGTAAATCCATATAGCAGCATTGGCCTGATATAAATCACAGGCATCCCTCTATGTTTTCGTGCAAGAAAGAAGAAAGTTAAAAACGTTGATCAACATTTTGAAGATAGAATGTTCACAATAATAATACATATCATATTTATTTTGAACATTACCACACAAAGCCATATTGTTCCGAGATTAAAACTAGGCTTGTGTCATGGATATTATGGCTGATACACTACATAGTATTTTTTTTTAAAACAAATACATATTATACATAAAAATATCCACGAGTCAGGTACAAATATTCATGTCCATCACACAAACATATAAGACATATTCGTACCATATAAGACAGGCCTTAACATCGCTACGGTATTTGGATCTTCGTCACATTCTCCGCTAAATGGCAAGAGGAGACTATAAATCCCTTGAATTCCACTAGACGCCAGGGTTGGCAACTGACGGCAGAAAGCGGGCACTGCTAGCGGTGGTAGCAAGAGAACAACACTACGGCACCTGCCTGCAGTTTGGTCTGGTCAGATTCGTGTCGCCCCTGGCTGAACGAGCCGACCTCATAGCGCCCAATGATCACCAGCTGTTGTTTCAAAATATTGAAGAGGTAAGGTTATCTTTCTGATGAGGTGTTTTTTTAGTCTTTCGCCAAGCTTTTCTCGACAGCGGTGTGTTGGATGGAACGTATCAATAACAGTCAATAATATTGTTGGCAACCTGTATGAAAGTTACTAAATTAAGTGCTCTATAGAAATATCACTGCTTTACGATGTAATAATATCAACAGGTAGGTATGACATTGTGTAGATCCTATATTAAATACAATTTGTTCTTTTCTAATACAGTAGGGAAATGAAAATGATTTAATAACAAGAGTTTTCAATAGGCTAAACTCTTATACTAGTACCGAAAATATTGATCCAGAATAAAATTGTGAACCACGGCTAAAAAACTACAGTCGAAATATTAAGGATGAAGTTATAATTATTACTAGTAACTTCTTACAATATAATTATAAACTTTATTGAACTATAATTAATGTACCAAGATACCTAATGAAATATCCACTTGCAGATTTTTAGATTATCAGAAGACATTCTGGACCAAGTGGTGCAGGACGACAGTGAAATCCAGACGTCGACAGTTATTGCCGTCTACCTGCAGAAGACCCCTGTGTTCCTTAGCCTTTATAAGAAGTACTGCCTAGGCCTCAAGAGGGCTGACTGTGTTTTGGTGAGTCTGATAATGTGATGTAGGTACTAGATTATAGGATCAAAGATAAGGAACTTTAAAATTTGTTCCTCAATTTTTTTTATTCCAATCTTTTTGCAAAACAGTAACTAATCACGAAATTCTAGTAACGAAATTCTAGTAACGAAATTCTAATTCTAGTAGTAACTGCTAGAACTCAGTCTATTCTTTCAATGTGAGAGTTTCGAGTAAAATTTACCAATACTCCTTGTTCAGACATTGTATTTTTTTGTCATTATCCATCAGGTAAAAAAATCAAAAGACCCAAGCGGCGCGTTTTCCCGTTTCTGCACGAGTCCGCCGATACCGCGAAGAAGACCAGACATCACGTCACTAGTTCATAAACCCCTTGAACAATTCCGGGAGCTGCTGCGGCTGATGAGGTCGGCAGCGGCTGCAACTGGAGCTGGACCTTACGACCAGCTCGAAAAGAAACAGCTTCAAGTAATTGTGGAGCAACTACAGGTATATCTTTGACATATAAAGTAATTAGACACAGAGTTAAGATGACTGTGCTAAAGTTTGAGCAAAGGTTTGGCCTGGAAGCATGGGCAAGGTTATAACTACTTTCTTAAACAACTTGATCATCATCAGGCTCAAAACTCCAATAAGCTGTGACTCTATACGAATCGATTTTGTTTAATTATGTTCCTATGAAAACAGAAAAAAAATCGCCATTGATACAAATCTGTCAGAAGGTAACCAAACTATATTCAACTTTAATTTAGGTAGATTAAAAACCTGATTATTGGAATATGTAAATAAACCTTGTCTCTCAAATGGCAATTAAATCGAATAAAAGTTATTTGTTTGGGAAATTAACAAAACTGTACTTTTCAGAGTGGTTACCAAGATGTGACAGCTGGTTCTGGACTGATGGGTCTCGCTGGGGATGGCAAGCCGCTGCTGTCTGTCGCTGATCTAGAAAGTCGTCTCGTGTTCACTAGGTGTAAGGTAAATAGGAAATTAATATGAACGTCAGTTACCAATTTGTACTACAGAAACCATTTGCTATGTAATGTGATTGTATCAAAATATCATTTATTCAAAGTAGGCCAAATTTAATTGGCTCTTATTAACGTCGACAATATAGACAGCCCCCAAAAACGCCCGCCCTTCACCGCTTCCTAGTGTTTTTGCTGGGAAGAAGAAGCGGCGGACCAAACTCCTCAACAACACAGTTATGACTGTTAATAAATGAAATGATTCTATATAATATTCCAATGAATCTATTCAATACTCAGTTTTATCAAATGGCTATTATTATGTGGGCTATTATTATATTAATACACACTATTTGCAATAAGCAATGCCGTTTATTGACATTCAGCTAAAAGGTCTCAAGAATATTTACTTATCTCATTTTAGAAAAAGGTTGCTTCTCTTAACAAACCATGATGATAGAAGTTGTATAAGATCCGAAACGTCGGCATTATAACAATATCAACCCATAAGAAGTAGCTATAATTCCAAGAGTTTGATGGTTGAGAATTGCGATAGTATGAAAGACACCTTGAAATAGGCAGTTGAACTTCTTCCAGCCGTTCGTGCTAAGCACGGCAGGTCGTCAATGGATTTTCGGCGGCGAGCTATCGAGGGTTGAAAATCGAGCGGTGCGACCTTACTGGGCGCTACTGTTTAGTGACCTGCTCCTCTTTGCCACCGTCTCCAGGGACCGGGTCCTGTTCGTAACGGAGGAACCCGTAGCGTTGGCAACCGTGTCCGAAGCACAGTTCAATGTCAGGAAAAAAGGTTAGTTTGCAGTTCTTTTCTGATTTTTATAAAAGTCCTCCACAATTAACAAGCGTACTACTTTGGTTCCTAATGGCAACGTAAAAGGAAAATTGGTATAATGGGATCATCAATTTAACTTAAGCAGTCAAACCTCGTCCAAAAAACTCAAAACTTTCTACGCAAATGAATGATTACATAAAGTCACAGTTTCTTAGTGTTTTCAAATACGAAGAACAAAACAGAAGAACTGATCTTTCCCAATTTATGAAATGAAAACTATAACTTATAATTTGAATAAGTAAAATAGAAGATAAACCAATTTGAATTCCCGTTTCCTTTTCCGAAAATTAATACAGCCTGTAGCTTAAGAATTTCCTTCTTACTCCAGCGACAGAATTCCGTCTGATCTTGGGTCGGGCGGGTGGCGAGTCTCCGCTAGTGTCGTGTTCGCCGCGTACGCCTGCAAGGACACGAACCGTTGTGTTGCGTGCCCCCTCCATAGACCTCAAAGCTGTATGGCAGAGCTTACTGCAGAGGCAAATGTAAGTATAACTTTTAGAATAAAATTTTTATAGTGTAACTAGCTATCTCCTGCGGCTTTGCCCGCATGGTATATAAATAAAAAGTAGCCTATGTGTTAATCTAGATAATAAACTACATGTGTGCTAAATTTTATTCAAATCTGTCAAGCGGTTTTTGCGTGAATGAGTAACAAACATCCATCCATACATACATCCAGACTAACAAACTTTCGCGTTTATAATACTAGTAGGATATTTAGGCACGCGGTAAAATATTTTCCCGATTTTTTAATTTGTATAGAGTATCTATAAAACTTACCTTTTGGAACCGTGCAACTAGTTTCGACTATTTAAAAACACCTGTAATATTGGTCTACTTGAAATAAATCATTTGACATAACTTAAAAAGTTCACAAACTGTATTAGTTGGCTTTGTTAGTTTTACAAAAAATAGTAAAATATATTTAGTTATAGTTTTATTTCTGGGCTCATCCAAAATTCTATTTCCCAAATATTTGCGAATGGTTTTAAACAACTTTGGGGTACAATCATTGTGTATTCCGTATTATGTTGAGGCAGAGATTAAGTATGACAGGTACAAACAATAATATAGTTATTGTCTTATTGAGTTGGTGGAATTGTTCGCTAGGTCTAATAGCACTTAAACTATCCTTAATAATACTTTTTCCATTCTAGTTATCGGGCTCACACAATGTCTGGCACCCCACTGGGTTCACCGCTCGATTCTCCGGACCCTCAGCTGACGTTCTCCCTCGCCACTTTGGACTCGCAACAACGCCAGGTATCCGCGTCCAGCATTCAACGGCATTCCAGCCTGGCCCTTTTACCGGCCAGTTCTTACCGATCACACCTCAACATGCTAGTGGAAGAACGTCCAGAAAAGGAAGTTAGAGTCAGTTTCGACGTGAGAACGAGTTCAGACTCTCCCACTCCTCAACCCGTTAGAGGTCCTCTAAGTACAGTTTGGAAAACAGCTCCGACCCCTGAAACGCCGTCCGCTAATCTCTCTCCAGCAGATTCACAAACGTTCTCCTCCCATTTTGTCTCGTCATCTAGCATTGAAAAGAACGACGAGCCTCATACATCGCCTAGTGCGCAACTTACGCCGGAATATGGTTGCGAGGATTATTCAGAGAGTTCTCCATGTAGATGGGAATCGTTTGAAGCGGATCTAGCACTAGCGGACTTGGATGTCGATCCCTCGTACAAACACGCTGTCGAGGAGCGCATCTTTTTGCCCGACGATCCCCTTCTGCCACGGATGGCCCTGCCAGAACGGCCAACACCACCGGCCTATTTAGAGCTTTGATCCGCGGAGTCCGATCCGGAGCTAGCAGACTACTGCTACCCCCGGAGTTGTGGAAATTGGAGCTAGGGTTTTTGAACAAAACCTTCCAGCGGTGTGTTCTAGTAGTCATGTTTAACCGGTGTTCAGGAGACGAAGTGGAAAGCTTTCGCCGCGTAGACTGGCGAGTTTGTTGGATTGTTATAAAAATCGCTTATAGTCGAGATTAAGGTTGTGGTAACAAAATTTTGAGAGACATATTTTCGAACATTAGCAGTATTAAAGAAATCTCGGTATTTTGATTATATTAGAGAAATAATTTGTAAGTCTGATGCCCCACTTATGATATGCGACCGGGTATTCATGAAACTTTACTTATCACAGAACTGAATCCACGATTGGGTATTTTACAAATCGCTTTAGTATAATCGAAAATGTGTATGCCAATATTTACCAAATAGAAAATCAGTGTCAAATGTAACTTTAGGGTACCAATAGTGAAGATTTGTGTACAATACATTACACTTTTTTGGATAACAAGTTTGCTTAAGTCTTCCGTCCTTTTCTTAAGAAATTCAAAAGGCTTTATTATTTTTGGTACTGGTTCGAACGGCGCACTCTACATTCTGATTCCTTCAACTGTGTAATGGAACAATTAGCTAATATAAATGTTGATGTTGTGAACAGACACTGAACATTGTAAATCTGTACATATAGTTAATTGTACGGGTCATGTGGATATTTGGCGATCTGCTTCGTGTTAACAATCATGTAGTTGCCATCTTTGCACCCTTAGAGCATTTTGATTTGAACAATGCTTCTTATGTTGAGACGTTCATCGCCATTAGATATAAAATAAATATTTACAAAGAAAAATGGTAGTCGATGTTAAATGTGACTGATTTATTTGATGCTTTTTTATTTATTAGTGTTATAAATAAACACATAGAGTATTTTATTCATGTAATAGCAGATGTAATTGTTGATGACGACTTAGAAGATCGTATTTTATATCGCTAGCATCGCAAAATGTTCACATAACCTAAACGTTTCCCGGGAACTTTTTTGTATGTGTATAAATGAGATTTTTTTTACAAATCTACGTAGTTAGAATCCGATAATTTTCGATGTCTTTGGCTGTGTGTAAAATTTTAAATATAGTATTATAATACTTAGTATGAGGACAAATATTATAATTTTGAGAAAGCATTTTACTTATAGTTCCGGTTTCTTCATGACATATTAATGGATTAAATAATATAAATTTGGATGTTTATGTTTAGATCGGAGCAGAAATTTCTTATTATCCGTAAATAAAGTGATTTTGTCAATGGCGATATACATTTATTTTTATTTGAAACATTATTAAGGGCCCCGAATTTTGCGACGCTAACGATTAGTATTTTATTACAAATATTTTTATGAAATAATCTACCATTTTTCTCTGTACTTTTAAAACAACAAAAGCATGTGTTGTTTTCAAATATTTTCTCTTACACTATGATAAGTAATTCCTTGATCAATCAGAAAACTAGCTTTAACCTTTTATAACTAGTAACAAGAGAAACGCAGCGTTCAACCTAAAAAGAATCATAACAATATGATGTGCAAAATATTAAGTTAAATGATGCAACTCTACATAAAACATATGTAATTAATTAAATAATTACTTATCACAATTTATTATATTCAACAAATGAAATGGTGATTCTACCAACCAAGTGGGTTCTAACTTACTGAACTAAACTAACTACTGAAAATTCTGGTCATAATTTCTTTACATCAGGTATTTGGTTACTTGTGCATATGAGAATTATTAAAGCTACTTACAAACTTCTACAGCTGACTAATGAGGTAAGTATATATTTTAATAAATTTTTAAAGCTAATATCCACATTACCTATATAATGTAGCAAAGTAGTAGTCGTCGAACCCTCTGATGTTCCTAATACTACTTATTAATGTCTACTTTAATGACAAAATCGTTGTGTGATCATTTAGACGCGACGCAGTTCTGTGGAAACACAGACAGGAGGTGGGGGAAGTGCCACAGAGGGTGCCCGCAGTACGCGCAGCAGAGGTTCTACTCTTCATCTTCAAAGGTGGATGACACAACTGCCTGAGGCTGAAGAACTAGATCCACCTGAGCCTGATATGGAGGTAGATATTGAGCGGCAATAAGGCTCAATCTCTTAAATTATTGGAATATTCTAAACGGTGAAGTACACATTTTTAAGAAATTAAAAAAATAAAAACATAAATTGAAAACAATGCTTTTCTAGATGTGGAGCGTAGAAGAGCTAAGAAAGCGGTCCAAAGAGCTTAATCTTTTAGAAGTTGCTGATCTCGTTTCCAGTCATGAAGCTAAAGGAACATCGCCCGGTGATAAGAAAGATAATGATCGAAGTCCGTCAAAAAGCAGCAATTCTGGAAGTCAAGTATGTTATGCGAAATGGGTAAATTATATATTTATAAATTCACTTCATTAAATCCACGCTATATTTTCAGATAACGGTAAGGACAAGCCCGGTGGTAGTAGACACGATACCCGTCTGCAGACAATGCCACAAAAAGTGTCTGTCCAAACCCAATAGTCCTCTAGTTTCCCAAAAGGAACCACCGGTGATACCTGCCAAACCAAAAACTGAGGCGTCACCCCAAACCTCAAATTCTAATAAAAGTTCTACCAGTCCATGTAGTGCCCACTGTGGTAATCGTAAGCCAAAGAACTTCTCACACTTAGAACGTAAAGGTGCTATCAAGTTGCGTCCAGAAGACGGCCCTAGGGCGGCAAAGAAGGTTATAGACTCAATAGAACAAAGTCAGAGAATGCTTAAATCAACGTCCTACGAACTGAAAACTGATTCACCGATTTTAAGTAGAAGCATTCATTCAAGTCACACTAAGAGCCAGTTAGAATTAAGAAAAGATAACTCAATAAGATCGCCAAGCCCATCCTCTAGTAGTCGAAATAGCCCACTATCAACTAGCCACACTACCTGTAGTTCTATGGTATTTAATTCTAGTTCTAATGATTTAAGAATGTCAAATTCGAACATCGCCAATCAGGTCCAATGCGTCATTGCTCAAGAAAAATACTTGAATGAGGTTAAATGTGTCGAAAACATAACTTTAACGAAAACTAAAACGATAACGTCGAGCTACCCTTCACCAGCATCTGCAAGAAAAGAACAGATTACTAGACAAAAGGCTGAAAATGTCCTGAACAAGGTCTTAGGCATGAACATCATAACTAAGAGAGACAACGTCGGTTCCTGCTTAAAAACTTCATCAGTATTCCTAGAAGACGATTCGATGCATGAAGACGACACTGATTTCAAAATAGAGAGAGGTCTAAGACGGTCTCCTAGGATGGGCATTTCAGCAGTCAGTAAAATGAATGGGGATATAAATAAGAAGACTGAAAGAATGGACGATATCAATGCCAACAATGGAACTGATGCAGGTTCAGATGAAGAATTAGAGTTGGGACCACTAATGTTGATGGGTTTATCGGCCATCAACCCTGCAGCGCATTTAATGAGAGTAGAACCTTTCAAAAGGGGCTCAGCTACGAACTTGAACAACCCTTGCTCTAGACCGGGCAGCCTTGGGTCCGTGAATTCTGAGTCTCCTATTCCTAATATAGCTGTTGTCCCACCAACGCCTGACTTCAATTCCACTAATAAGACTGTGAGTTCAATTTTAAGGTATTGGCTGAGTTACCCAACTATCTAAATAATTATAATGTTCCTTTTATATTTCAGGATGATCTTGTAGATGAGTCTCCAGATTCCCCTGATGTTCCTGATGACCTGCCTTATGTGACGCTCAAAAGGTGTGTTAATAAAAATCATTAGGCTATTTCTATAATTGTTTGATATTGTTGTAAAGACTACTAATATTGTTTAAGATATGGCACAATGTCAAGCCTGGAGAGGCTACCGTCCGACGAGACTGACGATGGTAACGTAAGACTGACGGCACAAGAGCCAGAAACTTCTAAAGCTTATAATAATCCAGGTAATTATTATTCTATATGAAATATTTAATCTAAGAGGTAAATATTATTGGAAAGATAGATGAATATTTTCAAAAATATTTACCTCTTAGATGAAAAAGAACACAGAATCATGAAAATAAGAACTCTTTAAACGAGTTATACAATTTTAGCCATTATTTGTTTTATAATATATATATTCTAAGTGTTGTTCACTTATATTTCGCATCAACGCAAAACGACAATACGCCACAGCAAAGTGTGGCAGAATACAGCTATTAAGATGTAATTTTTGTTTTTAATCTCAATATGATTTATACTTATTGTTATGTGTCAACAGTAAGCGGTGCTGCCGGCGGCATCATGGGTTGGACAGCTCGAGCTGGCTCCTTTGTAGTAGAGAAGATGAATATATTCAGTTATACTGAAAGTGTACCAAACACATCAATAGCACACAAACAACCTTCATTCTTAGAAAGGTACGTATTTTCCGGGTATAGCCATGCTATTCTATTTCAACCATTATTATTTGAAAGATCATCATCATCAACCCAGTCATTGTCCCAATGCTGGGTACGGCTGTCCTCGTATTTCAGAGGGATAAGGCTATAGTCTACCACGCTAGACTTGTGTTGTTTGACTTGGATAGCTTTCACACGCCTGCCATCCGGCAAATTTATCAAGCATGCAGATTACTTCGCGATGTTTTCCTTTGCCGCTTGAATATGTGATAAATAAGCACATAACTTCCTCAAAGTCAGTGCGTGCCTTGAGTTCGAACTGGAAATCTTTGATTTAAATAGTGCACTGGTCACGCCAACTAGGCTATCACATTTGAAAGATACTAAAGCAAAAATTATTTGAAGTGGAAAAATTATTATTGCCTTTTTGTTTCCGAGTTTTATAATACTATCATTGTTACCAATAAATAGACAGTAATAATTAAGTATAAAAGAGAACTTAATATAAAAGATTTGTAATGTTGTCAGCGTTCAATGTGTAATAATATTTTTTCCAAACTAGGTGGAAAACTACCACATGGAAACAGATGAAGGAACGATGAGTATGTGCGAGTGAAACTTGTTGTATTCAGTTAAAGTAATAATTAACAATAGACATTCGTTTAAAAAAAATATAATTGTTGTTATTATAGTTTTTATTCAAAAATATATTGCTCTTAGAGCTAATTCTATGATATCGTATGAAATATATAAAATTAGATATAGTAAAAAAATTAAAATGTACGCTATTTGTGTGACTGTAGTCAATTAAATAGATATTTGTTGGAAAAAATGTAAAACGTATTGAAGCTAGTATTGGACATTGTTAATACATTTTGAAGGGCATAATACTAAACCAATCTGATATAAAGTAATTTTAATAGTATATCGCCAGGATCTTAGGGTTTTAGTTCTAGATCATTTATCGATAGTATTATAATTATTTATGTATTTAAAATTTATACTCTATAGAATTACATAACGTAGCATTGTGTGGTTTTTCTTAAAATATATACTATAGTGTTTATAGTTTACAAGCGTTGTGTTTAAGCTCATTCATTAGTTTTTCTACAGACTTGTACTTTTGATTTTGGTAGTCATTATATTATTACCAACTATTTTAGTATAGGTATGTACCTAATTTAGTTCTGCCTCCTGAAAGATTTATATTTACCAGGTGTCTTGGAGTAAGTGACTGGAAGTCAACAATTGGTACGGAAGAAGGTACCGGAGAGACTGGGGATGGTAGTGGGGCAAGCGGGGAAGAAGCTTGGGGTACACCATCGTCTGGTGACCTGTCGGACAATTTACCTGATTCTGATCATGGAACACTATCGGTAACGGTCAACTTTTATTCTAATATCGCTAACTTTAGGTAATAAAAAACCTTTATTAATGTTTAAGCAGGAACGTTTTCAGTTGTTTGATTTCACATCTAAGTATTTATACATATAGAAGTATCTTTATCTTGTTTGATTCAAATATTTATACCGATTTCAATGTGAACTAGTTACTACTACTACATCATTATAATAATTTATTTTGTCATTTTAATAGTTTTCCATTTTATTCTGGTATCAGAAGAATAAGCATTTCCAAAGTAACGAATAATATCGTAAAGTAATTGTATTTTTTACTATTTATTCTATTATTCCTCGGATAGTAGGCCTCCCAACATAGAATACATAATTAAATATATATAGGAACATAGAATAGGTATGTTATGCCTTTTGAATGGAAAATCCGTCACTATTTCAGTCTCCTACGAAGTCGTCATCATCTTACGCTGGTGATGATGATACTGAGCTAATGATGGATGAACTTCTTATGGCACCAACCATTACTGGACCGACAACATTGAGGCCACTTCTACCAAGGTGAAGACTTGTGTATATATTATTTCTATCGCATGCTAAATTTGATAATATTATGAGCACATAATTTGCCAGATATTGAAGTAAAACTCCACTAGATAGAAATAGAAACATGACAATAGATATACATCACATTGCAGCAAAATGCCTTGCAGTATTTTACAAATATTTTCTAATATTTGCAAGCAAAAATAACTATTCAATCCTAGAGCTAAAAACAGTAAAATTAAGCAAGCTTTCTTTCAATACTTTTAATTGATTTATAGTAAAGAAACAATTGCACAATCGGCATAATCATAAAAAATAACACAGCAACACATGACTAATGATAAACTTGTATGTAGGGATGTTTTTAGGAGAAGATTGGAACCACTTATGGAAGAGGAATGTTCTGATAGTGGTAGTGAAGATAACAAAGCTACCCCCACCAACTCTGATGACCAGGTGAATATTTGCCTTAATTATCATAGAAAACTTACCAATAGTTGCACCAAAGTTCTAATGCCCTAATTATTATAAATTGTTTCGTCTCACTATAAACCTCAAATATTTCACAAATGGTCAAGAAACACGCTAAATAATAATGACCTAAAATTTTTCAGAATTGAAGTTTGGTGCAATCACCTATCCTTGTAACTGACAAATGTTATTATTTTTAAAATATGTATGTTGTGTAATATTTAATATATGACCCAAATATATGTTAACCTACTTACATTTAATGTAATATGAGATTGTTGTCTGTCAAAATTGACATTAGAAATATTTATGTAAGACCCAAACATATTGTAAAGCAGTCAATTTTAAGTGCTAACTAACAAAAAGTCAAATTTGACAGAATATACCACTTTATTAGAGTTATGTAGGAGTATCGTTGTAACCCATGGCATGCCAATAACCATACAAAATAATGTTATTGGATACAGCATGCTTGTTGCATGAAATATTTGGATTAAACCTAAGTACGAGTATATGTTGACAATGGACATTACATAGATTTACTGACCATTATACATCGCGAATTGATCAAAATCTAAATTCTTAAAAGTAAAATCTTAAAAGATTCTTTGAATTTTTTCACCGTGGATTTAGATCCGGGTTATTGGCAAATTAAAGTAAAATCCCGTAGCTAGGTTATATCTCACATTGTGACTGGTCCGCTGGTGCGGCGCTTGGCGCAGGGCAGCGCGCGTGGCCTCGATGCTGACGACTGTTGCGACGTGCCGCACCCGCCGCCCTCTGCTTCAGATCAAGGTGAGTTCTCAAGTCTATCTGGATGACGCAGTTGCGCTTCGGTAAGTGTATAGAGCATTATAATCCAGGATGGTTTTGTGTGGTAGAGTCATTGTGTGATATGAAAAATACATTACTTCTTCTGTAGTCAGTACTTTCCTGTTAACAAAAAGATATCAAATTGTTAACTGTAACTTTCGCTATAATTTTAAAATCGATTTACGAACTTAACTTCCTTCATACAATAATATTCATCATCGTACATTCAATAAACTATTTTGAGAAGAACGAATGCATGAGTGAAATGAAACACATTGGATTAGCGCAGATCGGCATCAACATGAACATTCGCACTCAACACAGCGTCAAGCACCCATAACATTACTAACAGAGAAAATACATTTTGACAGAGAAATGGACAGCTTGACATATGAAAGGTGAGAAGATTACAACGGTTTTGTCGCAAATTAACACAAATATAATAATTTTGACGACATACTATTTAAGTCGGCACGATGCATGATTACCGATATCATATTTGTACACATTTTACCAGAAATATAACTGCTTCCATTTTAAGCTTAGCTTTTTTTAATTGAAGTAAATATTTGTGAGCTTAAAATAAATATTTTATTTCTGGTATACTAAATAAAGGTAATGTTATTATTCTATCCCTGTATACTAGCACGGTATCAATATGTAGCTAGCACTCCACGTATGATATCCTACTTATTATTCATATTTATATTATACAATACCAGTTTATTCAGTACATCCTACCTTTACATAACGACACACAATATTACTAGACTGTTATCGACTGCTCACGATACTGGGATGAGTTCCGTGATGTTGTAAGTGTGGTAATTCTGCAGAAGCAGAGGGAGAGGGTGCGGCCGTCGTCCAGGATGCTGGAGGGGAGCGAGGTGGTGGCGGCGGGTGCGAGCTGAGCCCCGACCGGACACCCACCAACGAGGCACCCTCGACGCCCTTACTATCTGGTCAGTTACGCTATACATTATTATTCAATATACTATTAAGTGTTTGGGGTATGTAGTAATTTAACAAAACTAAACATTTTGTTAATTATACATTATATTGACAACCCATCTTACTATAGACGTCTTAATAAATAGACATATAATTATGTTGCTTGGGTTTTTGGGCCTTGACACCAGGATTAAAATAATATCCGTACGTATATGTACCGCGATATAATCCATAAAAAATAGTTTTATTTCAATATCTAATAATTATACCCGAAAGTGTAACTAAAAAAATAATCTCAAAAGCTTATGCATAGGTAGAATATTTGGTGACTCTAATATTAACTCTATTATAACGTCCCGTAACGAATACTTGGAATTGACAGTCATCCTCTATGATAAATGTCATTTATATTTCTACAGTTTCAAAAGAGTTTGCGGAGGTGCGTGCCGCTGTTGGAGCTGGTCGTCGGGGCTCAGCCAGCTCGGCCAGCACGCCCTCAACACTCGAGCGCACCACTATACACAACCCTACGACACACAGCCAACCCGTACCAGGTACCTTTGTTACTTTTGACAGCACAATTGTCGTGCTAGTCATTGTCGTAGTGTCCGGCTTATGCGACACGAATTATGGGTCACGTAACGAAAAAGGTAGTCTATATGTATTTTTTGGCGGTTTTGTGAGAAAACACTATTGTAAATTATAATGTACATCTGCTCTCACTATTTCTAAATTATTTCGTACTGAAACATAACTGTCACCATGAGATGATCACTTAATTAGTTTTAATATAAGCCATGATAATACATATCATTGTTTAAGGTGATATTTATAGGAAACATACCACAATTCAGCTATCATTATTAAATGAAATTCAGCAGAAAGCAGAAGGGATGATAATCATGATATAATCTAAGATATTAACGTGTTGCTTGCTAGCCGTTTCAGCCTTGGAGCCAGTACCAGTACCGGAGGTTACCTCACTACCGGAGCCACAGAAACCACCGACGCTGGAGCGACTCAGTCCTCGAGCGGAGATGAGACTTGCGTTAGACCAGGGGAAGGATATGCTGGCAGAACAGGAGGTGTCCTGGGTATGAATTGTTTTGTAGGTCCAACATAAATAAAGGAACTCGTTGAGCCTTCGCATGACGATGACAAAGCAACGGGATAATTATTGCCTGTCGATTCATATAAGAAACGAAACTGGGGCTTAAAATGCTCTCATGTTTTCAGATTCATGAACTCTGCAACTCTTCAAACGCTGCTTAACTTAAACGAATAAGTTAATTAGATTTTACAAGCTTCTCTTTTTGTATTTTAAGCAGGTAATGTATTAAACATATTTGTATGGTACGACCAACTCCAAACTATGGCTGAAGAACTAGCGATTTTGAAATATAAGTGAATCCGAATACTTGGTTAAACAACCGATTGTTCGATGCTAATGATTGTGACGTGGTTTGTGCTCCAGGGTGGCGGGTCCGACCCCTGGTCGTTTCGCGCGGCGTGCCAGCGGTCGTTGCTGAGGCGCGTGGCGAGCGCCGACGCAGTGACGCTGTGCCGCGCGCACCCGCGCCGCACCGCCCCGCATACTACTTCGCGCAATTCTGTATATGCCTGGAAGGGTACGTGCCAATACCAACACAAATAAAAGCTTGAACTTTTCTAATAACAATAACTATCCACAATTGTAGTGGGCTAATATTCTTCTGACTCAAAGAAACTATTACGTGAAAATGTTACGCCTCATCGGTCCTCGTGAAGTCCATTTTACCTCCTTCCCTCCATAGTGGCAATGAAACTAATTCATTCATTTTTCAGTTCCAGAAAGCGAGAAACCTATGGAGATGGAGCAACTGGCACGAGCGGAAGTTCAGACGATGCGTTCGCGGACGCGCTCTCTATGCCAGAACGGGAAGATGTTAGTCACTTTGTTGTTTCTATTCATACATTTAACGCAGTGTTTGTATATACATACGATTAGAATCCCCAGAGTTAATGTGTCTTTGTGCACAGTCAGTGTTCTATGTGAGCGTTTATAAACTCCAATCCCCACTTACCTAGGCTTCTCCACTACCTTCGCCTTCGTGAAAAACAAAAAAATTCAGTCGGAAGTACGTCACAAGTGAAAACATCAACGTATCCGTATATCGTGTTAGTCATGCGTATAGAGGACCTTTTCCCCATGGGGAGTTTGTTGCGCCGTTTTTTCTTCCTATTTAAAACACTAACCCAGCAACACTAGGAGGCGGTGTAGGGAGGGCGTTTTTGGAGACTGTCTTTATTGTCGACGTTCAAAAAGATGTTATTAACACGTTGGCTGCGGCCGAACATAGCGCGCGCTAACCTACCGGTGCAGCTGTTTACGCGCCTGGCGTGAGCGCCCGCACGGCCGTAACACACTTTGTAATCCGACCAACAGTGCGGCCAAAACACACCTGGTGTGGGAGCGCATATAGTAATAGTAATAATAATAATAGTAGTAATAGTAACCATTCATTGTCTTTTATTTTTGAGTGCATAAAACAATTGGGTACTTAGAATTATTTTACGATATATTTAGTGCAAAACAATCACCTACTAAGTTCTTTATTCAACATTAAAACGCAGATGTGTATTTGTTAATAGCGCAGAATCCTTTGTAGAATATTTTACTTTGTTTTCTTCGAATTGTATGAAGGCGTTTGTTATTAAATTTGTTAACACTACGACATTATGTCGATTTATTTTTCGTAAAAGCTGATTAGAATGAAATACCTACGAAAGGAAGAAGATAAAAAAATATAGAACAATATATTATATTGTAATAAAGATAAAAAAATACGGTCGAATTGATAACTTCCTTCTTTTTTGAAGTCGGCTTAAAACACGCCTCGCGCGTAATCCGTACTGGTGTAGCGATGTTAGAAACACGCAGGGCGTGTTTTGTCGCCCAGTCGTAGCACAAAATATGAAAACACGCCAGGCGTGTTGGCGCCGCACTCGCGTTACGTGAGTCAAAACACAGCATGTGTGTTTTTCAGCAGCCAACGTGATTGTACCTACTTTGAATAATAATAATATTTTGACTTTGACCTAAAAAGTTCCCAACGTGCCTAAAGAAAATTTCATTTGAATTCTTTTTCAGAATGGGATTCCTCCGTCGTCGCGCGTCGTCCGATAGCCCCCGCCGCGAGCCGTTCATCGTGGCGACGAGCGCGACGCGGCCGTTCTCGCCGCGCCGCACGACCGTGAGCAACAACGGCTATTACAAGATATGCTTTGTCAATGGCTATGTGTGAGCACAGCGCACGCAACAGCTTATCCGTGCCAATCAGCTGGATTTAAACATTGTCGGAAGTTTTTTCATTTCAAAATCCTTTACTTCACCAAATAGATTGTAACCTACTGTAGTAAGTTCTTTCTGATTGAAGCAGGCTTAATGTTGATGCTGTAATTGATTCGAAATACATAATAATGGTAATATTAGCATCAAGGATAAAGGGTGTCAAAATAGTTGATTATTATAGAATAATGAGAAAACTTCCTATGTAGTATGTACCTACACATTTTAAAATAAGACATTTATATGTGAAATTTTCAATTAAGGGGTTCAGAATTAATAAGACGAAAGTGTCTAATGGACAATTTCTAAAACTTGCCTTAATTTTAGATGAAAAATGAATGTTGAACTTCATCCTAGTACCTACTATGATTATATTATTAATAATAGTATTAGTGCAATGATGACAAGAAGTAGTTTGAGAAGAGACTCGTATATTGGAGTGTTGAAAATAAATGATTGAGTAAATGAATATCTAAGCGTGTTTTATAAAGTTTTAAAGGACTTTCAAACATTTGTTAATCGTATGATTAGGTGGGTGACGTGGGTAACGTGAGTGAAAGCTTCAAATAAGAACAAAATTTACGAAATAGTAGTGAGTGATGATGTAAATTAAAATTTCAGTCAAAATCGGCCAATGAAATTGCCTTTCTTTCAAAATTTTTAGAATCTAAAATAATATTGTTAAATTAGTACTAAAACATTTTTAGCGAAATTATTCAATGTTTTTAACCTTTACCGTAAGATTAATTACCATTTGGTAATAAATAATACATTGTTATGATTGTGATTGTCTTGGCACTAAGCTCATGTCAATTTGTTCTTTGCTTAACACTTAGAATTAAAGTTTAAATCCAGCTTTTCAGATATGCTAAATTTGTTTTGTTGTCTGTTGAACTGATCTGTCCATTTTGATTGGAACAAGTGTTCTCGAAAATATATTTTTAATAAAATATCATTAAGCTTTTCATTCTTCATCCCGCAGCTTAGCTAATCCTTCCTTTGTTTTAGATACTCCTTAACTTAGTTTAATGCTAATAAAGCCAACTTCTTGAAATTTATTGCTTATATTTTTTGCATATTACGAGTGTCCAAATATCTTTTATTTATTATGTAAAGAGATATTTCACGCGAATTATATTCTCTTAATGTCCACTTGCAAACTGAAGATAGAATTTACAGGGTTATTTAACTAAAAGATTCATATTTTAAAGAACTAGGGGATCTTTTACCTGTATACTAATTAAAGATTTACTAATATAAAATCTAATAACCCTGTAGGTACTCTTGTTCAAGTGTTATGTTAAAGATAAAACATAGCATATATACAAATAGAATTTCGTAAATAACAAAATATTCTTACAGGAAAAACAATTCGAGAAAAGATTTTGGAAACAAGTGACTAGAAGACGTCAATCTCTCGGATCTATCAGTCAAATATAGACAAGTTATACAATATAAAAACAATCATATAAAGTGTTCAAGTGTAGAATTTCACAATATTGATATATATTCAGCATTAGAGACTGTAAACTTAGACGGTCGTAATTTGAACCAAAAATATGGTATTTGTGTTAAATTCAAAGTGTTAAATTTAAAGAACGATGAAGTCAATGGAATGCCAAACAATAACAGATATATGCCAAATACTGACGAAAGGGACCTGTCAATACTTCATATCTTAGAATCTTTGTGTTTATAGTACATAACACTGAAATAGCCCTAAATGACAACTGTAAATAAATGAGCTATTTCTCATAGTTGTACAAATAGAAGTATTTGTAACTGAGCTTGATAGAGGATGTAAAATATGTGATAGATTACGAACTGTTTTAACTGTCTTGTAAATTGTAACATCTGATAAAAATGTGTAAATTTGTTTTTTCGTAACTATTGTAATATATTTATTTCTCCTATTTGTCTACGTCGATTTTGTCCTTCGAATTTAGTAACGCTTCATTTTATATGTCGCACAATTTTAAATGAATCTTTCAAATGTTGTACATATTAGTGTTGATCTAAGTCGTATCAGATTAATCACTTAGATCATAGTAGTTATTCATTGTAGATTCATACTTACTAAAAATATTTGTTGTTGACATCGATATATAATCGAGATTTGAATTTGGTTGATTAAATGTTATGTTCAACTTAATATTTCGAACTAATATGTGCAACAAATTAGATACAAAATATGTAATTTAAAATTCATATTTTAAATAAACCTATATTAGTACATTTATGCGAAGTGAAATGCTTTCTTAAGTTCTAAAAATGACGAATTATGTAGGAATTTTAAAATAAACATTATTATGTAATTTTTGTAGATAACAATGTCACCATCGTCGAATTTATTAATTTTAAATTAATTTTTACTGACAATTATAGTATTTTGGAGATTCATTTGTAATCATTTATATTATTTCGATGGATCAAAATAAAATTATAAATTCACTTGTTTGATAATGTTATTTTCTATGATTATTGTAATAATACCAGGACAAAACAACATTTCTAGGTACATTATTGGTGGATGGATTTTGTACACGAGTATCTATAATTATAGTATATAAAATTAAGGTGGATTACGCTAACAGATGATTGCAAAGTGAATGTAATTTCAAAAATAAAAACAGCAATTAAAAATGTTAAGGTACGTATATTTAATATTAAAAATACATCAATTCACAATGTAAATACAAATTCACATGTAAACTCTAATTAATCGATACAAAAAAAATATTAGATATTTTTTATCGTCTTAGCACCACATGGTTATCTTCAGATTGATTATATAACTGGCGACAAATAATTGACTAAACATAGTATTAATTGCATTTCTACCTACCTATTTGCATTATATTTCATATTGAAACATATGGCTAAGCCTTTTACGTTACAAATGCAATTTTATAAAGATAGATTTTGTGCCAAACTATTATATAGTACATATACTAGTTTCGTCTCCAGATAAACAACCTATTACAACCGCTAATTGAGCACAACTTGCACTATCCCATTGCCCTTTAGATCCCACACTTACATAGCAATCAAGGCAAGAAATTATATTTTTAATAAAAAAATAGGTTAAAAAAATATGGGTTCTGGTTATCTAGATGATATGCTTATATCCTCATGAATGTGCCAAAATAAAAAGGGCATTGTTCTTGCATTCAAATTGTTAGGCACATTATAATAGCTCACCCGCCTTGCCTCAACTGCTAGGTATTTTAAATCTTTCTTTGACTTACATTTACCTATATACACCTAATATTAGTATTGGCAGAATAAAAGATAAAAGCGCAAAAACACCTTCAATGCTTGTTGAAGGTTTAAAGCAAAAAAAACTAGGTACTTAAAGAAACATTAAACATTTACAAAACAAGTAAAGGAATAGAATTCCACTGATTGTTAAGAAGCGTTAAAAAATCATTTTGGCACAATGTTAGTTAATTTATATTTAATGGAAATTATTTTTGCCTTCTTATAAACTAGTACTTAGTAAACCTTTTGTTTAAACCTCTTCATTAAAATAATGGTATATTAGTTTACAATGTACCAAAGTACAAATACACTTCTCTATCTAATCTATAGGTACACAATACAAAAAAATATGTCGTCATGATCAATTAAGATAGTATGCAAAAACACATAACATCGAAATGTAAAGAAAAATACGTTTTCAAGATTTTCATCAAAAAATTTACACGTTTAATATTTCTAGTGCAATTAATCTCGTGATACTGGAATGTTTTATTATAAGTACAAGAATTTAGCAGTCACTCTATCAGAATATTAGTCACAGTTGGACAGATTCATATTACTCTAAAAACATCAAAATAATGTATAAAGGCAGTGAACAGTATCACTCGAGTAAGGTCCCAGTTATGGCAAAACCTACAATTATTATTGCTAGTTTAATTACATTATATTCCTGACATTTGTTTCAATATACAAAATTTCGTACAGCGCCATCTATTACTTGTATCATGACTTACTACATCAAATCGCGCTATTGAAGTTTACTATTCGCGCCACTCTCGGGACGCTTGGAAGGTTCTCACTTCAGATGATGTAAAGGTCGTCAATCCTTGTGGACCTGAAAAGATATTGCGTCAGTAATAGTGCGTAGTTTTAAACCTTAATTCAGGGAGTTTAGTCAGACTTTGCAACAATGAGTGCATAGATAGAATCTTATACAATTACGTACTGTATTAAGTTCTTATTCTTGGATTTTTAATATTTCGCGTTACTCAATAATGTACGACAATAAAAGTTGATACTAACTAAATAAAAAGTAGAGTCAATTTTGCGTCATATTCCTCAAGATAAAATTACAGTGTTACCTCTAATCCTGCGTCCAGGTGTGGGGGTAACATCACCCTCGGGAACAGTCCACTGTTCCACTACCTCAGTCGCTGAGCGGGCCAGCGATGGCTGGCTCACCGAGCGATGCAGCGAATGGCTTGACCATGGCCTGTAATAATAACATTTTAGTAAACAAAACACATTGCTGAAAGAAAAACACATGTTCAAAGCTGTAATATGTCAGTGATAACTTATACTAGCAAAAGGTCTATTATGTAAAACCCGTAAGTTTTCGTTTGAGCCATTACACTGGTTTTATATAATAGACTTGTTGCTATAATAAGTTCAATAGATTACATTCAAAACAATGTGTCTGCACATCTTGCAACCACACCTCATTGAATTCAATAACTAGACTCTAGTCAGTAAATCACACTAAACTGAGTTATATAAATTATTCTCATAACTTTTCTTGCAACAAAATTTTGAAGTGAAAGATATTAAAAATATTGTTCCGTGCAAGAGAGAACCTGCTACTCAGCAAAAGGCTAACTTCCCTTATCCTTAACCTAAATCTTATGTATTTGCCAATGATGTACTTACTGATTCTGATGGAAGGGATGTTCGGAGTCACTGTCGTCGTCGTAGTACCGTCCGAGCTGCGTGCCGGCTGACACCTCGGAGTGCGTGTCTGCTTGCTCACGCGCATAGTCCACCATCATCTCTGACATAGACCTAAGGGAGAAGAAGCTTATTAAAAAATCTTTGGCCATTTCTGGCCTGTAAAATCAACCTGTCTATTAGACTCACCACCAAAAGATAGGGAAAAATACATGTACAGCAATTCGTAATAATTATAATTAATAAAAAAATATATTCATTGAGGTGGAATTATATAATTCCAACATCAAAATTAGGATGAAAATACTTTTTACTTCATAGGATAAAGAACTTTCAAAATTTGAATTAAATTTAATTGAAAGCGACTGGCATCATCTATCTAGCATTTTCCGCAATATTTTTAATGATGTACCTCATATCAACGTGGTCACTGCGGTAGGAGGATCGGCGCGAGCGCTGAGGGTCCCGCAGAGATGTCGCGTCGCTGTCGTACTCGTACAGGGTCGGCAACGAGCTGCGGCGGGAACGAGAGTCCCATTCCGTTTTCTTGCGGTAACGGTTCTGATAAAGGACAGAAGATTAGTCTTCTAAACAGTACTCCATAACAATTTATTGGTTAATCTATAGTTAGAGTTCAAAGCTGTAGTACTAGAATAACGTATCCACGTAGTCTTCGTACCTTGGGTTTGTCTGGAGGAGGAGCCAGAATACGGATAATGACCTCCCACTTAGGTGGTGCGTACAACGGAGCAAACCGGTGGTCGTGAGCTACTCGGTAGAACTCGTCGCGAGTACTGGAGCGGGCCAGTTCTCGACGTAATGTGCTCTCATGGGTGATCAGCTCTCGCCAGCGAAGACGTTCCTCTCGAGTAAGACGGTAAGAGCGTTCAGTTTCTGCTAACACCTGTGGATAATGAGGCATAAACTTGTGTCAATTACATGAAGACTTTGAAATGCAGAAGATACCTACAAAAATCACATCCAAATTTAGTAAGGTACGTGATAAAGTGGATCTTTCGTGAATCATTAGCTAATAAGTAATTAAGCATTGACGATTTATAATTACCACGGTTTCTATTTTAGTACCCTTTCTCTCTCTCTCTCTCTCTCTCTCTCTCTCTCTATAATACTCTTTCTTGTTTGCTATTTAGAACTATGCAGTGCTTTGTCTAAACAAACCAAATTTTTTCTCCAACAATATTTTTTTATACTGACCTCATCCTGTGCTTCTGTCTTCAGCACTCGAGTAAGCACACTCCAGTTGGTGGGCACTGGTGGTGCAGGGATAGGTTCTGGCACATCTTCGTCATCCTCGTCTCTGTACAGAGGGTTGCGGGCTGGAGGCAGCTCAGGTAACAGTGGCAAGTCCGAGCTCGGAGATTGGTAGACCTGTCCTGTTTGCTTAATCAGCTCGGGGGAGAATAGGTCGGGGCCGCCTTTTCCTATAAATCGCAAATGACACTTTATAAAAACCAGCGCACTATCTATCTATCTAAATACTTCTTTAACTAGAAGATCTAACACTAAACTAACTTAAATCTTATTTGTAAGTAGGAATAGCCTATTACCATCTAAACCACTGATGGAACTTATTGTCTTTTTTAAAACAATTACCCTTACCGAACTGGCAATAAAGTTTAGGATTAATTACAGCAGTATTTAACGAATCAGATGGTGAAAACAGTAATCTTACCAATATACTTCTGCGGCGGCAGTGACAAAGGCACTCTCTCCATCTTCGGCGTCAACGTCATTCCTGACGCGGAGCTGATGTCCGAGAAGTTCTCCCACTGAGCTTCAGGCACCGTGTGGTTGCGTATGGTGACGTCGAAGTGCGGGGGTGGTGCTGGCACTTGCTTGTACTCCGTGACAAGTCGCTTATGGCGCTCGATGTCTTCGATGGTCTTCTTCTCCGTGATCGTGCGTAAGAACACATCGTCAACTACGTGTGATGTGATCTCGGGTTTTCTGGTGATGGGAATAAATCCTTAGTTTTAGACTGATAATTTCCCAAAATGGGATGTCAGATGTATTGCCGCCATAAATATAATTAATTACTCAAACGATTGAACCATGCATAGGAGCTGAAAGAGATCCGTACGTCGTCCTAATTGGTTTTATTTCTGTATCTAATGATCTTGTAAGTTTCAGCACAGCCCTTTACAGCGTTGTGGTATTTGATGGTAATTGTATGGAACTCTCTTAAGAATCTGGAACGTACCTTGCGGGCATTATCGGTGTCTCAGAAATCGGGTCGATGCTTTCCATCAACATCTCCTGCTCCTCTGTCTCCAGACGCTCTCTCATCACAGGAGGTGGTGGAGGAGGTTTCTACATAATAATGTATAATATTAATATTTTATCTAATCATGTAAATAAAGAATTAATTCTATTTTATGGGAATTGGTTTTAAAATTTTTGTACAACTTCAACGACAGAATGTAACTTAAATGCGTCAATTGTTGGTAATTTTAGGCCGTAAATAATGACGTTATTTACGGCATTTAAAGGTGGTAATAAAATCCTCAATTAAAACAACGGAAAAAAAGGAAATCAAACTTTTAGATTTTTGTGTGTCAATGGCCTATTTATTTCCTTTTTTCGACACTTCTTAATTATTCTGTCTATTAGTATTGTGATATCGAACCTTCTCGCGTGCGATGTGTCATTGAATTCAGCAACAGAACCAAATCCTTCGAATGTTTAATTTGCAGTTTTTAGTTATACTTATTAGCGAAACTTAAATCTAGGGAATTAACACTCTATTAATACCTTGATATGGAACATTCTTGCGTGCGATCTGTCAGTGACTTCGGTAACGGAATGAGTGTCGGTCATCTCGGTGTTCAGGGACACGATGGAACGCGGCCGTCTCACCCAGTCCTGGTTAGTCACGGTGATGATGATATTAGATATTATTACAGTGCAAAGTTGTGACGTGTGTGGACGTGAGTATTAAAGTTTTGAGTGTTGGTGTGTGTAGGTGATAAAATCGTGTTATTTTTTTTTTATTATGAATTAATTTGACGTTGTGCTGTGAGTGAGGTTTTTTTGTGCATGTGAGAGGTTATATTTTTATTTTAAAAAGAAATTCAATCTTTATTATTCATAGATGCCATACTCATTTTGCTAGTTACGTAATAGGTAAGTGAAAATCGAATAACTCCCCCCTCTTGCAATATTAAGAACTACGAGAACAAACTTTTTTTTAATTAACTTTAGGACATTCTCATAATCAAATCTTATTTGTTTTTTCCCAATCAATTGTAAACGATTAATTTAGACTTATTTTTCTCATCACGCTCGGTTTGTAATATCAGTCAGAGCAAGTTTCTGCTGTTACGAGCATAGACATTTTTTATAGGTACATATTTACCAGTATGAACCATTTAATATCCGTAAAAAAACCTCAATATCTGAATCGGAATCTACATGGCGCTGTGTAATAATGTCCGAATATACCTATGTATATTTATTTATCTCATAAAATTTTAATCTACCGAGCAATTTGAATCCCTTCAAATCCCCTTGTTTCTGTAACCACAGTCTAATCAATAGTTCTCCTTCGTACCTGTTTATCGCGCGACACCTGCGAGTAGACTGCCGGTGGGCGGGGCGGTCTTTCGGGAGGTGGCAGCTGTGACGCACGCGCAGGCAGTGGGAGGGCCACCGGGGACACCGTGCGTACTGACTCTTGACGCTCGTGTTCTTCTGATAGCATCGTTTGTCTGGGAAATTTAAGATTTAATAAAACAACATTGTCTGCATTATTTTATTATCCGAATTAGTCTCCGCTGTCCAGTAACGTTGCGATGTATTTCAAACACTAGTAGCTCCATCATCAACCCATTATTGTTGTCCCACTGCTGGCCGTGCCCAGCAGTGGGACAACAATAATGGTAGTAAATATAAATCATCATCATCAACCCATTAACGACCCACTGCTGGGCACGGGTCTCCTCTCATTAAAGAGGGATTAGGCTATAGTCCACAACGCTAGCCTGCCTAGCCACTGCGGGTTGGCAGACTACACACGTCATCGAGAAAATCTCTCAAGCATGCAGGTTTCCTTACGAAGTTTTCCTTCACCGTTTGAGCATGTGATAAATATGCACATAACTTCCGAAAAGACAGTGGTCCGGGTTTGAACTCGAGACCTTCGACATCTCAGTCCACTGATCTCACCACCAGGCTATCACATAATAGTAGCTTGCCGTTATTCTAATTTGAGTTCGGATATAATTCTACTCAGAGATTAGTAATTAAATATCGCGTCAATATTTTGAACTAGGAGATGTGTTTTGAATAACCAATCAAATTTCCGTATTTCCAAATCTCTTCTCTGCAACGCAATCTGAATGATTAGTCAAAACACATATCTGCATCTGTACATCTCCTCTACTCTCCAATTTGGTCGAAACCGGGCCTTACACAGAACTCGGTACATACGCGGTGTTTGTGACTGATTAAATAAAATAAAAAATGCAACAAGAGTCGTATTTGACGAGTGTAAATATAATATATCATAGTAAATAGTACCTGATGCTTCCCCCGTCGGTCTCGGTGAGCGTGATGGTAGATTGCGGGGAGGGGGGCGCGAGGGGGCGCTGCACGCGCACGCGCACGTCGAACGCCGGCGCCGCGCCTGACACAAGCCGCGCGTTAGTCGCCAGCGACTCACGTGTCTCACGCGTCTCGCCGTAACCTGTTAGTGGGTTATTTGGCTGTTATTGGATCAGTTGCTGTTAAATTAATAATTTACACTTCCTGCGCTGTTAATTCAAAAGTATTATTGTTTATCGTAAACATGAAAAGGGTTGATACGCATTATATAATAATAAATAAATATTTCCAGACATTATTACACAGCGCCATCTAATCCCATGGTAAGCAATGAGGCTTGTGTTACGGATACTAGATGGTTGATATACTACATATATACTTTTTTTTGTAAATACATCCAAATTATGCATAGATATTTTCTATATATACTATGACTCGGATACAAATGTTGATGCTCATCACACTAACATTTGTCCCTACCGGGATTCGAACCCGGGACCCATAGTACAGCAGGCAGCGTTAACTACCGCTCAGCTAAACGGGTCGTCAAACCATTTCGGTCGTCAAATCATGGCGCCCAACTGGGAACCGTGTTCAAATACAACGTTTATCAGAATATCTATATTTATGCATAATTATTTACGTATAGGCACTTAAATTTAAGCAGATTAAAAAAAGCTGTTGTATTATTTATTAAGTATTTTATATTTCTTAATTTATTTCGCAGAAAAAATTAAATGCTTATCAAAGCGGGCAAAAATATTAACTTTTGATACATCAGATTAAATAAGAAATAATAAAATTCAGTGAAAAATTAAATAAAAAGTTTAAAAAAAAAGTCATAAATTTCATAATGTTTCTCCATATAATTATAATTGTCATACCTTCGCTATGGTACGACTCATCCATCATGAAGGCGGCGTTGCTGTGGGCTTGTTCAGCTTCGCTGGGCGTCTCCGAGGGGTAGTCTGAAGGTATCGTGTCGGAAGCCACACTGGCGACCTCCGCAGCGACCGGGTATACTGGGTGAGCGCGCGGTATTTTGACTTCTGCGGGTTTATAGAAATATAGTATTTATAATAATTGGACTAAGGATAATTGTGGATAAATTTATTTTCTATAGGGCCAAAGTATTATTTTAGTACAAGGGTGAGTTGGTCGATCACTCTACACACAAACATACGCATAATCACTCACGCACTAACACAAGCATTTATTTTTCGTACAATACCTGATATAAAAAAAATTTAGAAATTTGAATAATGTCTATACTAGTTAAATTGTTATTTTCCTTAAAATAAAGTAATAATAGATAGTATATACTTTACATAGGATTTCTTACACTAATTACTACGAATATTAGACGATGGATAAAACGACTATTTACAGATTTTATCGCGACACGTTGATAATCCATTAATCTTACCTTTTCGGACCCTTTATAAAATCCATAGTCACGGGCTGACAAAGATGTTGGTTGTCTTAATACTAGTTCTCACCTTGTATACTCTCTCTGCTAACAATGGAAGCCGAGGAGTCATCAATGAAGCGCCTAGGAGCTGGCAAGGCACGTCTCCTCAGGCACAGGTAGGATACTCCGAGACCCAGGAGGAGTAACGTGAGGAACAGGATCGCGCAAATGATCATCAAGATGTGGGTGCCAGCGAGGGGTGCCTTCGCTGGAAGTGGGCCAGCTTCTGGCCTGGAAAATCATAATAATTTAGTTGTCTTGTTAATGTAGATTGTCAATATTGAATATTGGAAAAGAAACGCATTTTCGGAATGCAGTTTCGTAATTAGTCAAAGAGCTTAGATTGGCCCAATCGCAACGCCAAGAGCAGGTTGTCGCTATTATGCCCGCCTTGCGAGGAATCTTTAACATCCTTTATTTCTTACTATTATATCATGCGAGCCAGTTCTATTCTTTTTTCATTGTTTACATGTTTTAATTGCTGCGTCAGTAAGAGAAGCTAAGGTATTTTATTTCGGAGTCTGTTCTGCCATGGGCCATAATAAGAACTATGACAAAAAATCTAAATAGATTTCCGGAAAAAATTAAAAACATTTATAAAGTTTTGGTTTTCGGTGACTTGGCAATAATTTCAGGGATCGCAGGGGAACGTGGCAGAGTTGAAATTAAACACTTACGTAAATATGAGGGGGTCGAAAGACGGAATGGGCACGATGGGCGGAGGGTAGCGGCACACGATGGTGATGACCTCGTCGCCATCCATCTCCAAACCAGGGTGGAACCGCACCACGATATTGTTGGTGAAGACACGGAGGGGATCCTGGTGAAAAACCCGTAAAATTACAGCAAAAGAAATCGGTACCTATGAAACTCGAGAACCAAGTGTATCGAGACATTCAATGCCCAGCTCCTGGCTTATAATAGAAGTTCAAACCGAGAACCAAGTGTATCGTTAAATAATCTTATGATTATTTTAAGATCTAGATGGATTTCGATTTGATTGGTAGGTATTGGCGACCTCTGTGGTCTAGTGGTTCGAGTACCGGACTGCTGATCACGAGGTCGTGGGTTCGATTCCCACGGGACACAAATATTTATGTGATGAATATAAGTGTTTGTGTTCGTCTGGGTGTTTCCTATGTATTATAAGTATGTATTTACAAAAGAAAAGTATATAAGTATTTATATCCATTGTCTAGTACCCATAGTACAAGCTCTGCTTAGTTTGGGACTAGATGGTGATGTGTAAAATGTCGCAGAATATTTATTATTATTATTATTTCGAAATGTTATTAAACAAAAGTTGCTAATTTTGATGTCGTACACAAGTAAAACCTTTAGATCAGAATTCAATATAGGTAAATACAGTGTTATTCAACTCAAGCTATTTGCTGAAAGGATAATTAAGCCAAAATAACATCTGAAATATCATAGAATCAATGATTCGAAGGAAGGGTATTTGTCTCCATGGAAATATTGCTTAGTTAGGTATAATATTTTATTGTGGTATTTAAGTAACCTTAAATACAGGTCGATAAGTTTAGACACCAATCTCTTATGTCAGTTACATAACTATGACAGCAAGTTTCAAATGGATTTCTTTTATATTATAGGAACTACTTATTACAACAAGGCATTGCTTACATGCAAATGAAAATAGCAATTATCCTCACAGCTACAAGATCCATTTCGGCAAAACTGATGCACTAGCAAATCTGAATAAAAAAAAATATGCCTTATCTCACCTGCTTGGTTCCACATCCCTTCAGAGGCAGCTCCAGCTTGTATGACAGCGCCCCCTTGCCTACGACCTGACAGGCAGAGTGTCTGTCAAAGTCGGCATACGCTATCCCATAGAACTTCTCGTTAAACTTCAACTCGATCTGTAATGAACAAATTGAATTTTTGCATTTTATTTTGTTTACTATTCAACGTCATCAATCAATATTTTCCCACTGCTGGGCACGGGTTTAGGCTATAGTCCACCACGCTAGCTAAATACGGTTTGACAGACTCACACGCCATCGAGAGTTTCTCCCAAGCATGCAGGTTTCCTCACGATATTTCCCTATTTCCTTTCGAGCATTTGACAAAGACGCACGTAACTTTGAAGTCAGTGGCGCGTATTTGGATCGAACTCAGGACCTTTGATTTCACAGTTCACTAGGTCACAACACTACGCTATCACAGCTGTATTTCATACACTTACGCAAATATTTATAGTAGAAATAAAACTACTCTTTTACGGATTTAATCGCGGTATATTGATACATATGATGTTATCCCGACGTTTCGGGTCCTTAAAACTACTCTTACCGATGTTACAGTCCTTTACAGCATCAATGGTCACAGGCGGACTGAGACGTTGGCTGTCTTAATCTTATAATTACTAACAGCTACCCTACATTTTTATTAATTGTTGACACTCCTATAGTATCCAACAGTACTACTACTTAAGTGGAGAAAAATCTATGTTTTGCGAACGTGAAATTGACATATAATTACATACATTACACACATGCGAAGCTCGCACAGGCCGCTAGTCTTTCATTTATCTTTGACACAAATCTAGAAGCTTCGATATCTTGCGATACCGGTGACAGCACCTAACAAAACTACAGTTAATAGTTAAACGAACCGTTACCAATTTGTTCTGTTGACAAACGGTTTAGCGATAAATGCACGTTAAATGCATTAGATGGAGACGCGGGCGCGAACGGCACATATGAGTAATATAAGAAATATCTTGTAACAGCTAGATTATATTCTGCTTTCTGTTTGACTTCTTGATACGACTCAATTCCCACTTTTTCCTTCACTTGGTCAACAAAAAGAAAGAAAGAAAGAGAAAACAGGAGATAGACAACAATGGGGATTGCTCCACCGACAAGAGCTGAGCTCTTAAATTAATAATAAGATTATATTCGTCGAATATTATCGACTTATAATGATTTAGTGAACTAGTTAAAAATCTAGAATACATTTTTTTTATAATAAATCTTTATAACTTTTTCACTATTCTTTCTCTATAAACAATAATATTTAGGTACTCTGCAAGTAATTCTATGATTGTGAAATACATGCTTAAATCAGAACCGAAGACTTGTGTATACTGTCACAGTCACCACATCAACAATAAGATATTACTGCTGAATGTGCTACTATCGAGAATCTTAGTAACAATCAAAGTGCGTTATTCTCATATTGATATTGCATATATACATGTAATTTTTATTTATTTAAAAGAGTATCTATGGAGTTTCTTGCCGGTTCTTCTCCATAAGACCTGCTTTTTGGAACCGTGCAACTAATTTGATAATTTAAGCACCTGTAATACTGGTCTACTTGAATAAATGAGTTGAATTTGAATTAGTAGAGACGCGGACTGGAAATCATATTGTTCTCATTAACCCAACTCGGTTACAACTAGTCTGTACTCTTTGAAGAGCTGACGCATACCAATCACCATCTTATTTTGTTGACTTATTCACTAACATAATAGATGAAAAACAAATTACCTGCATAGAGCCGGCGGCACAGTTGAGGGCAGCCTTCGTTCTGTTCAGGAATATAACTGGACTCAGATCGTCTAGTTTTGTGACCTGCAACCAAACAAATAAATAATATTAAATAAGAAGAATTCACATGTACAGTCGAACAAGCTAATTGGTATACATACAACTATAGACCGATCTATGTGTGGATATAAACCAATTAGCTTGTTCGACTGTACATCTCTTCAGTGAAAATCTGTAAAAACCAATGAGAAAAAGAAACCTAGAAACCTAAACCTTACGAGTCTTTTAAACTAATTTATCTTCTCATATGTTGTAACGCGTATGTATCAGCATATGTTGCAACGCGAGATCTACTATCTAAGAACTACATACGTTTTAAAACGTAAGTAAACCTTAAATTGGTTAATAAAATGAATATCCAATAAACACTCATCAATATACATACCGAGGATCCTACATCAGTTTATCAATGATGTCGTTAGCTTCGACTGCACAAAAAATCTCGAATAGTCATTTTAATCATGCCAGATACAATAACTACTTAGTTTACCTTGTATCGTGCTCTAAAAGTATTTATAGGTCCGAAGAATAAAATCTAATACATACCCATAAAATCCCGTAAATGTCTAGAAAAGTTATTGTGTAATGAAGATTATCGCTGTACAGAAATACCCTACATAATAATAGTCTGAATGACCGCGTTTTCCTATCGTCCAGTTGTACATTGAACACTATCCTTAATGGTCATACAACTTTACAACCATTATTAAGTCGAGTTTACACGAGAGAAAAATAAATTACCAACACAATAAATGACAACATTAATGCTACCAATGTTACTTTGGTGGAAATTTTGATTTAGAGAAACGACCGCGAACTGGAAGACGCAGCGTGGGTAGACGTAGGACCGACGACCTGGTAAAGATCGCTGGAACCAGCTGGTTGCGGGTGGCTCTAGACCGGTCGTTGTGGAAATCTTTGGGGGAGGCTTATGTCCAGCAGTGGACGTCCCCCAGCTGACATGATGATGATGATGATCGTCACACCGACGTTGAGACGAAAGAAAATTAACAGCTTTAGCGGAAATATAGGTATCGATATAAATGCAAATACAGATAAAAATACAAACTACAGTGCAGACTCAAAGTAAGTTTAATTTTCCACCAAACCACGCTAGCCTACTGACGATTGGCAGACTTCACACGTATCATCGAGAATATCTCCCAAGCATGTAGTTTTCCTCACGATGTTTTCCTTCACCGTTTGAGCATGTGATAAATACGCACATAACTTCCAAAAAAGGTGCGTACCTTTGGTTCAAGCTCGAGACTTTGAGTTTCACAGTCTACTGGTCAAACGTTAGCCTGGGGTTGCCATACATCCTCGTTTTAATGGATGCTGTCCCGCCGTCACGACCGACATTTAAAAAATCTTAAAATGTGCTCCCAATTTTAAAGTGGATTTTTATCGGGAATTTCCCTTCGGGTACAAGCACTAGCCTATATATAGCCTAATACACTCTACAAAATAAACTAAAATCCTGTATAGTTTTATAGAGAAACAGTTTATCAATGTTAATCAAGCATCTCCTATAAAAGTACCCCAGGATGGTATCGAAGCCTCAAGCACTATGATTGCAGCAACAATTCTATATTTAGTTTGTTGCATGCCAAACGCCACTATAAATCTTTACTGCTAATTATTACCTTCGGGCAGTTACTATCGATGTCCGTGTACATTGTTATACACGATACGACATTATCTATAAAAAGTTTTCTAAGTACCTACCTAATAAATTTGTCTATATGTATCTGTCTGTATAACTATGATAATATGTTCAGTTTATCAGGAAGGTCTCTAAGACAAATATCGATGAGAGCTTGTTTTAAAAATTATCACACAGAACCGTAATAGTTTAAACCTAAAGTGTTTATTTATTAAAAGTGTTTTATTTATATTCATATTCATTATTTAGTCCAGAAACACCTAAAAAGCTTTTATAACTGTTGTTTAAAATGTTCAATTGTAAAATCCGTGGGGTGCTTACAGCTTAACATTATCAAGTTATTACAATTTTCTATAATTAATTAAATATTCAGTCTACATATTTATTCCTAGAATGAAGAATATGATTATATTAGATGAGCCTTATATGTATAAACCTAACTGATTTAATTAACGCTTATTATGGTCACGTGACATCGTGGAAATCGTATCTTATAACAATGGGAACACACGAAACGTTCAGGCTATCACCCCCCACCCGACTAAGGCTATCTGCGTAGATATATATTGCCACTCACAGACCAATAACAATATCTCGTCGCTCAGACGATAAGCCGTGTTGACACTGCAGCCATTGGGTACAACACTGCCCGCGAATTATCTATCTATACATAAATAACCTCACGCCTTTTTCCACATTATTACATAGCGCCATCTAGTTCCGAGCTAAGCAACGAGGTGTTACCGATATTAGTTGGTTGATATACTACACATACTCTTTTTTTTGTTGATACATATTATACATACATACATACAATACATGACTCGGAAACAAATGTTGATACTCATCACACAAACATTTGTCCCTACCGGGATTCGAACCCGGGACCCATAGCACAGCAGGTAGTGTTAACTACCCTGGGATTAATTGGGTCGTCAATTTGACTACTAAGTAAGTATATAAATTCTCCTGATTGATATGCCAGCTATCATACTCGCTGGATTGGTCTAGGAAAACATAATGAAGACTCCCGTATATCAGATGGATTTTCTTGACGGTATATAAGGTCTATCAACTCACACTAGTCCAGTGTAGTAAACTATGATAGTAACCCTTTAAAACTGACTGAAGAACCATAATTAAAAGGGCATGCCCACCACCCTAAGTCCCTACTACTGCAACTCCTGTAAGCCAGAATCAACAATAATATAAGCAGGTCTACATAAATTAATATTTACGGTCCTCTGTTCAGACAGGTATTTTCCCCGATGCGGATATCAAACCCATGACCTTTAAGTATAAAGTGCCCACGCACGCCAATTACGCCTTTTAGATTGTCAGTTACGGCCACGTTGTCCACAAAATTGCATGAAAATTGTTCTTTCTAGTGACTAAAACCTGCATGGAGTTACTAAGAAATAGTTTTTATATGAACGAGCAAAAAGTTTTGCCAAAAAATATGTAACACACACGGAAATTGATAGTGACAGTAAATGTCTATTTCCGCAACGTAAATATTTAAAAAACGCTCAAAAACTAAGTTTATATTCTAGGTCAATTTAGACACGTTCGATTTTAAACGAAAATAAACGTATTTCAATATTGTAACCTTGAACTGTATATATGCTTGTGTGCGTGATGTTACACCTACATCAATCTTTATTAAAACTAAACTACTTAAAATCATACTTGATGAAAATTGGTACAGCTACAGCCGTTTTAAATAAAACGAATTAAGTATTAAGTAATATTCTTATATAGGACTACTACCTATCAATCCTACTAATATTATAAACGCGAAAGATTGTATGGATGTTTGTTACTCTTTCACACAAAAACCGCTCCGCAATCGCAGTTTATTGGCTAGATTAACACATAGGCTACTTTTTATCTATATAACATGCGGGCAAAGCCGCGACAGGCAGCTAGTTTTCCATAAATTCCCAACCATAATTGATTTGCTCACTTCTGACCCATTAAAATTTATGTAACCCATACAAAAAATAATGGTATCCAGTACTTTTAATTAAATAAAAACTGCACTGATTGTAATTTATCGGAGATAATTCAATCATCGTCAAGAAGAGCAGAACATTGAATGCACATTACAATATTGAAAGTCGGTCAAGGTCACACCGATTCTGCGAGATGATCAAAACAGATGTTCAGACATTTTATCCGGCTTGCAATGTTAATATTAATTCATCATCATCAACCCATTAATGTCCCACTGCTGGGCACGGGTCTCCTCTCAGTTGAGAGGGATTAGGCTATAGTCTACCACGCTAGCCTACTGCGGGTTGGCAGACTTCACATGCCATCGAGAATTCTCTCAAGCATGCAGGTTTCCTCACGATGTTTTCCTTCACCGTTTGAGCGTGTGATAAATACGCACATAACTTCCGAAAAGTCAGTGGTGCGTGCCTTGGGTTCGAACTCGAGACCTCTGACATCTCAGTCCACTGGTCACACCGCTCGGCTACCACAGCTCCGCTAATATTAATTACAGAAGACAATTTCCTGAATCTGAGACAGCCTGAGTCTGATAATTTATATGTCGTACAGCTTTTAATTCGTCAAAACAAGCTATTAAAGTAACGTTACGTATGGCTAAAGTAAAGCATAATATTTATGCCTTACGTTTACTACTATTATAACCTATACATAACTAATAATCTTTATCTAATATATAAAATTCTCGTGTCACAGTTTTCGTTGCCATACTCCTCCGAAACGGCTTGACCGATTCTCATGAAATTTTTTGTGCTTATCCGGTATCTATGAGAATCGGCCAACATCTATTTTTCATCCCCCTAAAAGTTAGTGGTAGTCCACCAACCCCTATAATGTGGCAAAACAACGTTTGCTGGGTCAGCTAGTGTTATATATAAAATTCTCGTGTCACACAATGTTCGTTCCCGTACTCCTCCGAAACGGCTTGACCGATTCTCATGAAATTTTGTGAGCATATTGAGTAGGTCTGAGAATCGGCCAACATCTATTTTTCATACCCCTTAGTGATAAGGGTTGTCCACCAACCCCTATAATGTGGCAAAACAACGTTTGCTGGGTCAGCTAGTATTATACAAATAAACTGCATCTTTCACGCACACATTACCGTTTGTACAAACGTCATCTCACTAATATAGTCATTATAAGTGTACATATAATACTGTAATCGTAAATATTGAAATAAAAAATATTTTATGCGTATCTCTATCATTATATTTTTGGTATGGTTAACCCTAGATTAGCCTATACTAGTCAATATTCCCCTTCCTCTTAATATTATTCCACATGGTTCCTGCTATATCATTGAGTTGTGGTCGTAACTTTCATAATAACCATTTTCCGTTGCGGTAAATCACCGCAGAGGAGATTTCAAGGTAACAAAAACTCGAATTGAATGCATCTGTCGTCTGACGTAGTGATTAAATGTAAATTATCCTTAAGGTCAGATTATAAATGGATATTAACTGTTTTTTGTAGCTGATGTGGTCGTATTTTTCTTAACACCAGATGTATGAGTTTTGTATGACTTTGACATGGGTTTTTAATGCAATTTTTCTTCGAAACTGCTTGTAGTTTTGTTGATTTTTGAGAATTAAAAGGTTACAGAAAGGTCAGTTATTTCATAATCGATAGACTTAAACTTCCTCGCTCTTTTGAGCACAGATAAATGCTGATTTCATCTGTAAAAGCTATTATATTCTGACAAGTAGAATTTAATATAAAAACAGGTATTGTATTAATGCTGTGTTGCCAATTTTTCTAATGTAATTTACAGTATTCCTTGTGTGTCTCTCTTTTGTACACAACATATCGCACTTGTTACATTACAAAAGGTAACAACAAAGTTATTGCGAGAGTACAGTATACTATAGTACTGCTTATCTTGTTTACATTGGACACTATTCTTACACAGTACCCATGTAGTATAGCAACATGTAGACCAGTCTACGTCGGGAAGTTCACATACTATCTGTATCGAAATTTCTCAATGGCGTTGGCGATCCAAAATTATAAGAAAATTCACTTTTATAATGCTTTAGCGGTTATCCATAATGTCAGTTATTGTTAACCCAGTACGAAGTGGGTCTAACCGCAGAGTACCGGTGCGGTAAGAGTGAGTTGGTTATTATTAGTCATCAGTGCGCTAGGAGATGCGCGGGCGCACGCGGGAAATGTAACAGGAATTGTCTAATGTAGTGTACAGGTTTATAGGTAACGTTACATTACGTAATTGTGTAACAAATAAAATGACTTGAGGGTTTTCGAAAACTGATACAGGAGCTGTGATAGCGTAGTGGTGTGAACAGTGGACTGACATGTCACAGGTTCCAAGTTCAAACCCGGGCATACACCACTGATTTTTCAGAAGTTATGTGCGTATTTATCACATAGGTACTCAAAACCTGGTTGCTTGAGAGATTTTCTCAATGGTATGTGAAGTCTACCTATGGCTATGGACTTTAGCCTAATCCATCTCAAATGAGAGGCCCAGCAGTGGGACAGTAATGGGTTGATGATGATGATGATTTGGAAAACGAAGTGCTACGTGTGACAATCGTTACGATATCAAGATCGAGTGATTTTTATTAGTTTTTTTTTTCTATAACATTTTCAGTAGCAGCTCGGAGTTTCAGTTGTCGGTGTATTGTTATAGACTAGGCCTTATTACATGGGATCTACATTAATAGCAATCAACAGCTGTAGGTGTATTATATCAGTACTCCTTTGTCTATAATCCTTTGCTACCATAATTAAATTTCGAACAACTAAAAACTGCCAAAGCGTTTTGTAAGGAGTATTTATTTCTTTTTTTCATTGAAGTTTTAAAATTTGGTGAACATTCATCTCCATTCAGAGGCACACTTACACGTTTAGATGGATGGATGGATATTTTGCGGAAATAATAACCGATTAGCGATTTAAAGTTTTTGCCAGGGAGTCCACGGGACTTGTGGCAGAGTCTGAACGGAAAGTTTCTTTGCCATGGGTTGTGCATTTGATACTTGTACGGAGCAAAAATTTGCATGACCTTCTAAACCTTCCGAGTCTAGGCGTTTTTGTATGTGAGATGTTGTTTCTATATAAACGCATTGACGGTACAAGAGAATATCGTAGTGTTTGGAAAGATTTTGTCAAAAAGAGATAACAAGAATACCGACCTTTCCATCCAGCACAGTTTGCTCAGGGAGTCCTTCCCCCTGGTACTCGATATTATTCGCTTGTGACCCGTAGTTCGACTGCGCCTGCGCAGCGACAAGCGCACACGCCAGCACACACCATAACAGCGCCATCTCTTATCTGAAAAAGAAACACAAGGTCAAACAGTTGCCCATAGTCGTATCTCATGAAGGATATAATGAACTCAATATTGAATAGATTCATTATAATATTATTAAGAACCATTTATTTAATAATAAAGCGAAATGTGTTGCTTGGGAGTTTATTGTGCTGCTTTTTTCCCTGCAATAACACAAGGAAGCGATAAAGGGCAGGCATTTTTGGGGCTGTCTTCATTGTCAATGTTCAAAGAGAGTACATTTTTGGCCTACTTTGAATATACCTAAATTATATCTATCTTCATTACACCGAATCGGTCACTATTATATAGATAGGTAGGTACTAGAAGCATAAGCAGTCTCCCAATAGTTTTCATTCACTTTAATAGCCCCTTAAGAACGATTTGATCATAGCTATGATATATATCAACACGGACAAAAGTCCTTATAAAATAATTGGTATTTTTTTACAAAATATTTCAAGCGTGGAAATAATGCTATCAACATATTTTTTTAACGCATTAACTTTTGTTTTTCTTCAAGATATCATACAAGCGGGCGGGAACTTTTATTCCGTAAATCGATACAAGTAAAATCGATGTTTACTGTGCTATTACACTAACACGAAGAAAGTAGTTAACTGTCTCACGTTACCCGCCTCTCTCGCTCAGTCAGTTTTTTACCCAGTTTTCTAGTAAATAAGAGGTTTCACTTCGAGAAACTCAAGAGAGAATTTTCTCGACCCCATGTCGACTAATTAAATTATGGTTTTGTCGCGGTTTCATGTCAATTTGTCGTCAATGGAGAGTGATCTTGCTCATCTAGATTATTTACGAAAAAAAATACTTTCAAAAGAACTGTGCGTAAGTTGGGTCTTAGAATATATGAAACAGATATTTTGAGAGGCAGATACTGAATGATATAATAACTCACGAATTTAGTACATTAATTATCATTAAAACTGGGTATGACATAATTTGAATACGAGTGAATTTTTACTAGCTTCAATTATTTTCCAAAAATTCTTGAAAATTTCTTTGTAAGGCTATCAACTTATTGAATGATTTATAAGAAAATTTTTAAGTGTTTAATTAATTAAGATTATGAATAAATTAGATCAAATATGACGTTGACTATTAAAGGTATTTTAAGTCTTTTTTTTTAAATTGAATAAACACCATAGAAGAGCAATACGTTGATCAATAATAATCAATTCAAAATAGCTACAATTTTATTATTAAACATTTAATTACCTACATCAAACCGTTGGTAACTTTGTCTTTTTAAGTTTTTTTTTATGAAACTGGTTTTGAGTCTCTGTTATTCACTTATACATAAGTCACCGACGATATAAATATCATCTTGGCATTAAAACTCTCATTAACATATTTTGTATGAGACAGTTGGGACAAGGATTTACCGCCTGCGCGTGCGCATACCCTTTCACCGAACAAGGTCGCCACGCACACCAGTATACACGGCACTAGAAAATATCTATGTGTAGGTATTCATTATACATAACATTCCATATAAAGGTATTTGATAATGGCCAATTAATTGTTATAACAGGTCTTATGTTTAGGTAAGCAACGGTTTAAATATTTAGATTTGATATTAGGAGAAATAATTGTTTTTTGCGATGCTTTATCAAATGGTACTAGTTACTAGTATTTATATAATATTATAATGTAAAATTAATCGATTAATATAAGTAATTATAAATGCGTATAATATAATACGTCATTATATATATTTAGAAGACACTTATCCAATTCTTTTTAATGACTAGATTTTGGCGACAATTACTGAGAACAAACGCAAACTCAGAAAATTATGATCTTTTCAAGTCTAGACATTTTGAAACAGCCTTTGGAGGAAAATGATACACATGTGTAAGCCTTAATATAGCGGACTTAAAAAGCTCCAGGAAATGGCTTTATAAATCAGATCATGATTGCAAAGGTGAAGAAACTCACAAAATACTTCCAATTTTGCCTCAAGATGAAATCATTCATTCAAATATGAATAAATTTCATAATCTTGCGTGTAACGAATCCACACCAATAATTTTCAGCAAACTTAATGCAATCGGCATCGCAGTGACGCCCCCTGCTTCCAAATATAAGGTTTTGAATCCAACTCTGTCATTACTGTGGGCTTTTTTTGTTGTAACGGTATGGACACAGTGAGGAGCCAGTTATACAGCGATTTTAAGATTGTTGAATTCACCGAAAAGGTTCTAAAAAGATCGCTAGTCTCATATCCCACGAGGTGACTTGTCGTTTATAGCCGACCGATGACAAGTTGCACACGAGTGTCTTTCGTCGTTCCGACAGTTCTGTAGCCCATACATTTTCATTTGTCGGCTATACACGACCGTACTGTTCAAAAGATAAATGTTGCCACTGTCGATTAATACTTAGATAAAAACTGGTAACTTTATACTACTGGCATACGACTGTAAAGATTAGTATCTGGTCATGTAACAGTAAAAGGTTTGGTTCAAGAAAATATTTAATCTTGAGGGCGAACGGAAGCAATACACATTATACTAAATGTTAACACATTTAGTGTTGAATATCTACCAAGTTTTTTTAATTAGCGTGGGACACTGGGAAATGATTTTTATTTTCATTAAGATTTCTAATCATGACGGCAGGTTATCATGATTTGATAATATAATTAGTTATCACTATCAGTGTGATGCAATGATTTTGGATGTGCCAGATGACACTTAAAGCTCTTTACATAAACTCATCAACATTGTTTGTATAACAATATAATATAATATTCTGCGACATTTCACACAGCACCATCTAGTCCCAAACTAAGCAGAGCTTGTACTATGGGTACTAGACAATGGATATAATACTTATATACTTTTTTTTTGTAAATACATACTTATATATATACATAGGAAACACCCAGACAAACACAAACACTTATATTCATCACATAAATATTTGCGTCCCGTGGGAATCGAACCCACAACCTCGTGATCTGCAGTCCGGTACTCGAACCACTAGACTACAGAGGTCGTCAAATCAATATTTCTATTCATTTTTCGAACATCTCTGGGAATTCCTATAACTTACAGGTGGTGCTCTTTTAGCCACTGGGCTAGTGAAGCCCTTTGAACAATGAATTATCGCGCGGAACAGCCCTATAAAGAAAATCGCAGCTCATTTCAAACACTCGCCTTATCCTTAAATTCTCATCACGATTCCTCTCTCCAAATATCATTTCATAAATGCATTAACCACCAAATTTATGTTCGAATAAAACACCAAGTATGGGGCGAGGCAAGTCCAACAAGTTTTATAAGAAAATAATCCTTAAAACATGCGCGTATTTTAACGATTTTATGACGCGCAAATCGTGTCAATTATGCGAATTTAAATACAAATGCTTCATTTAAAACCCATACTATACTAATATTATATATGCGAAAGTACGTCTGTTACGTACGTATGTCTGTTATCTCTTCGCAGTTTTATTTACCGCTAAACCGATTTAGATGAAAAAAATTGAGAAAATTTTAGTCCCGGAGAAGGACATAGGATTATTGTCCCCGAAATCATCCCTAAAAAGGGCGAAATAAGGGTGGTAATTTGTATGAGGCGGCGATATTTTCTAAAAATAGGAGGGTAACTAAATAAGTAAGATAAAATTACCAATTCTAAACAGATTAAGTGTCGGGCAAAAACTAGTATTTTATGTAATAATAAATAAAATCCCGCTATCGCAAAGAAAAGTAAATGGATTTAAAGTGATTATTCTCTTAATGTTATAACTGTGTTATTATAGAGAACTTGTTGGGTGACATAATAATTTTTTGTGGGTAAAGTCGGTAATTAATAACACACTCTAATCTTAAGATATTAACGTATTTAGCAATTAAAATACGATAATATTTTTTGTACTAGACTTTAATTAATACTCAAGTAAAATTAACCCAAATAATCGCCATTATTGTAGACAATCTAACAACGAATTACGTGACAAAAATAATAAATATATTTGACGTTAGGGAAGAATGAAATATGGCTGGCTTTACTTTCCAGACTATCAATTTATCTGTGACATATCTACTTAGGTTTTCTATGAGAGGTAGGGCATAGTGAGATTCCTCGCTCAAACTGAGCTGCCCGACTGGGGAAGTGCCTTGGAGGAAGTACCGCCTTACAGAAGACCGCAGTGAATCAACAATAGTTGTGTTTCTGTGAGTGAGTAAGGTTACCAAAGCTTGATGGGGGGGTGACTATTCTGATTCAGCATAGGCATTCCGTTCGCTGTCAGTTTAGTAATTCCCTATTTTTAAAAACCTAAACGGTTTCTGCAGGGGTTGGCAACGCATAGGCAAATCTCTCTGGTATTAAAAATGTCCATGGGCGGTGATCACTTACCATCACTTGCCATCATAAAAAAAGCTTCTCTTCTATCATTTTCATCCACAAACTCTTAACTAACTTAACAGATACAGAATGATTTTATTTATAAAATTGGCTTGCATGTCATCCATATTGCCACAAACGCGTAGTAATACCGAGTTTGACGATTGTATGAAGCCACTCGGAGCACTAACTTAAAGGACTTAAAATATTTAACTAGTTTTTACCGTAGCTCTGCAATAAACAATTATTTATCTTTCTTTCCTCTTGTTTTTATTTGACTCACTGGTGTTATCGATCGATCGAAAACACATCTGCTGAGGTAGAGGTAGGATATCAGGTGATAGCAATAAACTTATTTCCTATACAATCATACCAGCACTATGTAGTCATCAGAACAATAATTGAACTTCAACTGAAAATTTTGACTACCCTCCTCAAATACAGTACAAGCTTGATGATATATTCTTATTCACATATTATACCACCCACAAGATACTATCAGATCTCATAAGAAATTCTTGCCATATTATGCTTTTTAGATACTACAAAAAGTCGTCACAATCAACATGAATATAGTTACATACTTAGCCAAAACCCGCTAACTTCAAACCGGTCCAGTCCGGCCAACATTATTGAATTTCCATACAAACAGTTGTAAGACTCGTACGATTCAATTATCACTGTTATAGCTGTGTTATTGGCCCTCCTAGTCTCCCACGGGTCGACTCACACACAGGTTACGGTACAGTCGCCTTCGTTAATAATATGTATGACTAGTTCTGAAGTTCGCGATCCAAAGGCATCGATCCCGTTTTTATGTTTCCGACGGAAACGAAATACCTATATAGCCTTTTTGTTCTTTAGAGAAGGAAAACCGTTTTCTGGATAACTGGTAATAGATAGGACTATTCCTAAATCGACCACTTGTCTAAGAGAGGGATGACGCTCTACAAGTTCAATAGCGCCATCTCATCATCTCTCTGACAGCATAAATTAGTCTTCTTAAATACGTAGCTATCTCGCCCATGGAAGTAATTACCTTATTTTCGTAGAGTCTAAAGATTAAGGTTTACCATATTACTTGCTATTTACCTTAATTAGGTAATAAATGGTTTACTTGTCTGAAAGAAATTATTAAGAAAAAAAATTAAGAATCAAATATATACATAGGGGCATAATATGAATTGTCTCATTACCCTCCTGGTCCTAAGCACGGCTGTTGGGTTGGCTACTATGTTAAATAGTGTTATTGATTGATTGATTTATAAACTACGGAAAAAAATTGTTCATCTTATTAAGTCTAAGATAAGTAAACCCTATAATCATTTAGAAAAAATATATAAAAATCAAACTTGGATATTAATCAAAAAAAATTTAAACTTTACGACTCGGTTTAGTTTTTATGAACCAGTCAATTGAAATATTGAAATTTGGAAAGGTTCCCGCTTCATTCGTTCTTTCTAACGTCTATCTGGTATCTAAGACATCTGGTATCTATTTTGGTAATCTAAGACATTTTCAGTAACTGCTCATAGGAATTTAAAAAATACCCTATATACTACGAACACCTACATGTTCGATATACACCTCTGTTTACCCCGTGAAGTGTATAAGCGTTATGTTATGTCATCTAATACGACTAACGCAATAAAGAATTATGAAGAACCACGGGTAGCAATTGAAATTAAATACAATTTCAATTTAAAATAGCACATAAATTTAAACTATCTAATATTAAAGAAACCGGATTTCAATTTGTTTATTACGTATGTCATTGTATATTATTAATTTTATCCGCACAAATAAATTACTACTCCATTTCTGTGAGCATTAAGTTGAAATTTACATGTCGAGCTGGTCATTCGATGACTTAACTTTTTTTGTCGCTACAAAAACTGGTCGTAAAATATTTTTATTTGTATTTCTTGTGGTGTCACTGGCAATATTAATAAAATGTGGCCAGTGTATTAATTTCAAAGTCACGGTTGACCAGCCTAAAAAACTATGTGTACTTATGTTTTTATGGTGTTGCCATGCTGTCAGAAAGAATTGTCCGTAACATATTGATATAAAATTATAGGTATACTTTAAACTTTTGCACTTAGTGTTCTAGTCATAGACAGTATACGCTACTGATGATAAAATTAAATGCGTATTACTTAATTACATCATATATTATACTTGACATCTGTAGTTGTTTTTTTTATTTAGCGCCCTGAAAAGACAAGTGGGGTTTTTGAGCAATATAAGTCCAAGAAACCCTACTGCTATTTTAGCCGTCGAATAACAAATTACTATTTACTGCACACAAAATTGCGCCAATGATATTGATAGAAATAAAAATGAGTTTGTCCGTCTTTGTCCCGAAAAACTCTTGACAACCTCATTTTGGTATGGCCGGGATTCCAGCCATATAAAAAGGAAAAGGGAACATATTTCCCTTTCAGATATTTTGAAGACAAGTCCTGCCTTATATAAAGATGACAATTTAAATTCACAGACCTTAAAACCTTCCAAAAACTGGTTGACAGACGAATGACTGCCTTACAAAACTCCTTACTTAACATTACTGGTAAAAGATCACCTGTTAACGTTCGAAAATCATCCCTATTACTTAAGAATAAAGTATAAATTGTGATTGAAGTGATGTACGGCCTCTGCCATTCTTTTTTTGGTCGTGGCAACTTTCACTTTTTGCAAGTATTGCCCTCTGCAAGTGTTTGTTTATGTGCTTATGTAATGATTGAGATTAATATGGGATGCGGTTTTTATATTACAGGTGATTATGAAGCTATTAGGTCAATATTATATATTGTGTCATTTGAGATCACTATCGGAGATAAATAATTGTAGTAAGTATCTAGCTATCCTACGTTTGTCTGGACAAGTATCATCGAATAGGTAAATATTGTGTAGTTATAAACAGAAAATAGAAATAAAAATCTCATGCCTTTCATTTGTTACACGAATATTAGACTTTGGAATAAACCTACTTTTTACGGATTTTATCGCGAAGATTAATGAAGGAAGCCGTAAAGATACGTAGGTACTTAAGTTCGGGATTCAAATAATATCAATGTAACCGCGATAACATCTCAAAAAAGTTATTTTATTTGTCTCTAATAAATTGACAAATTGATTAAAAAATCCTAGACCATGTATCTTAAATTGCATGGCACACTAAGACAGATCAGATCAAATACTAAGATAAGTGTCCGTGCAACGTAAACACGTCTACGTACCATGTCAAGGCAAACTATTGCAAATACAACTTAAATGTAGTATAGTCGGCAAAATAAGTAAACTTACCTATTTTGCCGACTTTACTCAGAAAAAGAAATTGTGTACATAAGGCACTTGCACTATCAACGAACAAACTAAACTGCTAAGAATGTCAGTTTTATTTTTAAATCTTACTCTATTAAATTATCTTGTCAGCTATTTGTTAAATGTGAGTCGATTAATAATAATTTGTTGCATAACTATTGCAAAATTACAACCATCTACCGATTGAGAACACCAAGAAGAATCTTAGATAATAACAAATAAAAAACATCAATAATCACTAACTGTACAATTTTAATGCCTGAAGCAATAAGCTCTATTGATTGAGATGCACATGATCTCGCAGAAGATAATTATACCATTTGTATACTTACTACATATTCATTATTTGTTAACACGTATAATTAAGACATATGTAGTAACTACTGGCTGACTGATTCACCAACGTTGAGGCTAAAACGACAAGACTGTAGATGGTTTTTTAATACATAATTTGAATGCATTTCTTCAAGTCTCCTAAAGAACTATTTCTTAGAAATTGTACTGTTAAAGAGCTAGGTATGAATCATTTTACCTACTTAAACCAATAGGTAGGTACTTTTGAAAGACCGGGCATGAAACTAAATATTAAAGCTCCTGCGAGAAAAAATCAATTTTCTTTCAGTTTACAATTCCATCTTTTAACGGATATAATATTGCCGTATATTCATATAATTTTACCAGCGATTGTTTTGATTCTTTACATCATCCATGAGTCCATGAATTAACATTCATGGACTCATGCATGTTACTCATGGATGATATACATGCATCCATCATAATAAAATCATCCATGAATATCAATATACCGCGATGAAATCCATTTTATTTCAATATCTAAGTAAAAAATAAATAAATGCATATATACATAAAGTAAATATATTAGGTACTATATTATGATTGTCTGTCTCACTAATAATTCACTGAGGTCAGATAGTAGTCGTGTCACGTACGACCTAGCACAGATAAAAAAATACACCGAACGGTTGCAATACTTGACCGCTCTGACCAGGCAGTACAGATGTAGAGCAATGATATCTTATGAGGTAAGCAGAACAACAAGTGACCATTGATTGTATTTACAGTATGGCTAACTCTATCTACTATCATCATCAACCCATTAATGTCCCACTGCGGGGCACGAGTCTCCTCTCAATTGAAAGGGATTAGGCTATACTCCACCACGCTAGCCTACTGCGGGTTGGCAGACTTCACATGCCGTCAAGAATTCTCTCAAGCATGCAGGCTTCCTCACGATGTTTTCCTTCACCGTTTGAGCATGTGATAAATACGCACATAACTTCCTAAAAGTCAGTGGTGCCTCAGGTTCGAACTCGAGACCTCTGACATCTCAGTCCACTGGTAACACTGCTAGGCTACCACAGCTCTAATGTGATATCTACTATATCTATCAACAATAATGTACATCAAAATATATTGCTATTTTACCGTATGCCGGATGAAAATATTTTTGCGTGATTTACTTCTATGGTTAAACAAGAATACAATCATTATGTAACTTGATCTTGCTCTACTGGTCTTAGTTCATGGGTCTACCCTTATTTCATGGGACCTAAAACATACCATCTAAATGTCTAATAAATCGGTTATGGTTCAAATTCGAACAGAGGAGTGATTAAAATTGTGATTCTAATTTATTTAGATAGGAGTGGGCAAACATTTGTCATGTAATTCAATATAGCGTTAAATTAATAATGTCTCATATTACGGCCGGAGCATCCCGCTGGGGCTTGTCAAGGTCTAGACTTCTAAATCAAAAGCCTGCCCTAGATGATTGGCCAAATACAGTCATCATCTTATTAACCCATTTACTGTCTGCTGGGCCCGGTTCTCCTCTCATTTGAATAGGATTACGCTATCCTAATCCTAAACGGGCCAAACGCACACTAGATGGTAATGGGCTATAGAATCCATCACGACCTAGTGTGCGTTTAAATGCTATAGAAATAATCCTAGGCGTGCAGGTCTCCTCACGTTGAATTCTTCACCATTAGAGCATATGATAAGTACGCACATCACTTCTAAAAGTCAGTGGCCTTGGGTTTGAATGGTTATGCTGCTGCATATATAAATACAGTACTTTATAATAATAACTGAACTTCAATTAGTCCCATACTAAAAACTGAAAAAAGGTCTAAAAGTAGCCTTGTTATAATGTACCTACAAAAGAAACAAAAAAGCCAGGAACTCTATGCTATCATTAGTAGCAAAAAAACACTACCTACCTATTTAAAAGAATTAATATTGACATTTATAGCTCACAGAACTACTTCTATTTAGTTTACACAGTTGTACGGTGCGTGACAAAGCCGAACTTAGCCGAAGTTGAACGAAGTAGACCATCTGCGCTAACTCACGTCCTTGCGTATGCGCAGTGCCCTACATTCAGATGCCAACTGACCCATGCCAAGGAGGTATGTCCGTTTTTAATACCATAAATATGAAAACATTCATATTTACTAAAAAAACACTTAAATCTATATACTACATCATATCCTTTGTTCCTATGTCTGAAATAAAAGTAGTTTTCGCGGATTGTATCTTGATGTAATAATATTATTTAATCCTGATATTTCGTACAGGGAGACGTTGTAGTGTTGGTTGGTTGTATAATATAGTTTAAATTTTCGTCCACCATACCCGTACTTCAGACGGATACGTTTACCAACAAAAATTCTAACATACATTGACGCTCAGACCTGGAACAACCAGGTCATTCCAAGCGGGGATCGAACTCGCGATCTGTTCCGCCCGATCCAATCGCCCACTCACTGAGCTAAACGTGAATCCCTTTCGCATTTTATTTATTAACGACACAAACTCCATTCACTCCATAATATAAATAAATAATACGTGCGGAATTCTAAGTAAAGAGAATCTATAATTACTATAATATAGGCATTAAATGTACCTGCATATGTACATTTAAATGAATGGCCAACTGTACAGTTAAACAACATTCACAAGGTTTCGTTTCGACAACGCTCGCCCGTAATTTCTGTTCATGCTGTCTACATTAACTTTAAAAAAACACTCATGAAAATAAATTAGCCGGTGCAATAAAAAAAGTTTTTAATACCGAAAAGCTCTTACTCGTTTTACCTTCATGTCTATATTTGGAGCCCAAGGTCATCAGGACTTACCTCGGCCCGTCAAGTTTTTCCACTTCATTAGCACGTTCAAATTTGGAAGACGAGAAAGGATAAAAACATACGTTAAATACATAGATACTTCTTATGGCTTTTATGTCGGATAATATTGCTATCCTGGTCAAATGAAATGTTTTTTTTTCAATAAATTTCTTCCACCATTTATGACAAGTTAACATTCTAATAGCACGGTTCCAAATAGTTGATCTGACGTGTGAAGTCTGCCAACTCTTACTAAGTGGACTACAGCCTAATCCCTCTGAAACGAGTAGAGTGGTGTCCCACTCCTGTCCCATTCACATCATCAACGTCCCATTTACTATCGTAAATGTTGATTATGACTATCTCACTTAGATTTACAATAAAATAAATCTTAGAAAACAATACGAACCCCAACGAGAATCAATTACATCATTCTTTTTATTTTTAAATAAACATTTCATGAAAATAAAGTGTTAAATTAATACTCCTCAGCCCTCCATGATAGCTTAAATATTAAACGATTCTTGTTAAAATAATGACTATTATTTTTACGTCAAATATCAATTTGAATATGAGTAATGTCACGTGTCGTGTGTGTGATTTGTATGCGGCGCACGCGCAAGGCTTTGATACCACTTAGTATATTTATAAGAGATTGGTCATACTTATACGAAGTTATGCGCTTTTAAGGAAAATGAAAATAATTTCTATTGCGTCCTACTCCTTCGGTATGTGCTAATGCTATAATTAATAAGTTTGTTTGCTTAATACTTATTACTAAATAGTTATTTAGGTAGGTACCTACAGTACGTACCTAAACCTATAGTAATATCTATATACAAATCACATATTTCAAGGTATTTTCCAAACATTCATCATTTTAGAAAGTCATCATAATTTAACAACATGTGTTATTTATAATACATTTGCAATTTTGCACCAAGAATTTGAAGCCAGAGTTTCGTTAATTAGGCTAAGCTACCCGTAGTGAAATTAGTAAGCTAATACCTACTGCTTACGGTGTGTTATGCTCATAGTAATTAGCGCAATTTTAGTTTTCGTAATCATAGGTCTTAAATTCAAAATTATTTACGGATTTATTATTAAACGTGCGAACAGACCTTAACAGTCCATCCATCTTCCAACTAAATATAGCCCTCTTAGCAAAATCATAATTTATTGCACCGATTTAAGATCCAAAGTCAATTACTTCACAAGAAGAAGCATCAAGTGATCACTCACGTTGGCTTTTAAGACAAAATATTGCCGGCTTGCCTGCAAATTAATTAATTATTGTATTTATGCACAAAGTTTTTGAAATTTTTGACACCTTTTTGCAATTTACGATATTTTCGTAACGATTGGCCAGTGGTTAAGTAATAAGCACGGTCATCAATCTATCCTTAAGGTTCAGCTGCACCTGTCAAAGTTAATCTATGGATGGGTGACCATTTTTAACGATAATTCTATGACTACTGTTATTAACTAGTCTATCCTCAAGAGATTGTTAATATCGAGTAATTGGGTGGGGTAGGTTCGACGGCCTACTAAAATAGTCAGGAAATATATTTATTCACTTGAAGCTCGCACGAACTGAATACGTAGTGAATTTGTCTTAACAAAATTATCTTTCTCTAAATCTATATTTATATAACAGCAATAAAGGAATGTCTTCATGGATTGTTTCGATTATTGGTTCAAGGAGCATAGCTAATGAGGCAAAATTGACCAAGAAGGTGGTTTAACCTCAAATAGGGACAATGTGGATGGGCCGAGCACTTTGTTCACCTAGAAAGGGCAATCCTTATACATTAATCCAAATATATGGAGTGCAACAATCTTAGGCACATCTTCAAGGCTTGCCTATTGAGGTGTCGCAGCTAACGAGCAGATTTTAGATAAATCTGCCACAATACAAGAATGCGCAGAAGGGAAAAGGTAAAATAAAAAACACACACATGCCGTCAGTTTTGATGATTAAAATAATGGGTAAAGATTGAACTACTGGTAGTTTTACTGTAGCTGTGTGTTAGTGTATTTAAAATTTTATATCTTACTAATATCATAACAATTCTCAACAACTGTAACGTCAATGGAACGAATTACAAATCATGACAGAAAGATGTTTTTATTTCTGTTCACATACAAAAAATGTACGAAACAAAAATAAAAATTAAACATGCTTAAGAATAAAACTTAGATACATATATTTAGCTAAGCTGTGGTAGCCTAGCGGTGTGACCAGTGGACTGAGATGACAGAGATCTCGAGTTCAAACGCAAGGCACGCACAACTGACTTTTCGGAAGTTATGTGCGTATTTATCACGTGAAGAAACCTGCATGCTTGAGAGATTTTCTCGATGGCCAACCCGCAGTAGGCTAGCGTGGTGGACTATTAGCCTAATCCCTCTCAAATGAGAGGAGACCCGTGCCCAGCTGTGGGATAATAATGGGTTGATGATAAAAAAAAAATTATATAATATTCGGAAGTAATATTTGTGTACTGCGTTGAAAACAACGTCATTAGCGCTGGTTTTTAATGCCATTTCTTGTAGTGATTTAGCTTTAACTGACGACCTCTGAGAACAAACACGAACTCAGTGATCTATATTCATGTCCAGGCATTAAAATAAACCTACATGCTAGTCTAGCAATGTAAAGTGAACCTTCTAGTCATGCCTTCTTGGTGTGCATTGCGACAGCTTGTTAAAATTCTACTAGATACCCATCGGCGGAATAAATCTTATTGTTGGCTTACGCGATTGACATGTAGTTAAAAGAATAGGGTGCTGAACTGCACAGCTAACATACGTGCCAGTTGTACGAGGCTTCTTGGGAAATACAGCCGCAAATATAATAAAGCAAACTTTTGAATTATTTACTTTAGAAGAATAGAAAGCAGCTTTTGAAATAAAAGTACTGGATTTTATCGCGGTAGGTATATTAATATTATTTAATCCTGACTTTTTGGATCTATTACACCATGGGTATAAACTGGAACTGGGCTGTGTACAGACGCCTGCACATCAAGCTGTCCCAATCTGACAAATTTCCCCAATTGAAAGTGAACCTTATATTTATGTGATAAAGTTGGAAATCTCCAGAATCTAATCTAAATATATGTAACTCAAAGGATTGACTGACTGACTGACATAGTGATCTATCAACGCACAGCCCATACCACTGGACGAATCGGGCTGAAATTTGGCATGCAGATAGATGTTATGACGTAAGCATCCGCTAAGAAAGGATTTTTGAAAATTCACCCCCTAAGAATATAAAAATAAGAATCTAAGAAATTTGACAGATTGGTGTAGCTGAATGTGCAGACGTCTGTACCATTAAACAATATGAATATTTCGCGATAACAGTACTTAAGCATTTTTAATATCTATTTGCCGTGTCATTACACTCAAGCGAATAGATATATATGTCGGAGAAACATTATTTCTGTTGACATCGTCATTAGTGGTTAAGAATTTCGTGGGCATCATCAGGGTTAATTACAAGCACAAACATAATGATCATGGTTTTGCACTACATATTATTTTAATTCGGATTAAATAACAATTTATCACTTCACAATAATATCGAGAGAAAATGCACAGTTAAGACCGAGCAGCGAGTTCAGGGCACCGGTCTTACTTTTACCAACAATTAATACTCTTTCAGTCTCTCAGACTCTCAATCTCAATGATCCAACTCGATCAGTCGCTATTTCTCAATAATGTCCAATACTGTCCGCGTCCCTCCAAAAGTAAAGATGGCGCCTCGACCACGCTCAAGCTAAATGCTCTGCTCTGATTGGTCTATAACTGATAACAATATTTTTTACTTTTTATTAGACTAAGGAGGTTTTAAGCTATGGAAAAATGTAATAAATCATTATTTGCGTTATTCTTGCAAACAATAATCAAACCGACTTATAGCTTCCTCCGACACGGCCGTCCTGACATACCACACGCCCTCGTGTGATGTTGAAGGTTGCGCATCGTCCTTAACTGCAAAAAAGATATTGTTATCGTTCGGCCACTCCTGACCAAAGGAATTATTATTTTATCTCCTGCACACCGATGATAAGATATTATCTTAAATTAGCTATACGCCTTTTGCTATCGAATCTGACTCCTTATAGCCCAGACGCTACACACGAAATCAAGTTCATAGTATCGAAACAGCCACCTCGCCGTTATACACGTTACACATTTTAGATAATTGGCCACCTCGCCTTTTATCCAACAGATTTTAGGTACTTTTCAATGGCCACCTCGCCTTGCTACGGCCACCTCGCCTTGCTATGGCCACCTCGCCTTGCTATGGCCACCTCGCCTTGCTATGGCCACCTCGCCCTACTACGGCCACCTCGCCTTACTACGACTACCTCACCTTGCTATGGCTACCTCATCTTGCTATGGCCACCTCGCCTTACTACGGCCACCTTACCATGCTATGGCTACCTCATCTTGTTATGGCCACCTTGCCTTGTATCCGCCGCCTCGCCTCTCACAAAGACTACCTAAACATTAACAACCACCATGCTCCTAGGGTATCTTATAGGCATGAGATATACCATGCAACATTATCTTGCAACGTACCCGGGTTCAAAGGTATGGGTATGGCCGTATACCCAGTACCTAGGTAAAATATTACACGTACGTGTCGGGAATCGCCGTAAGTATTCGGGTAACTTCGTACTCTCCGCGAGCGCGAGCATTATGAATGACCGCGCCGCCGTACTGGATATGACGAGAGACCCGCGTAGGTCCGTACCGTCATACGATTTAGTTCGGCGTTTTACTCGATAATACAATAAAATTTTACTAATCGGGTACGGCCGGGTTTCTGCTATACATACCCAGTCTGCGTACTGGTAAGCTCACATTGGGTATTTATACCTGTACCAGTATATCACACACGCAGAAACTCCGATATCATAACATTTTTAAACAAAATACAACAACAGTACAACAGCAGCAACATACAACAACAGTACAACGATTTTGCCATCATCGTTATCCGTTTGATTCCGTTCGTATTTTTTTATTTAAACGTTATCACTTACTGAAAACGAAGTAACTTTTGAATAAGTACTAGAATTAATTTACTTTCCTGTATACCACGATCCGCAAAAGCAGAAGTCCACCGTTACCAACCAGCGTCAGTATTTACATCACCAAGTTTTTCTCGATATTCTGTTTATCTACAATGCCTTATTATTGCGACTGCACCTCGCTTCCAGATGTATTCGAATTTCGAACCACGACTAACAAAGGCCGATCTGCTTTGTGTCCGTATGTATGAAAAATCTGAAAATAAATTGAAAAACGACAGAAAGCGGAGGTAGTTATCCCACTTCTGATGTCGGAGAAACATTATTTCTGTTGACATCGTCATTAGTGGTTAAGAATTTCGTGGGCATCATCAGGGTTAATTACAAGCACAAACATAATGATCATGGTTTTGCACTACATATTATTTTAATTCGGATTAAATAACAATTTATCACTTCACAATAATATCGAGAGAAAATGCACAGTTAAGACCGAGCAGCGAGTTCAGGGCACCGGTCTTACTTTTACCAACAATTAATACTCTTTCAGTCTCTCAGACTCTCAATCTCAATGATCCAACTCGATCAGTCGCTATTTCTCAATAATGTCCAATACTGTCCGCGTCCCTCCAAAAGTAAAGATGGCGCCTCGACCACGCTCAAGCTAAATGCTCTGCTCTGATTGGTCTATAACTGATAACAATATTTTTTACTTTTTATTAGACTAAGGAGGTTTTAAGCTATGGAAAAATGTAATAAATCATTATTTGCGTTATTCTTGCAAACAATAATCAAACCGACTTATAGCTTCCTCCGACATATATTTAAATAATCAGTATGAAAATGGCCTTCATATTTTTTTTTAGATACAATGTGATTGTTAATGCGTCGAACAGCATAGAATCCAGAAACCTGGAGCAGACTAATACTATTACTCCACTTCATTGTGGAGCCAGGTTTGGGCTAAAGTCCACCACTGTGGACTACTGTGGGTTAATGAGACCCTGAGACATTACCGGATAACTTATATTTTCTTAAAATTACGTGATCATTGAATACGCCAATGATTCTAACAATGATTAACTTATTATTACTGTTTTGTTTGTGACACTGACTGACGTGGGTCTAGTAGTCGTGAGTGCGACTGCTCAACAAGAGGTCTTGAATTCGGTTCCCAGGTCGAACAAAGACGGGGTTTTCTAAGAAAGTTTGCTCGCCCCCTATTATATGTTTCCTAAAACATACCGGCAGCGAAATGTGGGTGTACATTAGTACACCTCTACATAACCCTTAGTGATCGATAAGCGTGATGGTGTATTATGTCTGTGACAGGGCACATAATTCATGAAACCTTTAACATAGAGTTCAAAAGCCGAATATAATTGAAATACATTAACAATTTCCATCCTTATTCCGCATTCATTATCTTCCCGTTCGACATTGGTTTTGCCAACGTAAATAAAAGCTAGTCTCGAGGAGTCTCCTCTATTGTTACTTGTGGCCATGTCACAATAAATTCTATGGCACAGGACATTTATTTTAAATTGCACACGACTTTTTGTTAGGTTGGTAATAGTGAATTATGGTCAGGAAGTTTGGTCTGTTCTTCGACTTCAAGAAAATTCTTCATCTCGTCGAAATTCGAAAAGGTTTTTTTAATGTGGTTTGTTTTAAGTGTATTACGACTATTTCTCTCTGATAGTGGTGATATTTTCGATGCAGGGTACGTAAATAGTGACATGAAAAAAAAAGTGCTTGGGACACATGAACGAATATGAATTTCAATTTACACTAAACTTCATTTAAACATATTGATTTTCTAAATACAAAAATCAATTTTCAAACACTCGAGCCCAGAATTTTACAATTAGAACCTTTTAAAGAGTTTCTCAACCTCTTTTTGCATTGGATCCAGTAATTCCTTAAGCTATTAAGCTATAAAAACCTCCATAGCTGTATCCGCCAAATAAATCTAATAGCCGCCGTACCGATTTTATGCAATTTGTAGCAGAATCTGCGAATCCTCACGTAGGACGCGGCCTGACCGCATTATGTTCGTAATTAAAGGAAATAGCGACTTCAGCCACATTCCCAACGTTTATCGGCCTTTTATAGGCTTTGGAAAAATCTCTGACCTTTTTTTAACGTAGGTTTACACTTAACAACCACGTTTTATTACATTACACAGACACATTAGTAGCGTCTAATGAAAAGTGATGGTGTTTATCGACAATTCCAATTCTGTAATTAACTATTAATTCTTTATAAATATACGAACACGAACATTGAAATCCCAAATTTTTATAAAATATGAAGTATCTACTTGCCTCAAGAAAATGCTTGATGACTATACCTATGTATAGTCATAAACTTGCAATAAAAAGAGGAAAATGCGAAAACAATTCCATTAAAATTAAACAAACCATAAACAGAAACATAATTATACCAAACATAGTTAATTTTGTATATATTGCAATTGGTCTATACCGTTGTAATTGAAGTAAAATAAATAAATAATATTGGTTCCCCTACCTGGCAACACTTGTCTACGATAAAATCAAGATGGTGGACGATTACGTTTCGGCGGGAAACTGCTCCGACCCGTCACATTGTCGGCTTGTTACTGCAACAAAGAAATGGATTCTATTTAAGTAAAAACATTATTTTATATGGTAGAATGTGAACACAGAACATTGGTTGTGCTCTGAATAAATGGGTCATTTGAATTCAGAAGACTGGAATGAATAAATATACAGGAGTCCTGCGTAGGTTAAAGTCCTGCCTAATGAATGACAAGGATACTGAATATGTGGTTTAGTTATACACAAATTCGAGCAAACGTATAATAAATCAATACATAATTAACAGCACACAGATGTACGAAGGGCGCGATGGCTGAACGATCGACTGCTTATATGTCACGGATCGCAGATTGGATTCTCGCACGAAGCAAATATTTGTACGATCTTCATGTAGTTGTTTCGACTCTGGGCGTTTGTGTTTGTAAACGCACCCGCGATATTGGAGAAAACCCTAGTGTTTTAATCCTAGTTTTTTTATAAATAAAGAAAAAAGATTTAACAGATTTGGTAGGAAACCAGTTTAATTATGTTTTACAACAGTAATTATTTTTTTATTGATTTAATCACACCAAGAAGCTCCACCAAAAACAATAGAGCTAGTTTTTATGTAGATTTATTTCAAGTTTCTCTATTGTTTTTACTTAATTTTCAGACTAGTTTGAAGCACAGTGCCACTTTTAGATCAACATATTTTTATATAAGTATCAATCTCATTCACTACCGAAAAAAGTTCATAAACACATGTCAACCTTTTTTCTTCGAAAAAAAAAGTTGTTTGACATTCTCGAAAACACCAGTAGGCGTTTGAAAAAGGAATAATTTAATCGGTACCATTGTACCCCTGTCATCACATCTGCATACAAAGGGTTAGACTTGGTAGTAACGGGGCCTATAAGACCTCGTTGACGGCTCGTATTGTTTTCATAACGGTTGAACTTTTTGCTAACCGCTTTTAGAAATGTGGATTAACCGATAGAGAATTACGATTGTTTTTTTTTATGTAACGGCATTAGATACAGTTTGTCAGTTGAATAAAAAGGTGGAGAATCGCAGGCAGGTTGTAAAAAAAGAAAATGAGTAGATCAGGCATTATGCAAGTCGTGATGTGTTTTTTTTTTCTAATTGATATCCTTTGTGAAATAAAGGTCGTAGACATCCTAAGATCGAGTACTTTAGAGATCAGAGCATTGACCTGTTTTGCAACCCATTCAATATAACATGCCTGATTATTTTACCGTAAGTACTCAGATTGTAAAAATGTCAACAAAATTTTTATTGACCAAATAAAAACCATATTTTACTTTTCACTGTAAAATACTGCCAGTGTGGCATTGGTATCGGGTTTTCACGGTTGTTAAATCTGAGCCACTGGGAAAATAATAATCAACTCATAAGAAACTGACTGACATAAGAAAGTAATAAATATGTGCGTAAGAATTCACAAAAACTATTTTACGTAATGGTTCCTCAAATATAACGAGTTAAATTTAAAAAAGAAATAGAACTTCTTTTCTTATCACAAGGGCGGCAAACAAGCTAACGGGCTGATGGTAAGCGGTTACCGTAGCCTATAGACGTTTGCAACACCAGAGGTGTCGCTCGCACGTTGCCGACCCTGTAGAAACCGTTTGGGTTTCTTAAAATAAGAGGGTTACTAAACTGATAGCAAACGAAATTCCCATGCTGTCAGAATAATCACTCCCTCAACCGTCTGGCAACCTTACTCACTCGCAGAAATACAACTTTTGTTGTTTCAGTGCGGTCTTCTGTAAGGCGGAGCTGCTTCCCCATTCGAGCAGCTCAACTTTAGCGAGGAATCTCGCTATGTCGCTATGGTCAATAGCAACCTAGCCTAGGCTTCCTAGGCTGATATGGGCATATCAAAAACAATGACTTCTACCAAGTGCCAAGTATCGATCAGATCTCTGCATTGACGACATTCTTTCGCGTCACACTGACTCACGCGCAGCTGTCATTGCTATTCCTCATACGTGATGAATGGAGACAATAACTGCGGTGACAATGTGTTTGTTTATTAGTCATCAACTTACTACAAACAGATTGTATTAATACTCGCGTATCCTTAGAGCCGAAGATCGAGCTCTGTGGCGTTCACTAGGGGAGGCCTACGTCCAGCAGAGGATGAATATGGGCTGATGATGATGATGATGATATCCCTTGAGCAACTCACTCCGGAGACAATAGAAAATTACTTATTCTTGGGCGCCAAAGTCCTTAATACAATTTAGATACTTTTCTTATTTGAGATATATATAAAGAGTACCTTAAATACATAATAAGACGTAGAATTTAATATCGGAAGAGGTTATCTATGTACAGGATGATTCTAGAACACATTACCTATTCTCACTAATAATCAATATTAGCAGCAGATTTACATAATAATAATAATTATAATATCCAGATCATCCCAATATTTTTTTTACTCTCATATTTATGAAACTTTAATTGACTCTAGTCGAAAAGTTTCAAGAGTCTCATGGAGAAGAATTCGGCATTAAATTCCGTAGACCCTTCTCTCTTCATCTTATATTCTTCTGTAAAGTAAAGTTTGAGTCTCTACGATAACTAAAGGTCATTTCAAATTCAAATCATTCATCAAAATGTCATTCAAATCATTTCAATCAATCATTTGTTTTCATACTTCCAAAAAGGTCCATATCTCAAGTCTCAATTTGGGTTTCCTTTGCCTAGTCTTCTTCTGTCCGATAATATTTACGATTACTTAAAAAAAAAAACAAGTAACAAATACATATAAGCTAAGTACGTTTTACAGAATTTATCACTTTACCGTACCTTTATTTACAGCTTCCATGATCATGGGTAAACTCTGCCATAAGATGCTGTAAATTATCCGAAACGTCTATTCAATATCTAATCTTCGATTAAAGGAAGATAAATCTGTAGATATATCATCTATGACCAAATCTAATGACCATCCGAAGCAGTCATATAAAATGATTCACGATTCGCTTCGCTTCGGGTACTAAAGCTTTCCAAGTAAATTATGTATATACCTACTAATAATATTATATAACTAGGGAAAATATATGATATGTTGTTTGTTTGAATACGCTCCGAAACTACTGGACCTATCTGAACAATTTTATCACAAACGCTACATTATCCGAAATGAATATAAGCTAAATTATATTTAAAAAACATTCGTTAAATTATTTTTCGTTTTTCGAAGTTTATATAAAATTAATTTATCTCAATCGACTTAATACACCTCTCCCAAACTCTGCCTTTTAACCGACTTCAAAAAGGAGGAGGTTCTCAATTCAATTGTATTTTTTTATGTTTGTTCAGAACTTTTGCTCCAAAGTGGATCCGCAATGCTACCTACTTATAAGTTTATCATCTAATCTACATTATGGAATGGTAAATAAAGAATATGAATGAATGAATGAATGAATATCGCCCCGTACAAAGCCAGGAGAGTCCTACATAAAAGGTTGTATATAAAATCCTATAGGCGAGTCCGCCATGTGTCGCGACGTACCGTTCCATGGTGTTATGATGTGACCCGCCATTACGACTGTTGTACAGTTAAGTTCCCGTGAAATACAACAAACTGCTTTAACAAAAGATTTTAATGCGACTGGTTTTCAAATGACCGCTGAAGCTTTAGTTGTTTCTTGACCTGTTTGATTTGTTTTATAACTTAGACTAGGAACTAGGAATTCAGAATTCTATAGCTTTGTAGTCCTTTGTACTCATTCCTTTTTCTATAAAGTGCAAGCGTAATAAAGAAATAAAAACTATTCGGGTAAAAAAATAAAGACAAAATTTTGATGGCAATACTTTTCAACTGACTTAAAAAAGGAGGTTTTTAAATAAATATAGCGTAATCCAAAACAGCTGTGATAACCTCGTGGTATGACCAGTGGACTATTAAGTCAAAGTTCTCAAGTTCAGTCCCAAAACACGCAACATCGATTTACCAAAGTGATCAGCGTAGCGTATCACACGCTCCATCGGTGAAGAAAATCATCGTGAGGAAACCTGTGTGAGGGGTATAGTACCCACACACATGGTATGTGTAGCTCCGATTCCTAGCAGTAGGAGATCCATAGAAGGTTCTATAGGAAACCTTAAGTGCTACATTTGTATCAATTCCATCAAATGCAACACCAATTTAACCAGATACTAGGGTAGCATATTTTGTGGCCTGTCTGGTCCGGTTTACTTTAATTGAATTTCAACATTATCTCTTATTACGGGTACGAATTGGCAGATCTTCCAAAAAACAATATGTTCGAACACAACAATCACTAAAACTCGAAACACACATACAGTATCTTTAAAAATAAAAAATCGAAGCCCATGACCAAGTTGGAGACAAAAAACCTATTTAGGAATTCATAGACCACCATCCTAGGTCCCATCTAAATTCATGAACACGTTTGCCCATAAAGACAAAAGGCCTGCGAACACTAAACGCGAAGAGTCTGAAGTGTTGAAACATTAGGTTCGATTACCATTAAGAGTAAGACCACCGCGGTAGTACTCCTGACGCTAATGGAAATTTAGCTACTATTTTGTATTTTTTTCAGCCATTTAAACAAGAATGTGTAACTAAGAAAAGCTTTTAATAAAATTGCCTTTGTTAAGGCAAAGACGAAAGTAAAGACAGATAATTATTTACAAAAAGTAGAGCAAATGTAAATTAATGTAGTTCCCAGTTAAGGGACTTCTTTTGTGGATGTGTGACAATATAAAAATATGATTATGTCAAGAACCATACATTATATTATTTATAACTTGGCACGTAAATTGTATAATGTGATATATTTCGTTGCAGGTTCCAAGACGGTTTTAATCGTTCACCTGGGACACGCTCGGGCTTCATAGTCTCAACAATTTTCTGGTAGCTATAGTTAACAGTGAGTAGGAGTAGCTAAGATTTACGGGCTTGTGCTAAAGAAAAACATAATATCACGCCAAGAGTACGAGATATAAGTACAGATTTACCCACGCTTCGCCAGTATGTTATAGGCCCATCTAATACAGTAATAGAGGGCAAGTGTATTGCCATCAATCAGGCACAAATGCAAATTTCAAGCCAAGGTAGGTACTGAGAATTTCATAAAAAATACCTTATCACACTTTGTACCGCTCAGCAGTCGCGCTTGGGCGATCAGACCTTTAATTAAAAATCTAATTACTAAATAACTATAGAATTAAATAATTTTGGACTTCACTCAATATGGTAAAAAACGTGGTATATTCAGCACAATGGAACAATATACGTGAAATTAAATACGTTATGATATTTAATAAATACATAAGGGTTGGGTAAAATTTGTCCGAAATAACGATGTCAAGACATAAGTTTTTTTTTTTTTAATAGAGAGTATTGTAAAAACCTTTCAGTATTTTTTTATTCAAACACAAAGTTTGTATTAAAGAAAACTACAACCTCTCATGTGGCGATTGATTGTTGCCATAAAGTTTATAAAACTTAGGAGGAGCCTACTTTAAAAAAACACAATAAGCAAAGAACCTAATATATATTGAGGAGTCTGAAAGCGTCTTGGCCTTAGTTCAGATCCTGCCGACAAGGCATTTTAAGTTTAAGATGAGTCATAACGTCAGAATGAACTTTATAACATACATACAATCGCGCCTGTTTTCCAAAGGCGTAGGCAGAAATAAAACATTTCCACCTTAACACTTATTTTTTGCGTTAATTTTATTTTCTTAATAAATAAATTATCCGCTGGCCCTACTCTAGGAATAAATGAGTATCATTGTGCTTTTACAGACTTCAAAATTCTTCTTACGTGTCTAAACAGCACTGCTAAATAGAGCATTATTATTTGTGATACAGTCCAACGTTACTCCCATTTTTGTTTTTAATTGTTCACTCATTTTCTTTCCGCATTATTTATGTGAATTGTATCGTTCAAAATTAAACCATGGAAGCCGTAACATACTCCCACACCTTCGAAACCCAGTCAGCATTATCTATTAGCGATATTGCGTAACTCAATTTGAGGAACTGGTCGTTTGTCGCCGTGCGCCAATGTTTCTGGGAACCATGCGCTTGCGCCGACGTGTACGAGCGTGACGACGCGCAGTAATGTGCACCAGCCATTGTTGTAGGTACAGTTGAACAAATAATAAATATATTCGGACATTATGACACAGCGCCATCTAGTTTCGAGGTAAGAAACAAGGCTTGTTCTACGAATATTAGATTATTACATATACATTGTAAGTATATACGTATTATACATAGAAATATCCAAGACTCAGGTTAAATGATAGTCATGATCTACACACAAATATTTGCCCATACTGTCCACTTGCGAATAGTCTTAAAGAATTATTGTTAAATGAAATATGGCACAGTAAAGATGAACTTAGTCTCAAAGAATCTTTCATTGAATGGTTGTTTGTATGTAGATTGTGGTGCCTTTGATGACAAGCTCGTATAAATAAAGGAGCTTAGACGGTAACTCGATATTTTGTTAGTATACTTTGTTTTCTTATTTCATGTTTTGTCATAACATAACATCAGGCCTGTGTCCCCTAAGGGTTAAGCAAAACTGCACTAATACACATACATCCACAGAACGTGAAAAAAAAATTATTTTTCAGGTTTTATATATTACCTTTTACTGGGCGCACTGAGAGACTGACAGACTGAGGTGGCTGTTGCCAGGAATGCTGTAAAGGATCCGTAACGTCGGGATTAAAATAGATAATCAAATTATCCCAATATACTACGACAAAATCCATAAACGTATAGTTTTTCAATTAAAGATAAGCTAAAAATACCACAGGCTATAGAAATTATGATAATAATTATTTAAAACTGGTTAGATACTACGTATGTTATGAATAACCTCAGCAACCGCTTCTAAGTTTAAATGTCGCATAACTTTTAATAGGATACTCTATTCTAAACTCTTTGAGATGTCAAACGAGATTTTTATTAAAAAAATGTTTGACCTTTCGATTTATGCTAAGATTCAGATCTAGTTTTTGTGTTACAAAACGAGTTTTTTCTATTATAAAATTATGCTAATCTGTGTTTTAAGAGCCTTAAAATATAAACTCATATATCTTATGTCCATAAAATTGTGAAAACGTTATTTTATTTTAACATCAAGGGGTCCTTGTGGCAATTATTTTAATATCATTATTTGTGTAATAAAAAGCTGTTAGCCAAACATGTGACCAGTGGCCTGTGATCAAAGGTCTCAAGCTCGAGCCCGAAGAAGTTATGTGCGTATTTATCACGTGCTCAAACGGTGAAAGAAAACAAAGTATAGAAAACCTTCATGTATAGTCGCCAGCACCTATCCGAAACTGTCAAGTATTCTCAACTGAACATGAATCTTATTAGTTTGACATAAAGTTGAAAATCTATCAAAGAAATTTGACAGATTATGGTAGCTTGATGTGCTAGCCACCGTACCGAGACAATTTCTCAATGGTTCATGGCGTGTGAAGTCTACCCACCCGTACAAGGAAAGATATGAGAGAAGACCTGTGCCCAGCAGTGGGACGGTAATAAATAGTTTGATGGTGTATAATTTGATCATACCAACTAAATAAATATGTACACGAATTATTTGTTACATACTTAATGACATAATAGAAAGAGACATTTCCAACTATGTACCTACTTTATGATGTCATTATCACAAGTAAAAACCACAACTTTTTTAATATGAGGGTTTTTACGAGTTTAGTCGATTGTTATGCGTGACTATGAATGTTTTAAAGGATTCGATTAGATGTAAAATTATATCAATACACCGCGATAGAGTCCGTAATAAAAGTTTTATTTCTTTGTCTAATATTTGCTTAAGTGTAAGAAACGTTATTAAACCTCTGTAATCACCGCCAAGTAAAACAAAACCTATTTAAAAAAAATGTTTAGTTTTAGATAATGGAATTTAATGTACAAATGTGTAATTTTTTGTCTTTGCATGTGCCTGAGTTTTTGATACTTGTAATGAAGAAATTATTATTATTATCTTTTATATACGATAAATCCAAATAATGTCCAAAACAAACTACGTCAACTCTACTTAAAATAAATACAGTATTTCCTTTGTCGATTGACTGCAACAGAATGTCAATCGACAGACAACAACATGCGTAAGCGCAGTTTATATCTAAACCTAAGCTACTTGTCATGCGCGACACACGACAGCCCACTGTGGCAGGAGTAAATAACAAACTCACAGATTTAGTGTAAACTGCAGTGCATACGAACGAGGTTCTTTTTAAGGCCATTGAAGTGCTGGCCATAAAAAGTAGCTCATAAATCATAATAACTAGAAACGAGCATAAGCAGACAACGTTTAAAAAAATGTATGGGGTACTTAACCTCAGGATTCAACGCTTTGTCTGAGAGACCTTTGGTAAAGACTCATAAGTGCTTGAGAGCTTGAAGGCTCTTTTACTTCTTTTAGTATAAAAATGTTAAGTTGGTGTGTGGAAGGTACAAGAATCCAAATTTTGACACGATACACAAACAGCTTAAATTTTTTTTCAAAATATTCCGTTACCTATTCTACAAACACTAGATTTAAATATTCGAATTAAAGCGACGCACAAAATACGCATATTTGTAAGTTCAATACTACGGTTAAGTAAAACGTGTACAAGGTAAATAAAAATAAAGATGATTATTAAAATCCACAAGTGACCAAGGTCAGACTCGAACCCACGGACCGTGCAAGCAAACACACATCCTGGCCGGAAACTGAGTCATTGATGACGTCAGCCGAATGAAGATTGCTTTAATACTATTCTTAGTAAAATTATTGGTTTAAGTATAATTTGATGGAGTTGAAAAAAGTTAATGTGGGCTTAGAATATTAAATTAAAGAGATTCTAGTGGACGAATGCCTCATCGGTGTAGTGGTTATAGGCGCGACTGTTGAACGTGAGGTCCTGAATATCGATTCCCTGGAGATCTACAAAAGTGTTATTTACTGCCAATTGTACTTTTACTATCTGTGTATTCTTTTATGGTGATAAGGGGGCAAACGAGCAGGCTGCTAACCTGATGGTAAGTGATCACCGCCGCCCATGGACATTTGCAATACCAGAAGGCTTGCATATGCGTTGCATACCCCTGCAGAAACCGGTTAGGTTTCTAAAAATAGGGAATTACTAAACTGACAGCAAACGGAATGCCTTTGTTGTCAGAATAGTCACTCCCCCAATGAGCTCTGGTAACCTCACTCACTCACAGAAAGACAACTATTGTTGATTCACTGCGGTCTTCTGTAAGGCGGAGGTACTTCCCCAGTCGGGCAGCTCAGTTTGAGTGAGGAATCTCACTATGCCCCCTACCTCTCAAAAATTCCATTTGGTTGTGTGTGTTTTTGTTTGTTTACAATAAAGAATACTCTATCTTTTAATTACCTGAGTGTCGCTAGGCTCGCCAACTATTCCCATAGACCTAAGACATGCCAGCACAAATTGAGAGTGTCTAGAAATTATCATCTATTATTTCTAATGGCTTTTTGCTCAGCAGGCTTTGTCAGTATTTGCATGCGCCAATACTGACGATTTGCGACCTTATTAAGCACGTATTTTTTAATTATTTATTTTTTATAACTCTCTTCTTGTTGGTCTGGCAAAATGCTGTTGGGTTTTTCCATGAAATTTTCTATAGCAATAACAACTGAGAATCTAGATTCGTGCCCAGTTGATGGTATTAGGCTGTCCCCCTATTAAATGGGATCTGGGGCAGAAATCTACTGAACACTTCTGCCTAACCCTTCGGAGACCACGGGCATGATAGTATATTATATGTTTATTTACCGTTAATAATAAATATACTCGCCAAGTGTGATTTAGCGCTTAAGGTTAAGAAGAATAATTACATACAATATGCAGAATACCACAACATGTCATCATCTGATTGAAGATGATGTCATAGATTATACTGAGAAGAGGCTACCTATAAGAAATTAACCTCTTTGAATAAAGGATTCATTAATAATAATAATATCTCTGGACTATATGACACAGCGCCATCTAGTTCCGAGCTAAGCAACGAGGCTTGTGTTACGGATCTCTAGTATCCGTAACACAAGCCTCGTTGCGTTTGGTTGATATACTACATATATACTTTTTTTTTGTAAATACATACATGTTATACATAAATACATCTATGACTCGGAAACAAATATTGATGCTATCACACAAATATTTGTCCCTACCGGGATTCGAACCCGGGACCGAAGCACAGCAGGCAGCGTTAACTACCGCTGAGCTAAACGGGTCGTCAAATTTTCATTCGCACAAATACTTAATGTGTATAAAAGTATTTTAATTAATCGCACAATGGCAAGATATTACGTAAATAACAAATCACAATCAAGTCCAAAAAAATATCTAATTACGATAAAATAATAACAACGCCGTATATTAATTACAAGCTAATAAAGCACCAAATTACATTGTAATCAACTCATGCGCATGTCATGTGCGTTGCCTTGTCGTGACCTTCAAATGTCAGTCTGAACTGCAGCCGCAATAAGATTTAAATTAAAACTTATCTAACACCTATAACTATGAATATTTTGATTGTGTCACTTTGTCTACAAAGACGATATTCAAAATAGCACATATTGGTTTAAGACAATCAAAATCAATACAGTTTTATGAATCCGATTTGATTTTTAAAAGGCTATTTGTGTATGAACTGTCATCGCTTTCAAAGATTCCATGGAATTTTAAAATTTTGCCAATTTTTCTACACAAGACCTACGTTTTGGAACCGTGCAGCTAGTTTTGACAATTCAAAAGCTCCTCGTTGGTTCAGTGGTCGTGTTGTTCAAATGCTGAGCAAAAGATCTTGGGTTCGTTTTCCATGTTGAGCAAAGTGTTAATGGGTTAGTAGCAGCTCAGAATTTGGATTTGTGTCCCAATAGGCTCGCCCTCAATTACGTGGGAATAAATAAAAACAACCTGGTGATGTGAGTGTACATTAGTACATTTCTACATTACCTTTCGGGGACGACAGGCGTGATAGTATGTTGAAGTCAAAAGCACCTGTATACTGGTCTACTTGAAATAAAACATTTGAGTTGGAGTTCAAAATGCTTTTAGAATTAGACTGATGTGATGAGTTGAGAAGTTCTTCTGCCACTTCTTGTAGTACAAGACAGAGGAAACAGCAAAGAGCGAGGGTTACTGGAAATACCCATACATGTCGTGGTGTTCACTTGGGGTGGCCTACGTCACAGCAGTGGACGAGTATAGGCTGATGATGGGATGGGTTACCTATACTTTAAATGCTAAACCACTATAAAAAGAATGCATTAACATTATCCATTTAAAATGCCAAAAAATAGATGTTCCTAATTATAATCCCATATAGTGCAGCCAACACATGGGCGTGCGGCCTTCTTACAGCAACCTTCGCGTCAAGTGCGCACACGCAGCGTGGGTGGCGCGCCGCTGTGAAACATTCCGAGTATTATAGGTTGTATTGATTGAGATTTGAAACCATCATTGTGAAACATCTATTATTTGTGCATTAGGCCAACACCCAGAGTCGTTGAGATTAAGCTTTTAACTTCTTTTATCTAATTAAAAGATTTGAATTGAATTGATTTTTTTTTAATCTACATAAAAGTATTTTTAGGATCCTTACTCGCTTGTGACTGTAGCAACGACGAGCTTCTAGGTTTAATTGTACGTGTACTTGAGATAACACAGAGGCAAGAGAGGCCCAAGAAAATAATTTGAGAGGAAATACGGCTAGGTTGTCTAGACTATTATTGGGTTTGTGGGCATGTATATTGTCACAATACCTAATAAATATTTTAAATAATAAAAATACCTTTCTAATAAGAACTATCTTGTATCACAAGTTAGACTAAATAACACTCAGTGTATATTTAATACAAATTTACATAAGTACCTTGTTCGAAAATTCTACAATAATTTCAACTTACCTAGTACCTACAGTAACATAAAATCCGCAATAAACAATTACACAATATCAGCGCAGCATATCAACACTTTCAATTATAATAGGGCGTTATCATAACAACATCTGGGCAGGAATTGTGTGAAGGCAATATCATACATCCGTCAGTAATTACATCGTTATTTAATATGTGTCTATGTAATGGAAAATTCTTGCAATTATAATACTTTGTGTAATTTGTATGCCTGATCAAACCGTATAGTCTCCCACTACTGGGCAATGGTCTCTTTTCAGCAGGAAGCCTCCCCCCCGTGGCCTGACTAACGCTTGGATAGGGCCCTTCCCATGTATAGACTATAGTCTATTTTCGTAGTACGGGTTGGAATAACCCATAATGGAAAACTGGCTAGCAACCCTCGGACCAGTGGCAGGCTCCCTATGAAAATTCGAGAAAATCTCTCAAGCATGCAGGTTATTGACGTATTTTTTTTTGCCATTTGGCCATTGAGTAATAATCTACAGCTATTTTGTACATGAGAATCCTCATAAATCCTCCGCCGCTTGGGAACAGGTGGGGTATATAGGCCTCGTACAGGCAATAACACCGCAGTTGCTTAACTTAGCCCTCAGCTCATAAAAACCATTGATTCCGTTATGTAATGTTTGTGTTGACTGCATTGTGTTGACTTAATAAACATATATTATGTTTAACGCACAAAATATATCTTTTGATGGATACATAGATAAATAGAATATGCTTTATGCATGAAATCAATTTCCCACTTGCTTTATGTTTAAAAAAACAATATTTACCTATACAACTTATTCAATTACATCGTATGAAGTCTGTTTTTGTCCACAATTACATTAATGATTGATTCCATCAAGAGACAGACGCAAAAAAAACATTCTGTATTGTATAAACATTTACCATACAATTTTGGTCATACAAAAGACATCAACGAGCTCCATGCGCAGGCGCACCAATTCGGACGAACTCGCGTGTGAACATAGAGAATCACATTGTACCGGTATTTTTTTCACTCTTCCGTTCATACGAAATCGTGGAGTCAACGGATCGATGGTAAATATTGATTTTGACCGGTTATAAGCTGTGAAAAAAAAGTGAAGTGGGAAACATTTTATACCGACACTGTTCCGTACATTAAAAAAAAGGGAATTAAAATTTTGTTTTTTTTTACATAAATTATCAGCAGTGCCCATAGTTTAGGTTCTATGTTTGTACCTACTCTTACTGTTCAAGAGTTACCTAGACAGAATCCTGGCAAGTTCCAATACTATATACGATATTCAACTATTAAGTTACATTTTACATTAAACGCAATAATTATACATAATTAATGTAGATATACATATAAATAGTGATTCACAGGCCACGTGTATTTTGTGCTATGTGTATGTTAAATACTGCACGTGAATCACGATTACTTACTTGTAAATCATCTGAATATTTTTTTTTATACGTGATGACACTTTTTGTGTGTCATGTATCAAAGCAAAGGTACGACAAAGGCAAGTCTTTTCCCAACTATGATTACTTGGTTCGTCATCCATTCTATCCAGACATGGCTGATAAATCAGTGCTTTGGAATTGGACTCGAGACCTTTGACTACTCAATCAGTTAGCAATATCTATCACTAGGCTATCACCGCCTTTGGTTTATTATTCGAAAGGTTTTCGACCGTCGAAAACGTTCTTCTAGGGAACCCTAAATCGACACAAAAAGATAATAGGTAGAACAAACTGAAGGCGATGCGCTAATTGTTTTGACTTGGCTTGCCCGCTAGATACCACGTTATGATGGAGATAACAAAAAACGCAATATTATTGCTCCGGAGAGTTCACGCTTTTTAGAGTTTTTTTTAATACGAAAAGAAATTTATAAAGTTATTCATGTGTGTATAAAGTTATTAGTTTCTGATTTAACATGTTCCTAAAAAAACAAAATGATGTTTGTTTTCCATCAATTTATTTTTATGATCAATTTCGTGGCGTTTTTAATGGTAGCTATCGTTGATCCCAGATTTCAGGAGTGGCAGTAGCAGGAAGCTAATGATGGCTTTTCTCAATAAAAAATAAATAAATAATACAAATACATCTGTAACTATTGATTAAAAGCAGTAAACTATGTAACCCTTAAAGCTGGGAGCTTTTACGTTTCTCAGCCGTGTTGGTCTATTAATGCCGGTTTGAATTACCAGATTTTTACAACAAAATTCTCAGTAGGTACCCGTTCAGATTTGAGATTTATGTCCGGTTATAGCAATAAACTCACGGCTCACAGCAAGTATAAATCAGTACTCCTCTGCTTATCACCCTTGGGGCTACAGTTGTGATGTTATGTGTTGCCTACTGGCAAACTCACTTAACGTGTGGCGCCAAAACAAAACGAAAAATCTACAACTAATCGCGCAGAAGTCGATCGCATGACATTCATTTACTTTTTTTATAGACTTCAGAATAAACAGACTGCACCAAGTTAAATACAGTCACAATAATTAAGCTGTGGTAGCCTAGTGGTGAGACCAGTGGACTGCGATGTCAAGTTCAAACCACTGACTTTTCGGAAGCTTTGTGCATATTTATCACATGCTCAAACGATGATGCAAAACTTCGTGAGGATTTGAGATAACCTGCATGCTTGAGAGATTTTCTTGATGGCATGTGAAGTCTGCCAACCCGCAGTAGGCTAGCGTGATCGACTATAGCATAATCCGACAATAATGGGTTTTTGGTAATTAAAAGTCTTAACACCAAACAGGTCCATTGTCACCCTACATTCCCATTCTAGTATGGAAATGACACTAAAACTGGTGTGTTACGCATGCTAATTTGTTGGCCATCTCGATACAGCGCCGTGAGGCAGACTTATGTAAACATGTTAGCGGAACTAGCCGAGTGGCTGGTGAGGCAACCAAACGACGCCCGCGCCCTGATTGTGTACTGTTATGTCACTCGTATTGAAGATGGGCTTTCATAGTACTGCGGTAAGATATGACTATTCAAACTGGCATCTGAGTTGTAGGACAGAGATGACGCTCTACATGATAATTAGCGTCATCTCTCTCTCTTGATACGTTGTCCTACGGACCTTGACATATGAATTGTGTTGTTTTACATATATCACGCCTGTATCTCAGAATTGCTATAACATGGGCATATTAATACTAATATTATTAATCAATACATTTTATAGCTCCCCTCACGAGTTATAAAAAAACTCAAAGTCACTCAACCAGCTAAGGATAGAGCTACGTTTGGATCCTGGAATTGAAGTGGAACCAGTGCACGGATCCAGACCAAAGCTGACAAGTTTTGGGATTCAATATTTGCAGTAGCTGAGCGATTGACTTCTGCAACAGACTGGGTCGCGGATTCAATGAACGATCTACAAGCAGTAGCTGTCCAGACTGTGTGTCGTGACACAATTTATATAGACACGAGATCAAAACAAGTCAGAAACTATGAGGTGCTACCTACTGAGAATTACGTAATAAAACCTACTAACATTTTGCTGGACCTCGGGACTGAACCCAGGTCGATAATTGAATGAGTATCTCAGTAATCGCGATAAGGACCACTGGCAAAATGAAGCAGATGTGTCGCATTATGCAAAATTACTAAGATATGAGGGTACAATTACCAAAATTGGTGGTGGTAAAACATTTTAGACAACAAAGACCAAAAAAAAATCGACAGTGACTATCACTGTCAAATTTAATGATTGCGCGTGCGTACGTCACAATTTTACTGCCAATGTCACATCAAAACATCGCGTGCCTTCAAAACTCGTTAATAGGCCTTAACAACATGTCACACATACAGTAAATGACACGTGTTATATTGTAATCACACATGTAATGCCTGTAATAACTCTGCAACACCGGTGCCGCCCGCAGTTAACGTATGACAGAGAACGCTAAAAAAATATGATGTGCAGTGATAATTATAGCCTGTAGCAGTCACGGACTTTACCAAGACGTAAAGTGGCCACGAATGTGTAGTAACAGAAGTCTCATATTGTAAAGTTTTGGAAACAAAAGAGCATCAGCTGCCTGAGTCTGTATTTCCCGACGAGAAGAATTTAGGGGTCAAGAAGAATTTGGGGGTCTTCAAGTCACGGGTGAATAGGTAAATTTTAGGTAAGCGGGCTGCATCTTAAACCACATAGGTTCTTAAGATTGCAGTCAAATGCTAACCTATCTAATATCAAAAATATAAAACCTGGTGAACCCCAAAAGATAGGCAGTTGGATGTGCGAGATGAGAAGAGAATAAGACCTATTTAAAACTTAACTCTAGAGATATAATATAATAATCTAAACAGTCAATGTACATACGTCATTTTTAGACAGTTTAGAGTTTGAATCCAAGGTACGCTCTGGTGGGGAGTTTTTACGCCGCTTGTTATTCCCAACAAAAATACTAAGAAGCTGTGTGGACCAAACAATTTTGGTGGCTGTCTTTATTTATTGTCAACCCTCAAAAAGAAGCAATAAAATTTTCCATAAATAATGGTCCTTCTTTATGTGTATCTGTGTGTCCATTTAGTAACAACAATAAAATGTAATTTTATAATCAAGCGCGACTTGTATGTGTGAAGTAACTGTAATTATTGTTATAGGTACATGTGTTTTGTATGACTTTTAATGTTCATGGTATTGACTGAGTTGTACCTGTCACTATGTGTTACAATCTTTATGTGGATGAAGGGTTGTGTGTAAGTTTGTATCTATGGAGTAGGTTTTTAAAGACTACAGGTTATGGCAGGTTTTTGTGATTCTTCGGATTATTTTCATTTATTTTTTGTTGGAAGTAATGATGATGGAATTTATCATGCAGTTCCATCTAGTTCCGAAGTAAACAATGATAACTGTTACGGGCACTGGATGGCTGATTAAAGATTAAAGTCCACAACTTTACTAAAGTATAGGCTTAGTTTGGTCTAACAATTTACGCTCAAAGCATGAAATTGTGTTTCGAACAAAATTTTCCTTACTTTTTATTCCGGTTAATCGTATCGTAATGCATAATTATAACTACTGGGCTATATTTTCTATAGAAACTGGTTAAAAACAGTATCATGAAGTTTTAAAATACAAATCTTCATAAACGTATTTATAATCTTGGGCGTCTGGACACATCTAATCCCATTCAAATGAAATATGACTTTTAATTTGCCCGTATGCTAATGACTCTGGTTCCGCCTACAGAGCGTTCAATTTGGATTGGTTTAGTAACTACATAATCCTTAATTAAACTTGGCTCAATGACATATTGCCTTTTAGTTCGTTGACATTAAAAAGTTCATAATTAAAACATATGTCGGCTAGCCCATTAGTTAAAAAAGTTAGAAAATAATTAGAAAAATAAACTAAATATTGTATTTGAAGGTTTTTATTTTATGTAAAAGTTTTTTTAAGATTCTAGTTTCTAGACACGGTTTCAACAAGTTAATCTTCTGGAGAAGAATCGAGCAAAAAAAAGTGTAAGTATATTTATATTTTTAATACAACACATATTCAAGGAATCGCAGCATTATATCAAAAGCAATATAATATAATTTACGTCTAACATATATAATTACAATAGGTACTGTAAATACATACATATTATAGTACTCTGTACTCAAACAACAACAAACCGCAGACACGTACAAAATACATTTACCGCGATTTAAAAATAAAATATTTTGCCACGTGATGTACATATTTTTACATTGTTAAAATACTTTCAATTTTTGCTTGGATATGAACAAAAACTGATTCTTAGCGCGCACCCAAGAAATGCACGTTATTATATAGTTTTTACCCGCGATCCGGCACGCTCTGCCATTGCAGAAAAAAATGTTTTAAAGAGACACTAGGCTATGGAAATATTGTAAGAATGCCTATGTACGCGACCTGCGATTGCAGATTTTTACGCGTTTGGAAAAAGTTTTTTTCTATATATTAATATTTTAATTATTGCGATTCCTAGGACCACTTTAAATGGGTGGAAATGACAGATTAAAAAAAAACTTAATCAATTTCCCAATGAGACTACAGCGTAGTTACGGGGTTATGTCAACTCTTTGGCCAAAACCACTATTTTTATGGATGAAAAATATTTGTCGTCTTTTTCGTTGAAATTCTCTGGTTTCTTTCCACGTATGAAAAAAAAAGAAAGACAATACTCTGAACTACAAACCCACGACATTGAACAGCTATCTGAAGTTAATATATCATTATTTCTACACTGCCATAAAACATTTCTGACTTATAAAAGTACCATTGATAATATCTGGCAACCCAGTCATAAAAATAGCAAAAGCGACATTCGGAAAAATATAAAGATTGCGAAATTACAGCTGCACTCGCGCCATAAATCTCTATCCATAGACAAGCAACATGGCCGCTTATTCTATATTGTCTCTGGCGCACATGAATTTGTTTTATTTCGCTTATTAACAAGGTTATCTTGAGGGTGATTTAGACTTTAAATTTATTAAAATAAAGGTTATGATCGTGCATGTTTTTAGAATATAATAAATTTGTTTTGTATAGTGCATAGCGATGACAATCTTTGCTGAGAGTCCCGCGGTTTTATTGGATGCAATAGAGAAGCAAAAATATGTATATCAGTAAAATATTTATATTGCTATAAGAATATTATTACTTCATGTTACGGTTTTATGCAATATTCGCTATCTTCATGAAAGCTTTGAGTTGAGCTACATTTTTGAAATATTATATATGATTCTTGAAAATGGAAATTTTATTTTTTTACTACGATTACTTACGCAAATATTACGATATTGGAATAAGTCGCCTAGCTGATCTTGTATATTGATATTATTTTAATCTAGGCGTTTCTGATTCTTTACAGGTCAGTCCGTGAGTATGTATAATAAAATTATTACATTTTAGTTAAAACCTATCCTAACCAAAAATATTATATACCTAATATTAAGGTGGAGCGACGATTTGCGCAAGGCAGCTGGCAGTGACTGGAGGAAAAGAGTCGAAGATCGAGCTCTGTGGCGTTCACTAGGGGAGGCCTACGTCCAGCAGTGGACGAATATAGGCTGATGATGATGATGATAATGATTAAGGTTTTACATAAATTAATTATACGAGTATTGAGTAGGTATTCTTTTATTAGTTGCTTTATTTTAGCATTTTATCGACTTTTATTCTGATATATTTTCTATAGTACCTACTGTATCGTTCCGGTCAGCAGATTTTAAGTTGAAATGATGAAGAGTATTTACCTCGTTTATTCGACGTCTCTGCACTGGGCCCCGATCAAGGGCGGCATTTGAGACGTATGTGCGTTCGTAGATATCTGAAAAAATAAATAATAAAAAATAGTCGAATATCTTGGATATTTTTATGTTATGGAAATAATTTTATCTTCGAGCGATGGCAGATGCTGATAAATATGTCGTATGCTCTTAGTGGTCGATGTTATTTATAGTAGGCGACAAGACAGGAGTATGGGCGATGTAAAAATCTGAGCAACGAGCTTCTTGAAGATCGGAGAGCTAGTAGACGGATTTTATCGGGGTTCAATGGACAAGGTTCAGATGGATCCATGGGGGGTTATGAAGATCGTAACCCTATTTTGGGTTTGGGGCAACCAGAAAATACTCTTTTCTATTAGAATTATGAAATTGACACCTGCACATGTGAACGTCACAGCGCTCCCGTTTTTCTCTTACAAGCTAAATAAAATTGCTTATATACATTGTGATACTGCTTGGATTTTTATTTACCTCGGAGCTGGAAAAGTAGTTAAGTTATAAATATGTGTTACTTTATTATAAGGAAATAGGAATGGGAATATAAGGAGACGTGACAATCTCAATATTTCGTAAGTGTGACTTTATTTCAACTTAAATTGTGCCTTAAATTAGATTATATTGCATTGACATTTCGACTTCCACCGTTATTTCAAACTTTTGTAAGTACAATAATCGAACTGTATTTTAATCATAAAATAAATCTAGATAATAGATGTGTATTTTTCCATTAACGATGTCTAAAGTTTTATTATCACAATCAAAGGTATTTTAATGCTGATAAAATAATAACATTTGCATAAACTTAATCCTTAGCTTCGTGAATAAAATTTAAATGTTATAAAACACGTCTTTCGTGTAAATAATTATAAACCTTACCTATTTGCAAAAAAAAACATATTTAAAAACACGTTAAAATGCCTTATTATGTAGCCATACTTTAGTCTCAGCACAGACACACGGACACACCTTTAAAGAATAGGGTCACCATATGTTACATATTTCTCGGACTTGTGCAACATTTAAGCGGTGTACTGCAGATAGTAACCTAGTTAAAGTTCTGAGACATTTTAACCATTATTTGCTATTAGAAAGTAGAAATAAATATTTAATTTAAACTAACCAACTGAAACTAAACTAATATTTACGAAATAGAATGAAAACATTTGTCTTAAGTGTTTGTTTTAGACTTAGAAATTTAAAAAAAATGTTTCATTGTCCAATTAATAGTATTTTTTTTAACTTAAGTACTATTATTTTAATAAGATTCATAATAATGTAAATAATAGACAAATCTGGATTGAGTACCTCCTCCTTTTTGAAGTCAGTTATAAAAAATCCAAGTAAAAATACCTCCCTAAAACTGGAAACCCTAACCATTGTTAACTTAAAAACGAAACTTTTTGTATGACATGCATTTCCCAGACATCCCAAGGAACTGCCAATGTGACTCCTTTGACATTACCAGCCGGTTCCGAGGACTGAAAGCAAACAATATGAATCAGCCCTTACCCACACCCTAAACGAGACCTTACGGACTTCGGATAAAGTGCTAAATTTACCACACATTGCGGTTTTTGTTTCACGCGAAATTATAAAAATGCTAATACTGCAATGGAATCTAAAAAACTAAATATCGTTTTTGACTCGGTCGTGTCCTGAGTTAATCATAAAAAAAGGTTATGCTAATGTTTAAGCTACTTTGAAATTGAAAGTGACCGAGTGGCCTTGAGTGAGAGGCTTTGTTTTTTGTTCATAATGTTTCGGAGACGTGTTTTAAGATCTCGTTTTAAACGGATAATAATTTAGCGCTGGCAATTTGGACTTTAAACATTAAAAATAAATGATAAATATTTTTTAATTAGAAGTAAACTTTAGATATAATATATCGGGCCATAACGATGTATTCGTGTTATTATAATATAACATTTTTCTTCAAAAGATGGTTTTGATCTTTGTGAAATTACAGAACACCACAGAAATTACTATAACAATTGAATTTGAACGTTTTATACTTCTAGTCACACGGTCTTAAAATAAGAGTTTAGTAAAAGTTTCTTTAATCATTTTAACTTACGAAATTGAGATGCATTAAAAGCCTTGCTCCAAAAGGACCAACAAATCTAAGTATTTCGTACAAAAGAACCAAAACGCGATCCATTAGGAGTATCAAACTCGTGACCGCTTTTTCGATGACATCATTTCTATATATCCAATATGTATTTTAATCAGTTCGAGCCTGCGGAGGTTTTAAATATGACGTCAGATGTCAATGTACCTAATTTAACATTTTAAAAAAATAACGTGTCCAACATACCATAATAATAAGGTATACTAAGGACATAGAATATTGAGGATCCCGTTATAAATCACATTTAATTTTAATTAGAAATCTCTTTCTTAAATGGTATCTGAAAGTAGGTAGTACAACTATTATCTCGCTGTTAAATTAGTCTCCGCTATTATCATTTATGGAAAAATAATACCTAGTAATGAATAATTGTGAAGGTAAGAAAGGGTGGTTATAGATCACACTTTATAAAAATGCCTAGGTATTATTATAGACTAATTTGACAGGACTTCTTAAATATTTTCTATCCTTTTCTTATAATCTCTGTTAGAAAAAGATATCTTTGTTAAACTATTTTGTACTTGCATAATCTACTATTACTGCTTATTTCTTGTTATGTAAAGGTAAGTTTGATTGGTCCTTACATACATACATCGATACTACATAGATACTTTCCATGAATTCAACACGGTTGCATCTTTTTTGGGGTCTATCAATTTGGCCTTCGCTGATGGTGGTGAAATTGGATAAATGCTTGACACATTCTGGGCAATTAAACCCGCTTTCAACCTTCTCGCACTTGCAATCGACTAGAAAAGTTATGTTTTCTTTTCTTATAATTTCAGTCCGCTATAGACTACTAATGCTGCGAACCGCCAATGCTTCAAGTGGCCACTTTGACACCAAGATGCCTTTTGAGTCTCCAATTAAGCTTTTTCCAATCAAAAATCTCAATTGTCGTCTATGGGGGGATAAAAAACTTATAAACGTATCACTGAACCGCGATTCCGCGTTCCGTCTGCGCCTACGCATCCCTGACTAATAGAGATGGCGCTCAAATTGGAAGGACAAGTACTGTATTTGGTTACAAGTTATTATGTCAGGCCATTTTAGTCATATTGCTAGAAATGCCAAGATTGCTTCATGAGAGGTGGTTGTTGAGCTCGATGTTTAAGGATTTCTATTTTTTGTGATATTCATGTAACGCGAAAAATCGGAACATAATCCCTATTTTTGAGTCGGCGCCGAACAAATAGAAACGACATTTCATTTGTAAAATACAAATAGTCATAATTTATTTGCAGAAATAGTATCATCTTCTTGTGCACAGTAAACGCCGCAAAAACACTTACTTAAATATTAAGCAAGTTGTTTGTTAATAACAGGAATATAGCTTAATACCTAACTGAGCAACAAATACGAAAATGCAGTAAAAATATTTACAAGCAAAAAAATCGAAACTGTTCGGCCGTTGGCTATTCAACAAGTCATAGTCATTTATAAGTATCTCAATTACGTACGTATGACTTAAGTCAGTTAGCCATAATACGTAATATTATGCAAATCACTTTAAATGTTATCTATAAGTGTGGGCGTAGGCTAAATGTACCTATTCGATGAAACTGTTGCTTGCAAATATCATCTTTTACCTATAATATACATATAAAAAATTCGTGTCACGTTTTTTGTCTGTGATAAACTTCTGAACCGATGAACCCATATTGATTTCTTACACTTACGTGAATTTTCAATATTTCAATAATAAACCCATATTATTGAAACTTTGCACACTTTTTGTAGTTTTATTCAAATGGCGAGAGAAGGTAGTTTTTATCACACTATTTTAACAGCAAATTAACAATTACCTTAGCCACAGTACCGCGTGGTCAGGGTCTGCTAGTATGTATATTATAAATATAAAAGATAATTATTGTAAGTTCTTGAGAAACACAGAAAGTCCGTATTTCAATTAATTAATTTACTAAACACATAAAGCAGTAGCGAAAGGCGCGCACATCAAAAGACAATTATGTATTTAATAATAATCAACAAAAGTGAAGGTTGCGTTTAATTGAAGAACCCATAATGAATTTCATTCAATTTAAAAAGTAAAAGTTGAAGACAACCTCAGGAAATTGGTACTGCCCAGCCCAATTATGGTTAACGGAGGTCCGACGGTAGTGTCTTCATGCATATTTACTCCCCCCTCCCATCTTCATCCCCTTACTTAACTCAACAGTCCCTCCCTCCCCCCCTTAAATTTAGGTATATTTACAAAAACCTTTTTACTTCAAATTTCATCTTATTAGAGTTGGTTGTTTTGTGTGTCCATAAATCAGACGGCCACTACGAACGATTGTTTAAGAATACAACATAGACGAACAATAGCGAATGTTTAATTTTAGTCATACCGACCACACCGAGTCGGAGTCGTGTCGTGAACTCGAAATAATCGTGTAACTGTACTCCGTCAACGGTACCGCACGCCGTGGCTGCCCTGCTATCACTAGCGCCGTAATCATATATAATTGAATGGTGCCCATCTTAGGGCTTGACGCAAAATCCTTGAGAAATCCACACGTGACGGTATTTGGCGTTGTGTGAGAATACAGTAAATATGAAGACTATTAGTATAACTTTACAGAGTTAATCGTTGATTGTTTTAAAACTATACGATCCGGTTTGACGCTGGGTTTTGAAATTGGTTATTGCTGTTCAGATTGTATGTAATTCATTCATCATTGACCCAATTATCATCCCACTGTTGGACATGGATCTCATCTCATTGGAGAGAGAATAAGCTATAGTCCACCACGCCAGCACATGCAATCAAGACAATCTCTCAGGCATGTAATTTTCCTCACAATTCCCTTCACCGTTTGAGCATGTGACAAATATGGATCTAACTTCAAAAAGTCTGTGGTGTGTCTTAGGATGGAACTCAGAATACTAATTTGACTTCATAGTCCATTAGCAACATAACTATACAGCTTAGCTTAGCTTCGAAGTATTTCTTGATGACTGAAAATACCTATTCTTTCATGTTAAAATGATCTGTGTAATAATTTCTTAATCTACTGCAACGCAAAAGTCTCTGTTCCCTTTCAACACTGTATCAGTTCTTGCTTTTATAGTCCAATCTTTATCGTTAGCTTCTGGGCCGACCATGCTGTTTCTTCGCTGATTTATGAATCCAGGAGATTATTACTTAATATGATATAATAAGTCTTGCATAATATATGATCTATATTATGTAAGATTGTAAGTATGTAATTTTTGTGAGCTCATTACGACTAGGTTCTTTAGAACAAACACAAATTATTACAATAGTTACGTAAAGAGTCCTCAACATTAACGCATTCTCCTTGGTATTATTGCCAGACTACAAATAATAAACGTAATTAATTAACATAACAAAACTGTATAGTTTTTGTTGCGTTACGAAACGCTTCCCAGGCGACATAACTCACAATAGAGAGTACTTTCTACAGCATTGTCTTCACCGACTTTTTATGCGTCTAGATGCATTACCTTTCTCCGGATTTCATAAACATCATCATCACTGACGTTTGAAAATATTAAAAAGTAAAGTAGTTAAATTATTAAAAAGTTTGATATTATAAAATAAAAAACCGGGCAAGTGCGAGTAGGACTCGCGCACGTATAGATGGTAGATACTATTTATCGGCTAACCAAAGCATAAAATGGCAAAAAAAAAAAAAGGTTTGTTGTATAGGAACCCCCCTTTTTATTCTGTTTTTATTTTATAGCGGCAACAGAAATACATTATCTGTGAAAATTTTTACTGTCTATAGCTCTCATAGTTCATAAGATACAGCCTGGTGACAGATGGATGGAGAGTGGAGGCTTAGTAATGGGGTTACGTTGGCACCCTTTGGATCGTGAGGGCGAATGCTGAATAAGAGGTCTTGGGTTCGATTTCTAGGTCCAGCAGTGTTGTGGGGTTTTTGTACAAAATTCTCAGGAATAAACGAATTCGGAGTTAGATTCGTATTCAATTAATTAGTTTTATATGCAAACTATTTGAAATTCATTTAGCCTTAAGCATTTAATAATAATAAATAATTTAAGTATTATAATGTAATGACTTATTATAAAAGTTTTGCATATTCATTTAGGTATCTACTTAATTAAAGACATACAATCACCGGTATTACAACGTCGGTTGCATTCACGATTAAGCAACTTCCTGTGCATTGATTACGGCAACCTTTAAGCCTATAAAGCTCCCACTAGTATATATAATAGATAAAACAAGTAAAAAAATGAACCTCTCAATAGAACTTGATGATATTCAAATAAAAAAAAAACTCTTTTTTTTTATTCCTCGCTTATATTGAGCTGCCCGACTGGGGAAGTACCTCCGCCTCAGAAGACCGCAGTAAATCAATCATAATATTATTTCTGTAAGTGAGTAAGGTTACTAGAGCTCGTTGGGGGAGTGACTATTCTGACAGCATGAGCATTCCGTTTCCTGTCAGTTTAGTAATTCCCTGTTTTAAGAAACCCTAACGGTTTCTGCAGGGGTTGGCAACGCATATGCAAGCCTTCTGGTACTGCAAATGTCCATGGGCGGCGGTGATCACTTACCATCAGGTCAGCCGCCTGCTCGTTTGCCCCCTTATCACCATAAAAAAACATATCTTGAAAACATACCTAGATAAAAACACCAATACAGCTTGCTCTTGACCAAGTCAGCTTTCAAAAACTTAATCAAAATCAGTTTATTCGTTTAGGAGCTACTTTAAAAAAAACACCGTCGTGTTGAGAAAATAAGGAGGCTTCTTTTATTAATGCGGAAGAAAAAACTCACGCGATTGAATTTACAAATGAAAGTTTTCAAAGACAAATCGTCACACTTGGTTAATTTGATTAAGAAAACTACATATGTATATTCTATCCGCAGTTTCCTCACAGATCGATAGTTTTACGTAGGTACGTATCTTGTTACTTCACAGTTGCACCGTTTTGCTCTAAATCACCGAGTCACAATCACCAGCTAGGTATTATAATGTCTACGGGAAATGGGGATGATGAAGTAATCACTTCACACCATTTGGCCAACATCCTATATATCATAAATCTCATACAATATCTATAGAAATCCTTCATCCTCTCGCAATGAACTGATGTAGATTGGCGATGATCAGTTTTAATGCAACCGCATGTATAATTTATCTTTTATGAACAAAGCCTTTAAAAAAAAAGTTAGTATCATCTGACTAAACATTATACCTAAATATTTTTGGACGGTACAATCAAGTTCAAAATTTAATTGATACCACTGTCCGATTATGCAGATTCATCATTTTATTTTTAAAGCACATTGGTAGAATTGGTACATTTGACCGAAATATACCTTTAAAATATGTCTAGGTTTATGTTATTGACGTTGTAATTTGACGTCAATATTTCGCGTATATGAGCTACGTCTAATATATGGGAAATATTAACGTCATGAAGTATGTAATAGCTTGTAGTTTTCACTACATGACTTTACCTCTATGCAGTTAGGCGTCAATATTTCGCGTATATGAGATACGTCTAATATATGGGAAATATTAACGTCATGAAGTATGTAATAGCTTGTAGTTTTCACTACATGACTTTACCTCTATGCAGTTAGGCGTCAATATTTCGCGTATATGAGATACGTCTAATATATGGGAAATATTAACGTCATGAAGTATGTAATAGCTTGTAGTTTTCACTACATGACTTTACCTCTATGCAGTTAGGCGTCAATATTTCGCGTATATGAGATACGTCTAATATATGGGAAATATTAACGTCATGAAGTATGTAATAGCTTGTAGTTTTCACTACATGACTTTACCTCTATGCAGTTAGGTTTTCGAAACGACAGCGCAATTTAAAAAAAGCTCTCTACGGTCAAGACTACCGAGTCTGGATCACCAGGTCAAGAGTAAGATAGATAGAGTATTATTTATTGTACATACACCAAAAAAACAACAATATGGAATACACAGAAAGTATAAAGTACAATTATTTCTTTAAAATTATTAAATAAATAAATAATAAATAAATATTCCTGGACATTATGGCACACAACGCCATCTAGTTCCGTGCTAAGCAACGAGGCTTGTGTTACGGATACTAGCTGGTTGATATACTACATATATACTTTTTTTTTTGTAAATACATACATATTATAGATAGATACATCCATGACTCGGATACAAATGTTCATGCTCATCACACAAAAATGTTTGTGTGATGAGCATGAACATTTGTCCCTACCGGGATTCGAACCCGGGACCCATAGCACAGAAGGCAGTGTTAACTACCGCTGGACTAACTGGATCGTCAAATTATAATTGTATGTAAGTTATTTCGTGCAAAACTGTATTTACAATATGGGTCGCCATCATACATTCACAAGTTATTATTTTTTTTACACAAAAATATCTCGATATCAATATCCATAATGATAGTTAACGATCCATAACTGGCAGGCAAACACTCGTATTAAAAAAACTAATGTTTGTGTTTCTTTTTAAATCCACTGATAGCTTTAATGGCCAATATCCTCAGAAAAAAAAAGCCATCGGAAGAGGCCAATTTAATCTATGAAATCTTACACTGAACTAATATCCATTAGTTTACTCTAGAAATAAACAAAGAGAAGGCTTCTCTAAGTGTCCACTTAGTCGGCGATGTTCACGGAAGCAAAACTAGTTCGACTAGTTCTTGTTACTGCTCTAACATGTTTAAGAATGTACTAAGCGTTGCTAGTTTACGCGCATCATGGAGGTATAACACTGGAACAGCCATAGGCTAGGAAAGAGGAGCATCTGATTGCAATGTTAAGACGATTTTACCATTTCAGCTGTCATTTCATGTCTCGATTGTTGATTTTCCGTCAAGGGTTGCGTGGTTGGTCCCCGCGCGGATGAAATATTTTTATAACGTACAGTTACCTAGATGTATTAGTAGGCTTGGATGTGGATGTTTCTGTATGACAGCTATAATTTAAAAGAAATTGTAATGTCCCAAACTACGTTCTTTTTTATGTTTTTAAATAATAGGAAAGGAATTCAAATTGGATAAACTTTAAAATTTTGGCCATGTTGGTCTCATAACGACTTTGATGACTCGGTGACGCAGTGGCTGAACTGGCTGAGCGATCGGCTTGTGCGTCACGGATTGGGTTCGATCCCCGCACGGAGCAAATTTTTGTTCGCTCTACAGGTAGTTGTCCCGGGTCTGGGCGTTTGTTTATGTGAAAATATAAGTTTGTAAATGCACCCACGACACAGGAGAAAATTCTAGTGTGGGGCAACACAAGGATTACAAGGACAACATTACAAGGATTGTCGGTATGATATCTACGTATATAAAATCCTGCGTACCTGCCTCAAATGACGCCTACAAATACTGTTAGTCCCTTGTCCAGACTAAGGTATTGGAGTGAAATAATATAAGGTATGAGAACTAAGTTAGTTCTGCTAAACTACTCAACATCTAAAAGTCACCATCCTTCCATGAAGAAACTGAAAGTTACCTAGATGGTATAATGTTAGATTCCAAATTGCTCTTTAATAACCATATTGATAACATCACCAGTAGAGCTTCTCGTAACCTTGGTTTTGTGATGCGCACTTGTAAGCCTTTTACGAACTGTCACAGTCTCAAGATCTTATACTTTGCATATGTACGTAGTATTTTGGAGTACTGTAGCCCAATCTGGTCACCCCAATATGAGGTATACATTAAAAGAATAGAAAGTCTACAAACTAAGTTTATAAAATTTCTTAATTACAAATCCCATAGGCGTCATGATTCTTATCCCCGAGACTGTAAATACTACAACTTGCTTCCCCTTGTGGATAGGCGTAAAATGTTAGATATGCTTCTACTCTTTGACATCCTGCGTGGTCGCTTGGACAGCGGTGATCTGCTTTCATGTATAGATTTTTGTACCCCAAAAAAACGTACCAGACACACAAAATTATTCAGTATCCCTGGCTGCCGCACCAATTATGCGAGAAATAGAATTATGAACAGATTACCGCGTATTTACTCAGCGAGCTTTTAAAATGTCGATATATTTCAATCAAGCAAAGAATCATACCGTAGACAAGTCAAGCAGATTCTGTTTAATGAATTGATTACTCAGTAGTTTGTGCCCTACCTCGTTATTTATCAACTAAAGCGAGTTCCTAATTGAACTCACTCTTTTTATCAATATTCATACTTCAAATTCATATATGTTTGATATTTTCAATATTCATATTGTGTTATAATTGTAACTTTGACGTTTGAATGAGATCAGATTAGTCAGTACTTAATTCCTTACGACTGTTGCTGCAATTTTTGTAATTCTTCAAACCACTTTCTAGTTAAGCTGATCAATGCCGTGAAACTCTATAATTGGCTAAGAGATAATTGTCATCATCTCACTATCACTGTCAGTTTATGCTGAGTCGGGATGTTATTTACATTACCACGACTGCACTATACTGTTCATTGATTAGTGAAATGAATATCTAAATGCATGTAATTAGCTATAAGCTGTTGAGTTTCCTAATAAATAAATAAATAAATAAATAGATAGGCTACTTTAGTAGCTTCTTAATAGGTAAGTCGGTACTTAGGTATAAATAGAAAGCACTATGCATGAAATAATGATGCAATGGCTGTCTTATCGCGAAATAGCGATATCCCAGTTTCCCACAGTATTAGGAAATAATAATACGTCACAGAAACTAAAACTGACGCTGCCGTCATATCCAATCCGGTTTAAAATCTCTCATCTCATGATATCACTCATTACCCAATATTCACAATCAAACTCAACTGTCAAATTCAAGTAACTTTGGCAGTGGATATAAAAAGCTCAACCTGTCAAAATCAATAAATTGTCAATTTTGGTAATGTAAAAAGTGAGTGCGCCTTTGTAGCTCATGCTGGCAGCAATTCATTGTCATATCAGTTCCACTTTCAACGTAACACTCCCACTAATAGCAGGTACTTAGCGTTACATAACCTATGTGGGACTGATTGACGTCGTGTGGGTAGTAAGTCATAAGCGCCAAGCTGCCTTTGTTCATCAGATCCGACTTCCTTACACCGATCATGTGCGTGTGGTGTGAGGGCCACCACAGAAATGAACGAAAAGTATCTCAGATTTTAATAGTAGTTCTAAACAATAGTAGACGCCAATCCTGGAATTTCATGATGACAGATCGCATGACTGTCTTTCTAAGACGATCTTCTTAAGCATCTTGAGACCAGGAAAAGCTAGAAAGAATACTGAAGTGTGTATGAACCTTTGTTGTTGTTACGCTTTATTAGAATAGGTTAAACCTACTTTTCCATAAGTGTTTGATTGTTTTGCCCGTCTATAGCACAAAAGGCCACCTAAAGCCCTTTCCAAGATTCATTATACACGACGAAAATCGTCTAAAAGCAGCTTTTTATCAATTGCACAATTTAGTGATAAAGTCCACATTTCATAAATAAATTTGCCAAAATATATTTTAGACTTCTCAGCCATATTTATATTTCTATATTTTTACAAAGAGCTGGTTAGATTCCACAATTCGCTAATCTCTTATAACATGATTAGTCAAAACTGGTCGTGTCGGGTGTTCGAACATAAAAATCGTGTCACGGTCGCCACTCGTGTATTGACAGCCGTGACTGTATGCAAATGTCTTCAGCGCGACACCGACTCGACGAGTCGACGGGCCCGCCAAACATTAACGTACGTAACCTTTTGTTGCGTAAGAGTCACCAAAAAAAATTTGGTATAGGATAAGGAAATGATTGCATTTAAAAATTAAATGTGTCAAAAATGGGTGTTATTTTTTTAAATGATTCAGATTGTCACTTTGTAAGTTGGATGCCCTTGTGTTCTAGTGCTAGGCTTTAGTAATCGCGTTAGACATTACTGCAACATTTCAGATTTGTAAGCCGGCTCTACAAATAAGTATATGAATAATTGACTAAACTTGTACGACATTATTGAGGCATTTAGGCCCTAGTAGTACTGTGGATATTAATAGGTACATCCATATATTTTTTAAAGAAGTCGGCAATATATAGATCAATAATTATTAATAACTACCCATTTTACTTTCGTCAACTAAAACTGTCGGAAAATCTGTCAAGTCGGCAACACTGAATGAACCCAAAAGTTTTTTAATGAGTAGACCATACATTTCCCTAGATCAAGTTAGTCGTACCTAATTGAAACCACCCATAGGTTCTGTAAAGTAAAATACATGGCAATTAAAACGCTAAGATAGATAATTTTAGAACTATTTATTTCTGACTATTTATTATGACTGTGATTACGTTTATTCAAAAATGTTGAATTGGAGAGCGGCCAAAGGCCCGTGTACACAATGGGCCATGATATCCGATTCCTGAAGATCTGTGTGTGCATATGGAAAATTATGGCATCCAATTAAATAACATTGGATTCAATACCTAACTTATAACCAACCCATTATATATTGTAAAAAAATCATCATAAAAAATCAATATAAATTCTTTTGCTTTCTTTTGGGAAAACATACTGTTTTTTTACGCAAATATTTTTAAGCCGTTGTGTACAAGAGTCTTTAACCAGAGACACGCGTTATTTTCTTTGCATAGGTACTTTTCACTTTTAAATACCTAGGTACTCATTATTAAGGTAACTAATGAGGTTATTATATGTATATTTTATAATTATTTATGAGCAATACATTATGTACCGTAAAACTAATAACAAAGAATGAGATTTAATTAATTAATTAAAAAGTTTACACATAAATAAAATTTAATTAACACTTAGGTGGAATTATCACAAGGAAATACAAAGTTTCTTAATGTTAAAAATAATTATGAATTGTACTGAAAATATAACTGGTATTACAAACACAGCCAAATGAAGCTCAACAAATAATTAATTGTCTGTTATATGAGGACTAGTGTCACAGACAATATATATTTATTTATATAATTAATATAGTGTAAAAAATTCTATAATTCTTATTAATATAATAAATATGTAATTGATGAACTGACTATCAAATATATTTTAACAATTATAAAAGGTAAAAAAGTCAATCACAAAAAAATTAAGAAGAAAGAATAATTTTTAAAATCTTACTGACTGAGCATCTTGATTCTAGTACATATCTATAAATAAATTAGTTTAGCGATTATTTCACTTATTTTTATGTAGAAAGCAGACAGAAATATTCAAGGAACAAGAACCAAGAAACCTAGTGGTTTCATCCCCACACGGCACAACATTAATGTTGCAACTTGTACCAAAAGCAAGCAGAATACAAAATATTCCTGAGCTTACCCAAAGCCTGTAAAGTATCAACTGAATTTGAATTTGTTACTTCAATATTTCTGCGAGTATATAATAAAAATTATGCTAAATTCTATCTAAGTACGAAACAATTCGGCCAAGTCAAAATTCTTCAAATTGACAAGACCCGTATGTCCGTTAATCATACAGTAGTACTCAGCACCAACTATGTAGGATAGCACTATGGAGCCTACTAGACTACCAAGTGATTTAGACCTGGGTAGGAGAATGACCGTCGCAATCAGCAGACCTATGTATGTCATGTACCTTGAAAAGGAATATTAGTTATTAGTAAAGAATAGTTACATTTATTTTTAACCCAAAATATATTATTATTTATATACAATAAATGTTGTACAAATATTATGACAATGATCCCGATGATAAATGAAAAATAATTTAAAAGGCAAACCAGTTCTTTTACAATAAAATAAATAATAATAATAGGTACATAAAATATTAATCTCATATATTATTCAGCGTCAATTGATGTCAAGTTTAGTTGTAAACACTGTGTAAAATTTATTCATTTACTTTTATTGAATTTGAATGAAAACCACCAATCATTCAATATATTATTAAAAATACCCAAAAAAAATCTCTATAGTTAAATATGTATAGTCATAGAATACATATATAGAATATTCTAGTCTGATAAATGAACCTATATGATGTGAGTAACTCAATATACTATGATTTAAGCCCGCCACCAAGAAAACAAAAAGTTTATTACCTACACAAAACTATGATCACACTTTACAGGTACCATTATAACTCCTCGTTTCTGTAATAAATTTTGTTTAATTAAAATATAAGCTGCCGAAGATGGCTATTTGTCACCTCCTTAAACATAATTAAGTGTACTATAGAACCTTTTATAAGTTTACCAATTTGCAATCTTCAAGTTAGTTTGGGGATAATGTGTCAGCCCAAATATAAGAATACAGATTTTTTATAAGGAAGTGATCAACTGATAAGCTATGCATTCTAATGATATAGGTATACCGCCTTTCGCAGAATTTATTATTGCAAAAATATAAGATAAGAAATATAAAAAAATAAAATAAAAGTTAAGAAAATTACCTTGTCATAGTCAACTTTTCTGCCTCGAATTCATTCTCTCTATCAGCTATACAGAACTCTCCCTTCTTCGAGTATTCTTTGGCACACTTTCTGCACATATCTGGCCCATCACCATGGCAGGTGTCACAGGACTTATCACAGCTCATGCAAGTGAAGGATCCAATGGAATTCATACAGAACTGGTCTTTGGTACATTTATTTACATCATCACATTCATTGATATCAAGGCAGCCTTCGTCTGAGTCAAATGCGAAGCCAGGCTTGCAAGCAACGCAGTCTTTCTGTGTACCAGCCCTGCAACCCCCCATGCAGGACTGGTGGCACTGAGAACACAGCATTTTGGTGTCATCCTTATAAGATAAGTAGTAGCCAGTCATACATTGGTCACAGTTTTCTCCTGTATATCCGGGGTCACACAAACATGTTCCATTCCCCTTCCTGGTTCCGTCCCCTCGACATTTACCATTGCCGCTACACAGATTCTCATGGTCCCCTGGACATGGTGTACAGTCTTTTCCGAAATGATGATTTGGACAACACACTTGTATTTTGTCTATACAAACATACTTGAACAAGTCAGTAGACTCATCTGGATCTTGGGCCCACCACTCTTCAATATATTCTTCAGCTTTTTCAGCCATGTGGTGACACTGGAGTGAGTGCTTTCCCTCTTTACAGATACCTTCTTGTATATCGATTAAACGCATTTCGCTACGTTTGTACGATAATTTAAGCTTCTCTTCCTCCCACGCCGCGTCGCCGCCCTCGTATTTACCTCTCGCAGTCCTTTCCAACCCTTTTTTAAACGAGTCCACGAATAATTTACAAGCCTGACACTCGCCGAGGCTTTTAGACGGAGTTAGAATGTCAGGGTTGACAACCGGAGGCTGTGCATAGCAATAAATTAGAGGCAATATTGCGAGCGCAATTAGACGAGTTATGATACTCTTCCAATTGTTTCCCATGCTGATCCAACCCTAAAAAATATTTGAGTAAATATATAAACCGCTAAACTTTTACATTTAATTCAATAAAGTAAAACTAATAAAATGATAATATGGCCCCTACAACTCATTGTGGTTGACTTGTCAAGTACCTGTATCGATCCTTGAAGCTGCAAAATACAACAGAATGATGAATAAAAATCGCACTACACTCGCGACTTATCAATATATAATTAAGAATTGCAGGTATTTCTTATTAAACACGCGTATTAAAAACGTAAAATACTGACGTGTTCTAATGAGACTCGCGGACCGCCTCAAGCAAGATATTTGACATAAGACATTTCTGCTGTTAGCCGGTTGACGTATCGTCCGCGCCCTCTTGTAACGTTTCGTTTTACGGGCGAAAGAGGAGACATTTAAAAACGAAAAATAAGAATTAGGGTATGTATTCAAAGTTTGACATTCAATAGAGGTTTTTACACGTAAATAAAATCCTTTCCATAAATTATTTAATGTGATTCACCTACACGTAACACCTACACGTTGTTACGTTTATCAACCGTGGGAGGAAATCCGTTGACCTTAGGCACTAATATTTCGCAAAAACGTTATGTTGATTCCTTTCATAAGTTGTGTAAACAAATCTTACGTATGTTGGGATATACATAAATAGGTAATGCAGGTCAATAAATATTTTTGATGAATAAAAGAATAAACCAACTTGCAATCTATTATAAATGGCCATAGGTGCACAAAGCCATCAATTCTTTTTCTTTTTAACTTGGATGAATAGCATGGGAATTTCTTACAACTCAATCTTCAGACATCTTGACCGCAACGTTTAAAAACCTTTGATGCTCACATAACAAAATAAAATACTATAAAACATGTGGGGAGGCGTGATCAAGATGTAAAATGATCGATAGCAGGCGCGATACCATTGGTATCGCCAATATCTCGGCATTATGCGAATAATGAATAAGTACTACTTGAAAGGGACCATCATTTATTTTCCACTACATTCGCATTCGATCATCGCAAGTGACGTATTAAACAAGTACCTAATTACGTGTTCCTTTAGCTACGAATAGCATTTATAAATCTACTGTTAGATTTCTTATTTATTTATTTGTATATATTAGAGTTTTCTTCGCTGTCCCTGAAACGTTAAATACCTAGTTACGGCTGAAGATATTTAATTTGTGGAGATTTTCACGATCAAGAATCGGTTTTCGGATCTACCTTAGTGCGGCTACTGACCCATATTAAGATATAATTTATCTACAAATTTAGGTCGATTCAGTGCTTAGTCGATCGGGTTAGTAGTAGGTCCGTTAAACAGATAAATATTGTGTTTTATTGAATGCGTATTGAAAGTGAACCCGCTTAAAAACAATCGAAGTAACCTTGCTATCAACAAAAATCATCTATAAACAAAAGACAGTGTCTAATGTTTAACAACACGTATACGTAATTACACCGGCAATGATACTTGCATAATAACTTCCTGCTTTCACCGTAACAAAGGCTATTTCTCTGCACGTTTGTGAACAACAAAGTTGTAGTTGCGAGTGGCGAAACAGGGGAACTAAAAAATGTATGGCGATAGAATATATTCACAAAGATTCAGTTTAGTGAGGATGTTGGCATCTAGCCAGCATAATTGTGTTGAACAATGAGGTGTTCTTGTTGCAGTTTTAGCGCTTTTACCGCTAACGTATTTAGTGTACACGTAAAAGGTTTTAGAGTCTAAAGTCCAGAGCAAACGAAGAAGTGCTTTACCTACTTGTGATTTAATTTTCGAAGCGAATTCTTGAATACAATATAATAATTATAAATTTTAGGTTGTCTCATTGACATATACGAAAAATACGTTCTTTCATCTCTATTAGATATTCGAATATTACTAAATCAATCGAAATAATCTTGCTATCAACAAAAATCATCTATAAACAAAAGACAGTGTCTAATGTTTAACAACACGTAGGTATACGTAATTACACCGGCACCGGTGGAATTGAAATCTTCGATATTTTTAATGCAAAAATTATCCCTGTTGACTCAAAATATTATGATTACTTATCATAGAGTGGTTTGTTTAATACTTAAGTACATCTCATTAATCAGTGTTAATTATAATTTCAATTCCATCATCATTTCTTTTAAGAGAGAACTGCCTATCTCATTAGGTTCTTAATCGTGATAATATCATACTCATACACCATTAAACTACTAATATGCTAAATTCTGTACTTACGCTCTTGTATCGTATTCAAAACCGCAAGAAACCGTTAGGAGTT